>JARDWC010000217.1:0-61562 GCA_029032895.1 Troides oblongomaculatus
TGGAGCACTTTTTTGTGCCACGTGCCGGCGTGTGTGTGTACGTTAGGGAGGGAATTTGTTACCGTAGGCTCAGCTATCTTGAAGGCAGAGACCTGTCGATCCTTTGGGTGCGCGTCGATTGTGAGGATCACATTCGAGTCTACGCGTGCCTTTACAGGTCTCATAGCGGAAATTCGGAAATTGACCGGCTCTTCGAGCACCTGCAGGTGTCCACTGACAGAATACTTGAGCAGATTCCTACCGCAGAAATTGTGGTTTTGGGCGACTTTAATTCCCACCACTCTGACTGGCTTGGGTCAACACGTACTGACCATGCGGGAAGGTCTGCTCACGATTTTGCCATTGCCAATGGTCTGACGCAGATGGTACCTTCTCCCACACGTGTGCCGGATGTGGAAGACCATTCGCCTTCCTTATTGGACCTTCTGCTGACCTCTCGCTCTGAACCCATTCGGGTACGGGTCGATGCTCCTTTCGGGTCATCGGACCATTGCCTAATTAGGAGCGTGGTGCCTCTCACCGTCTCGTCGCAACCACTTTCATCTGGTACACGACGTGTTTGGCACTACAGGTCGGCAGATTGGGACGGGATGCGCTCTTTCTTTGCATCCTACCCATGGGGGCAGATTTGCTTCAAGTCAGAGGATCCTAGCACCTGCGCTGATTCGGTTGCCGGCGTCGTGCTGCAGGGCATGGAATTGTTTGTTCCTAGCTCAACGGTACCCGTCGGTGGCAGATCTCGGCCCTGGTTTGGTGGGTCCTTTTTTTTTTTTTTTGATATCGGTGGTGGAAATGCTGTTAACGCATACCCAGCGTCCTTTTCAAGGGGGGGGGACGCCGGGTTATGTGGGGCTCGGGGCCACTGAGATGTTGTGCGTGACCCCCATACCCACTAAAACCACCACCGCTTGTCCCGCCACACACATACTGGAGACGCCTGGGTTTCAGCCAAGCAACTCTCCGGGCGCCTCCGCGTATAAAACTCCTCTTGGTGGGTGCCCGCGGGGAGCAAAGGCACCCACCTGCCGTCCCGTACCGGCCCCTCGCGGGACCGGCACGTTGGGGTCCCCCGACCCCACAGACGACCGCGCGCGCCCACGACGGAGCGCATGCCCGGCCGCCGCCCTCCCGTGAAGGAATTGGGCGGCGGCCTCCTCCCTCCAGACTCCCCCCCTCGTCGAAGTGGGAGGGGGGGACAAAAACCAAGACTCCCCCGGGGGACGCACCCCCAGGGGAAACACGACAAAAGGCCCAAAGGGCCACGCCCAACGGCCCGAAAGCCCCCTCACACCGTGCCCGGCTAGGGGCCCATCGCTCACGGCGGGAGGAAGCGGACGGCGTGGTTCTGCCGCCGCGCTCTTCCTCCGGCCCGCCGCCGCCTGCAAGGTGCGGCAGCGGCGTCGGCCTCCCTCGTGCGCTCGGCGGCCTCCTTCTGACGCATCACTGCGCCGCAGAAGGAGGCCACCGCCTTCCAAGACCTCTCGCTGCTCAACATACGATCGATTACAGTCGGCAGCGAGAGGTCACTACCGACTTGCGCGACGAGGGCGTGGCGCTGCGGCCCCCATGCCGGGCACTCCGCCAGAATGGTTTGGTGGGTCCTGCCGTGACGCACATCGTCGCAAGTGGGAATGCTACCAAGCTTGGGCTAGGGCAAAGGCCGCTAAGGATGTAAACTCTGACTCACTCAAGAAGAAGTACAACTCTGCTTCCAGGTTCTTTAAGAGGCAAATTGCATTGGCAAAGTCGAAGTACGTTGGGAGAATTGGCGAGAGACTAGCACGGCTGCCATCTGGCTCTCGTGCGTTCTGGTCTCTCGCCAAAGCTGTCCAGGGTAATTTCTGTCGGTCGACACTTCCACCTTTGCGCGGGGAGGATGGTTCATTGGTCTATTCCGCAAGGGAAAAAGCCGATCTTCTTGGCTCTATCTTTGCGGAAAACTCGACTCTTGACGACAGGGGGAACACACCTTCTACCATCCCGAGGTGTGAAACCACAATGGCGGACGTCCGCTTCACACAGTGTGCTGTGCGGAAAGCACTATTCTCCCTGGATGTCAACAAGTCGTGTGGGCCCGATGGAGTATCTCCTATTGTGCTGAAGGTGTGTGCTCCAGAGCTGGCACCGGTTTTAACGCGCTTATTCAGACACTCTTATGTCCTCGGCATTGTCCCACATTCATGGAAGACGGCTCTAGTACACCCGATCCCTAAAAAAGGCGACCGCTCAGATCCGTCCAACTACTGGCCTATCGCTATCACCTCCTTGCTCTCCAAAATTATGGAATCCATAATCAACCGCCAGCTCATGGGCTACCTGGAAGAGCACCAGCTGATAAGCGACCGCCAATATGGCTTCCGCAATGGCCGATCAGCTGGTGATCTTCTGGCATTACTAACTCACCGTTGGGCGCAGGCGGTCGAAAGTAAGGGTGAGGCACTAGGCGTTAGTTTGGACATAGCGAAAGCCTTCGATCGGGTTTGGCATAAAGCCTTACTATCGAAGCTTCCTTTCCTATGGGCTTTCTGAGAGACTTTGTAAGTGGATCGGCAGTTTCCTTGCGGAACGGAGAGTTAAAGTCGTCGTAGACGGCTCATGCTCGGACCCCCGGACCGTAAATGCTGGTGTTCCCCAAGGCTGCGTGTTATCCCCGACATTGTTTATTCTGCATATCAATGATTTGTTGCATACTAGTGGCATTCATTGCTATGCGGATGACAGTACCGTGGATGCACTGTATTTCGGCCGCATCAATATCTCTGGGGATCACGTCAATGAGTGTCGGAACAAACTTGTGTCTGAAATCGAATCATCCCTTGTGAAGATTTCCGATTGGGGGGGACTAAATCTAGTCCAGTTTAACTCTTCTAAGACTCAAGTTTGCGCGTTCACTGCTAAAAAAGCCCTCTTTGTCGCATCGCCACTCTTCGGAAACATTCACCTTTGTGCCAAGCCGAACATTGGCATTCTAGGTGTCGACATTTCAAGGCAAGGCTAAAATGGCCTCCAAAAAACTCGGAGTACTCAACAGGGCCAAACAGTACTTCAAGCCGGCCCACCGTCTTAAACTGTATAAGGCGCAGGTGCGGCCTCACATGGAGTATTGTTGCCACCTTTGGGCCGGGGCTCCGGGTTATCAGCTATCTCCATTTGACCGAATCCAACGTAGGGCATCTCGGATTGTCGACGATCCTGAACTTGCCGATCGGCTAGATCCTTTGGCACTGCGTAGGGATCTATCTTCCCTATGCATACTTTACAGAATTTTCAATGGGGAGTGTTCTGAGGAGTTACTCGATTTAATAGAAGCCGCTGATTTTCGCAACCGATCGTCTCGCCGGAACTATCATCCGCACCATTTGGATGGTTAGCGTTCCACTACAATGCGTTTTAAAAACAGTTTTCTGCCACGCACAGTAAGTCTCTGAAATTCGTTACCATCAGCGGTCTTCCCCAACAACTGCGACATTGGGTTATTCAAGAAAAGAGCATATTCTTACCTGAAGGGTGGGCAACGCACTGGCATCGCTGGTGACCGTGGGCGGCGGTGAATCACTTACCATCAGGTGACCTGTCTTGCTCGTTTGCCTACTATATATTATAAAAAAAAAAAAAAGCTATAATCTTTTTAAATCTAATTCCTATAAAACAAACACTGGACTAATGGCCCAAATAAACAGAATATCGAAACAATACAATACAATATCTAAATTGGTTAATATCGACATACAAAACGCCTCGTTTCAAGTGTTCAAGAACAAGATCAAAAAATGATTTTGCTCTAATACAACCTTATCTGTGTAATCACCTCATGCGTTATGGTTTAAGCCTATTTATTGTTTAATTGTTTTTAAATAACTTTAGCGGATTTTTTTAATTGTACTGTAAACAAGATGAGTTAGCCTTTAAGTATGATTTTTACTAAAACTATTTCATTATAATTATATTATCATTATATTTTAATGTACATATCATGTTGGCTTCCTATTAAATAAACAAATAACAACGGGGAGCGATCACCGAATGGTTAGAAGCATTTTGAATCTTAACGTTAAATTTGAGAGGTGTCGACTGATAAGGTCTACGCTCCGCCCAGATACAAAAGCCCCAACACTTTCAGCTCCAACTTCAAAATCGCTCTGATTGTCTGGAGGACTGCACTGATGTGGATATATACAACGACAGACTCACAGAAACTATCCCTACGGTTGGGCCGAAGTTTTTCAAACCGAATCGTAATAGAGGTAAGAAGATCAGACGATCGAGACACGTGGGCTGGTTCTGCAGTCTTCTCAAGACGTTTCCCATTATAGGCAGATCTACAAGCGAATATCTAAGTCTTTGACTCATGACATACACCGATTTAATACTGAACGTGTTATAGAGGCGATCGAGCTCAATAAAGGCTACAAAGTGTTTGCCGGAATGTCTGATGTTGAGCAGGGCCTGCTGACGAAGCTGGAGATAGACGATGGTAGAACTGTCTCAGCACGACCAGCTTTATGCGACTAGATGAGCACCTGTAAACGATTAGGCAAATGACCCAAGAGCCAAGTTAACCCGACACTATACCGAAGACATCCCGAACGTCAGCTTGAACGAGATTAGTATGGCGTTCAAGCAGCTGAAGAACAAGGCGCCGGGTGATGAGGAAGTTTTTTTTTTTTTTATTATATCCCAATATCCCTGATATTATTATTCAGGGCTTTACATTATCTTATACATTACAACATTTTCACACAAAATTTACATTTATAACATCTACACTATTATAGTCTATATACATTTTTTCTAACAGACCGATATTTTTTTTTTATACATTATATCTATACTTACGCTATCTAATTATGTGGTATTCACAAAATACACACAATATTATTGTGCACGTATGCATAAAGTGACATTTACTTATCCTTATTTCTATTATTTACTACCTCACATATATTTGGCGGCGACGAGGTTCGCAACCCGTCACGTCTCGTCTCCCGGGGGAGCGAAAAGTGGGCTGCCGATAGCCACTTTGCTACTTTGAATGTCAGAGGAGGAATGAAAGATAAAATTGATGATGTATGTGAGATGATGAAGGAAAGAAGAATTGATATTCTATGTGTGAATGAAACTAAGCGGAAAGGATGCGACACCACCATACATGGACCTTACACAGCTTACTGGTCAGGAGTCCCTGAAACCAGCAGAGGCTGTCAAGGAATTGGTGTGCTGCTTTCTGCTAGAATGAACGAATGTAGGACTGATTTTGGGTGTGTGAGTCCTCGACTCATGTGGGTGAGGTTGAAGGTTGGTCTTACCCGCATCTTCATTCTAGGGGTATATGCTCCACAAGATGCGGGATGGAACCGGTCTTCGAGAGCCCAAACCGAAAGGGAAGAATGTTGGCATAGTCTGAAAGATGTTCTGAATGAATGTAAGCGTAATGAAAGAATTGTAATGCTTGGAGATTTTAATAGATGGGTTGGAGTGCAGCGTGATGGATATGAAACTGTGTTAGGGAAATTCGGTGATGAAAGAGTGAATGAAAATGGAAAGAATCTGCTTGAGGTCTGCTTGGAGTGGAATCTTGTGGTAACAAACACAATGTTTGAGCACAAGAAGATCCACAGGTATACAAGAAAAGAAGGAAACCAGGAAAGTATGATTGATTTTTTAATGGTCGATAAGAGATTGAGAAAGAAAGTGCTAGACACCAGGGTGTACCGTGGCACTGTCATCGACACTGATCACTTCCTGGTGTTATGTCGATTAAGGGGGATCTTTAGGCGATGGCGGCATTATGTTCGAGAACCCATTAGTGTGCTAGAAAGAGTGAAAGTCGAGGTTTTGCAAGATGATGAAATGAGAGAGAAGTATAAGAGTAAATTGACTGATAAGTTTGACAGATTAGAAGGAATGTGTGAGGTTGAAGAGTTATGGAAGTCGCTCAAGGATGGAGTTGTGAATGTGGCCACTGATGTATGTGGTGTGAGCAAGAGAAGAAAAGGAAGTATGTTGAAGACTGTAAGTGCAAAACTTCGGAAGGCGGTATCTGAAAAGAGGAAAGCATGGCAGGATTGGTTGGCAGCAAAAGCCAATCATAGAATGGACAAGGCAACGATAGAGGATGTACAAAATGCGAAGAATGAGTATAAAAGACGTAAGACCGTAACAAAGGAAGTGGTGGAAAGAAAGAAAATGAATGATAGAGATGAATTTGAAAGAAGGTTATCTGAGGACTTCCGGACGAACATTAAGTTTTTCTGGAAGGCCATAAGAACAGCCAGAGCTAATAAAACAAGCTCACATGGCGAAATCAGGAACCAGAATGGAAGCTTTGTGGCAGGTGAAGAATGTATCCTAAAGAGGTGGAGGAAATATTTTGAAAGTTTATTCGAGAAAGAGGATATACATGTGCCAAACCCCGGTAGGGGTCAAACTGAGAGTGGGGATGAAAGTAATATTAGTATGAAAGAGATTTTAGATGCAATGAATAGTATGAAGTTGGGTAAGGCTGCAGGATATGATAGGATTACGGTCGAGATGCTGAGAGCTGGACAGGGCGTGGTAGCTAGTCAGCTGTACTACCTTTTCAATCTTTGTTGGAAGAGCGGCAAAGTGCCAGATGACTGGTGCAAAGCCGTAATCGTTCCGGTATATAAAGGAAAAGGGTCACAGCAAGACTGTAAAAACTATCGTGGCATTAGCTTACTGAGCGTCGTCGGCAAACTGTATGCAAAGATACTGATTAAAAGAGTGATGAATGAAACTGAAGAGAAAATTTGGGATGTACAAGCAGGATTTAGAAGTGGAATTGGATGCATGGACCAGGTCTTTTCCTTACGTAGCATAACCGAAAAATGTTTGGCACATAGCCAAAAGGTCTATTGCGCTTTCGTAGATTTGGAAAAAGCCTATGACAGAGTGGTGAGGAATGAATTGTGGTCCATATTGTCTGCTTATGGGGTGAACAGCACGCTGATACGAGCATTGAAATCACTTTATGAGGGTTCTAGTGCTTGTGTCAGGATAAACGGAGCTTACTCAGACTGGTTTGGCATCCAGAAGGGTGTTAGACAGGGATGTGTGGCCTCGCCGTGGCTGTTTAACCTATTTTTAGACAATTGCTTGAAAGATTTGAAAGATAGTGAGTATGGACTAAGAATGAATGAGTTGACCGTCAAGTGCCTCCTTTACGCGGATGATCAAGTTTTATTGTCATCATCGGAGAGGGAGTTGCAAGCGATGGTCGACATGGTGCATGGAGCTTTAACAAGCAAAGGAATGAAAGTGAATGTAAGCAAGACGAAAGTAATGTTTTTGAAAGAGAAGAATGTATGACAAACTGTGACATTATGATTGAGGGACAAAAAGTGGAACAAGTGAAAGAATTTGTATATCTGGGTTCACAGTTTACGAGAGATGGCAAGTGTGATGGTGATATTGAAAGAAGAGTTTTAAAAGGGAATCAAGTCAATGGGGCACTTCATAACTTTATGAATAGCCGGAACGTTTCACAAAGTGCACGACTGGCTGTGCATAGAGGCGTGTTGGTCCCCACACTGATGTATGGTAGTGAATGTTGGGTATGGCAGAAGAAACATGAAAGTAGGATTAATGCTGTGGAGATGAGAAGCCTGAGAAGTATAACTGGAGTGAAACGGATGGACAAAGTGAGGAACAGTGTGATAAGGAAGCGGTGCGGCGTGGTTGAAGATGTAGTGACAAGGATAGAGAAAGGGATGCTTAGATGGTTCGGCCATGTCGAAAAAATGGATGAAAGAAGATTAACGAAAGAAATGTACAAGGTAAGAATGATTGGAAAAATCGGTGCAGGCCGATAGACGTGTTCATCTTTGAAGCAGGATATGTCCGGCTGTGTACATCTATCGGCTGATGATGATGTTGTTTTTTCAAACATCTTCAAACACGTGACATCTCTAGAACTCTGTATGTTGTATTACCACCCTAGCTTATGAAGGTACATAGTCTAGGTATGATCGGAAAAAAAAATCCTTATTATTTATAAATATTTATGACGTGTGTGTTGTTGTTTGTAGGTGTGAATATGCGAATGCGTGTTTTTTTTATTTATTATATCAAATTATCCCTGATATTATTATTTAGGGCTTTACATTATCCTATTATTTACAACATTTTCACACAACATTTACATTTATAACATCTACACTATTATAAGCTATATACATATTTTTTAACATACCGATATTTTTTTATTTTTTTTAATTATTATATCTATACTTATACTATCTAATTATATAGTATTCACAAAATACATAGAATATTATTGTGCACATATGCATAAAGCGACATTTACTTATCCTTATTTCTATTATTTACTATCTTACATATATTTATGCAATAATTTATAAACTTACTTCTATACAATTTATTTTTTACTATTTCCGGCAGACCGGCTGTATCTATCATTAAGCCTGTCTCCTGCTCAAAGTCATACCTCAGGCATCTATGTATAGGACACTCCGTCAGCAAATGAAGAACCATTTCTTCCACGGCGTCATTGCATTTGCACCGCGGGCTCTCCCGACACTTGAAACGGTTCAAATATTGGGAGAATCCACCGTGACCAGTGAATGTCTGGGTTAACTGCCCCGTTGCGCGGACCTTCCTTATTAACTGATATGCCTCTGCTGCGTTCGGGAAAAATAACTCAGTGACGGACGCGGTGCTACCCTCGCTACATCGGGCGCTCCATCTTGCAACTGAGGCATCTCGAAGCAAACGTTTAACATACGATACCGGGCACTGATCGTACTCTGGCTTCCTTCGGCTGTTAAGAGCGGCTAGCTTGGCTAATTCATCAGCATGCTCATTACCAGGAACGCCCGCGTGGGCTTTGACCCAGAACAAAGACACGTCTTTGCTCTGGGTAGAAGCCCTCTGCAGATTCTCCCTGGCGACTAAGGCAAGAGGATGGAGCGAGCCATGATTCGTAACAGTATCGAGCGCGGCTTTACAGTCACTGTACAAACCATAGCTCGCCTCTGTCCTCCTGATAACTATTTTAGTTCCTCACATATGACCAGGAGTTCGTCCGGTTGACTGTGCAGTACGCGGACAGACATAGCTTCCGGTTTTGGATCTCGGCCTCGGCTTTCCATATGGAAAGTGAGGCTCCAACCTTCCCCTCAAGCTTACTGCCGTCGGTGTATATCTTCACCGCCTGCGAATTGTGCTCATGAATAGAGATTTGGTCAACCAAGCATATATATTTAAGATCCATTTGCGAAGCAGGGTGAGGAGTCTCTGCAAATCCTACAACCTGTTCTACTTTTCTATCGCCTAGAAGTGTCTGGGACAACTCTCTCCTAGTCTCATACAGGTCGGACACCTCCTGAATTCTTAGATCTAGTGGTAGTATCCCCGACAGCAACAGGGCCGAATGTAGAGAGACCGTGCGGTACGATCTACAGAGATTCATCGCAAATCCTCTCTGTACGGTGTTTAGTTGCCTCAGAATCCCTAGTTTCATGCCTGCTGGTGCCCCTGCCGCAGCCGCGTATAGCACAATCGGCTCGACCGCAGCTACGTAGATGGATCGGATGATTTCAGGGTCAAGACCCTAAGAGATCTTGGCTACCCGAGCGATTTGCCTATACAATCCTAATGCTTTTTTGCACTGATTCGCCACGTGGATATTAAACGTTAAGCGATCATCATTGGTTAGTCCCAGAATCTTGACTTCCCTGGACATGCGAATGCAGGTTCTCCCCCATGTTCAGCCGAATGCGTGTTTGCATGTGTGTGTGTGTTCGTTGGGTACCATTTAATTAATTAGTAATAATTATTCTTAGATACGTGTGATCCGTAACCGTTGAAATACCTATAGTAAACTAGCGCAGTGCCTATTTCTACTGCTGAAGATTAACATGCTCCGGTTTGAACGGCGCTGTAGCAAGTGAAAATACGGGGGTAACGTATCTTAACATCTTTTAAGTACAATTTGGTGAACGTTATCTCGACTCGAGGATTAAAAAAAAATATTTTATATGCAGAGGCTCCAGACAATGGAACGTGTGCCTCTTTTTTAAATAATATCATTTGACAGTTCAAATGTCATTTAGACGTGAAAAAGGTGGCGTCTCCTTTTTGACCGTTTTGATGCGTCACCTTTATATGAGTGAGCGTTTCACTTACTTTAAGATGAACTTTCTGCTCACATTGTTGCATAATTGAGTAAAAAAAACTCAACTTCTTATATCTAAAAGTGACGAGCGCAATGTGGTACGGTATATACCATCTAGCGCCGTGTTTCCATGGGCAGGCGTATCACTCACCACCAGGTGAACGTCTTGTTCGACTCGTTTCAATGATGAAGAGAGAATAAAAAAAACTCATTGTGCTTGTAACTTTGAGACCTCGATGTTGAATTCCGTTCCCTTAGTGTTTTTACTATCTACAGCGCCCTTCAAACAGGAACACAGTAATGTTCAGACAATACTATTTGGGGGTTAAAATAACAGTTGCAGTGGTAACTAGACGGTTAGAAGTTATCAGTTATTTCCACCAGTTAATATACAAATAAACAAACATGTCATTAAATAACCTTGGGATCTTTTTTTACGTTGGAAACCATGAATTTGGTGCAAAGCAAAACTCTGTCCGTAACTTTATGGGTACATGGTGCTTGCCATCAGCTTAACGGCCTGTTCACTTTTACGATGACGAAGTCTGCATTTAACACAATGAGGAAAAACCTTTTTTTTTTTAAGACACACACAAAGTCGATACGACACGACGTTTGTGTTATGTAAATGGCTTCCATATTGTATTCAGTTTTAATAAAATAAGAAAATATATTTAAAGACGTGAGTAACGCAAAGGAGAGGAAGGTTATCATCTTTAACGATGTAAGTCCACTGTTGGGCATAGTTTTGCAATCCAGTATAACCTCATGGTTTATGGGTATCATTACCCATGATTATAGAACTCATGAATATTTTAAATTGATCATGATTTTAAATCGCTGTTTTAACTGTTGGATCTCTGCAGCATATCATCATTATCAGGATCATCATTTCAACTGATGGTGGTCCACTGATGGACATTGGACAAGATATACCAACTTCAATTGTTTTAAAAAGTATATGTTTCGGAACCGAAAATTGGTGTTAGGTCTCTGTTGCTACAGATTGCCTAGGGAAGTACCACCGCAGCTTCTGTTGGAGCTGACGAACAGTACTGTGTTCTGGTTTGAAGGGAGCTGTAGCTAATGTAACTACTGGGGTAACGAGATAACATCTAATGTCTTAAGGCAACGAGCGCAATGCGGTGCAGTGTATATCGTCCTAACTAGCGCCGCTTTGTAGGCAGGCGTATTCACTTACCATCAAGTGAAAGTCTCTCGCTCGCTTCGACGAATAAATAAAACAAAATGTCGGTAGGTTTCCGCTTAAATAATATTTATAATGCTTTATCTAAGTACAACCTTACGTGCACTTGACTGACCTGAAGTTCAATTAAAATCGTATGATTTTATTATTGCAATTAAGTTATGACGCTACTTATCTTTAAAATATATTATATGAAAGATATAGATGATATATATCCGTACCTTTTCCACCTGAATAATGTGGCAGACGTTATATCTTGCCACGTGATGTGGACTGATGTATTAGTATATTATCTTGTATCAGGATCGATTTAGATGTCTATAGTTTGAAATGATCGATTAACTTTAGGCGTTCAGTGCGCAGGCAACATGTAAACAAGAAAACATGGTATTTTTTTTTAAATATAAATTAACCTTAAACATACCGAGTTAATGAAAAATATTAAAAAATAGGTGTTCGTAAGAACATTTAATCGGAAAGGTCGTTCCCTTATTCTGGCTGAAGTGAGAATCGCATAACATAATAAATAAAAACATAAAAACCTAAAAAAGTAAAAAAAAAATATGCCAGTCTTCACCAACTAAACTTATAATTGTGAAAGGTATCTTCACCCCCATAGAGCCCAATGCGGTGTCAATTAAGAGACGTGCCCATAACAACGTGGCGCTAGTTAAGATGTTATTCGCTGCATCACATTACGCTTGTCACCTGAGACAAGATGTCGAGTCTCGTTACCCCAGTCATTATACTAGCCTGTGATAGGTGCTACGGTGGTATCTACTTAGACGGTCTCCGGCAACAGAGACCTCATCATTATAAGCCTTTGTTTATCTACTGCTGGATATGAACCATCCCCAATGTCTTCCATCAAATGCGATCCCCAATTTCTCGCATCCACCCACTTCCGACCGCCCTAATTTGTATTTCCTGTCCATTAGGGTGTATTGACCTTAATAATATACATAAGTCGTTATTTCTATGTTTTTCGCAACATTCCTCTCAAAAGTTTGCACTCCTCCCACATCCCTCTATCCATACCAATACCTTACAGTCTCCAACCCGAACGCTCAGGATGGTGGCTTATGGGCAATACTCAACAGAGTCCTACTAACAGTTTATATTACAGGCTTTATTTAATCCATTCCTAAATTAATTCTCTCTGGTCTGTATTTTTTTTTTATTCTCCTAAATAACAAATAAAACAAATTAACCATTTCAAAGTTCGACAGAGCCACTGAAAAGATAACTCTGCCATTTAAACTTCAAAAAATGTATTATCGTGCAACTGAATTAAAGTTAAATAATCATTGTTTCTTGTTATCTTTCATACATGGCTGGAATTTTAATAATATTTGTATAGTGCGACAATGGATCAGCACGCGCTGACCGCCTGGCAAACGGCTTGCCAAGCGACGTCGCACCTGATAAACTGATAAAAGGATAAAGTAAACAGTGTAAAGTATTATAAGAAAAAGGTATTATATTAAGTTCACCGTATGGCAATGAAGGATCGTCTGACCGTCTCGTGTATGGGAGCGATAGTGGGAGCAAGGCTAACAGGCCGTGGGCCCGGGTCCACGAACCAAAGCGCTAAACGTTATCAGACACTAGAGGAAGCAAGATAAACGCTTTTATATATTAGAAGTAAAATCTTAGATGTACGGACGCACTCGTGTGCATTGTAATGGCCGCCGGAAACTACGAAATGCGTCTGTGCCTGTTACCATTACAGCATTCTCCAAGGACAGAGAGCTTTCAGTAACACTGTAGCAGTGAACTAGTGCCTCTTCATCTTCGCTCGGTTTCCTAAAACAAAACCTACATGCAAAATAGCACGATTGGGAACAAGCTGAAGCTATATTGTTTAATCAAAGTTAAAATTAACTATAGAACTCTTTGCCAAATAAGAAACTATATAAAAATCTTTCCAAACGTTTATGACCTACGTCTCACATATAGATATATATATTAAAATAAACATTATGTCACTTCTCTTTCTACTTGTCGGTTGCAAAAGGTGGTTAAATGTTTTCTATAGATAGTGTTGTATTTAAAATTATATCATATATACCTAAATAATATTTTTTTTATATTATCACGCCTTTTTCCCAGCAGGGGTAGGCAGAGGCGAATAAACACCCACTTTTAGCCAGATGTGTTCAGATTAAGTCCCATGTAACAGGGGGCGAGCCTATTGGCACTTTATTGGGGCCAACACACACACACACACAAAGATAATTTTTGTGTGCGTGTTTCCTCGCGATCTTTTCCTCCACCGTTTGTAATTCGCTGTTGTAACTAAAGGTAACAATTGCACATAACTTAAATATTAAGTACATGCAGAGATTCGAACCTGCGACCTTCGGAATGAAAGCCGCACGCTCTAACCATTAGGCCAGCGAGCTACTTAAATAATTAAAGGTACGAAATAAACAAATTTACAAATAAAGCTATACTAATAGTCAGTTCGTCTGAGTTTTAACTTATTGCTTGAAAAAGCTACACCGCCATATAAAATCGTATGACGAACGAAGTTACCTATATATGTTGAAAATATATTTGTTTTATTTGCCAATCACGTGAAAATTAGTGAACGTATTGACATGGGAACATAATGGCTATTTATTTAAAAATTTCATAGATCCTTCATTGTTTTATTTCAAATTTTTATAAACATTTTTATTTCGTTTCTATAGTAACGGTTGGCATAGAAAGACATCGGTTAGGGTTGCTGTAAAAGAATATTCCAGACAAATTCCAAGTCTAATGCTATACAGCCATCAGAGCGGGTGGAGGACAGGTAGTATTATTTAAACATTAAATTCTTAAAGGTATTCTTTAATTATGTTATAGTTGTTATTGTAAAAGGGAAGCTAGACAAAGATTCTTAAACTAAACATGTTAACGGACACGTAAGCAATGCGACAAAATGAAAACAATGCATTACAAGAACGTGTAGTGTAGTGCGGTCGGGTGCGCCGCGTCCACATTACGCATGCGCGCGCCGCCCGCTGCGGACGCAGCTTTTTTTCCGCATAAACATTGCGCAGCGAACGCCGCCGAGTTATTTATCGCGTCGCGCTGTCACCGAGCCGCGAACCATGCAGGTTTTATTCAAAATTTCCTTGTTTTATCTGTGCCTTCAAGCCATCCTTTGTAATAACGTAAGTATATTTATTATTATTATTATTTTTCATGATCGATTTCCTTTTTATAAGTAGATAAAAAATATTAAAAAAAAAATATTTTGAAAGTTTAAACAGATACAATAAATAAATTATAGCTAATTCTGTGTCAATTATTTTTTGTCTATTAGATAATTTGAATGTTTAGACGTTGATCATAAATGTTTTAAAGTTTAATAACATAATATTATTCATAAAATGTCGATTTAATGAATAATGAAATATTAAATTTTCTATAACGTTTCGTGTTACCAATAAATTCATTAATATATTTAGCAAGGTTTCCTTCAAAGAAGTCCGAAATTATGAACACAATGTTAAATAAAATCGGAAGAGGTTTTTTTGTTTTACCTTGCTAACTTAAGTTTTTTATTATCAGTCTAGTATATTATATGTCATGATGTTCTTGTTCTTTTGACCATGTAACTCAGTTTTTTTTTATAAACTATCGATATTTGATGGCTCAAATAATGCCGTTTCGAAACAATAAAATTATGAGAGGTCTGTATATACTCCGTTTTTCTTAAATTTATCCGCAGTAAATATCTAGTAGTTTTTTTATTTATTTTATTCTAAATCCAAAAAAAAAATACTTTAATGTAAGTGATAATTGAGACATACAAACTAATCCTGTTCGATATGATTTTTGTTTCGGTAAGAACTCCTAGGTTTTCTTTACATTAGTTCTCAGGGTATTGCTGATTAAACAGAATGGTAGTGCGCAAATACAACTGTGTTGTCTGTCCACTACGGATTGTCCTAACTAATTAAAGGACAAGGGTAACTAATGTAAAGATCATGTAACTTTAAGCGTGTATGTAGTCCTAACCGATTCAGATCGCCTTTCATCATGTTCTTGAGTCAATATAAATGAATATTCTCTTCGATTCTACGATCTTACTATCTAAAACAATGTCACTGACACAAATATAAAATTTTTTAAATTTACCCATTAGAAACGATGAAATGTATCAACTAAAATTTGATAAGCTTGGAAAGTTACCCCGGAAGTTTGATGTGGCCGTAAGTGCTTACAGTTGAACTGATCTGTCGGTAGTGCTACAGTAGCGCTGAGACCCTGGAACGATTCCGGAGTTTAGCAGCTTGTAGTAAATAACAATATTAATATACTGCAGCCAGGGCATTGCAGAGTATTCTGGACAGTCACACTTCGCAATGTTAGCTCATAGTCAATAAAAACACACTCACTTATGTACCACAATATTAGTGTTAGTCTATTGTCTACAGGACAAATTAATTATCTTTAAGAACAACCTATAGTTAGAACAATAGAGAAGATTATTTATTTTTATATTACGAATAATTACAGTAATTTATTTTTTATTACTAAATTATGATGCAGTTTCGTCTATATATTTATTAGTAATAGATAATTTCCGCAAATGGAAGATAAAAGTAACACGTTTCGTGTTATATAAAGATTTATTTCCTGGCGGCAGATCTCTGTTGCCGGAGTCCGCCTAGACACCGCCGCAGCCCCTGCTGCAGTCGAAGAATACTACTGTGAAAACATTAGTGTTCCGGTTTGAACGGTGCTGTAGCTAATGTAATTGTAAAGGTTACAAGACTCAATATGTTTTGTATCAAGTCGACGAGCGCAATATGGTCCTGTGTATACCGCTTTAACTAGCACTTTGTTATAGACGGGCGTATCACTTACCATCAGGTGAAATTCCCGCTCAGCTCAAGACAATTACCTGATGAGAAGGGGAATAAAAAATCTGATACCGTTGTAATTTTGCGGCATTAACGTAAAGTATTTTGAGACCTTGAGAAAAATTATAAAGTATACAGATATTCTCCCATGAAGTCTAACTGGAAACTACATGGTTTGAGTAGTTTTTGAATTTTTACCATTAATTTGAGCTGGCAACCTTCGTTAGAGCTATTAGTATGGTATTAGGGTCAAAATTTGGTTTGTCTTTTTTAGGGTTTTGCGGGGAAGACTTGCATTTAGTTTGTAAAATTCCACTTCATAAAGAGGGAAAAAGGAAAACCTCGTGAGAAAAACTGAACATGAATTAGAAGTTACTCTAAGGTGTGCGTGAAGTCACTAACCCGCATTGGGCCCGCGTGGTGACTGTGGCCCATCGCTTTCATACTGATAGAAAAGAGAGTGTTAAAAGAATTAGTTTCACATTCATATGGCCACACTGTCATCGGTGATTGGTGGTCCATAAGGGCATAGATTACACGAAATGAAACAACTGATAAGTAGTAATTTTCCATTCGTCCGTCTAAAGTCGATAGAAAGAAATATATACAGTACTCATACTCTGCTTCTAGTCGACTACTAAGAGGTTTTCTTGGTTTTATCCTTGTTTATTTTTTATATAAAGAAATCCATAAATGTAAACGTTAATTATATACTTATATAAAGAAAATGATTACAATGACTCTTAGCTAATTGTAGGTTTCCCTAAATTTACATTTAACATCGGCGCATAATAACGTGCCTCATGTTAGATGTTCAAGTAAAAAGTATTTATATATAATACATAATTAACTTGGTGGACTGGTGGTAGGTATCTGTTGCCGGAGACTGTCAGTGGTGTGCAAATGTTACTGTATTCCGATCATCATCAGGTGTAGTCGTCCACGGCTGGACATAGACCTGAAAGATCTCCACATGCAGTCGGCATGGCCTCCGGTACTGCCGACCACGAGGTGCCGTCGTTTGTAGTGGTTCATGAAGAGGGGATTTGGGTCATTTCCCAACACGCTAGACCAATTAGGGTTGGGGGAACCAGAGCCTCATTCGATGAGCTTGGCTTGGGTCCCGTAAGTTATTCTGCGGAACCCTTTATATCTTGACTTAACTTCATATATTTAAGAGCGACAAGAACATCGTGGTGCTGTGCATCAATAAAGAAACAAACTTTGATAGTAGCAATGGGTCGAAGTGTTGGTGGTAGCAGTTAGTATCATATACACTGCACCACATTATGTCCGTCACTACTAAAGAGTAAATTTCATTGTACAAGTAATTTTACTGGCTACAGCATCTTTCTAACCGTTGTTTTGGTTGTTCCAAAGTTGTTTGGCAGGAGAAGTGTATACTGCGGTGATACCTATCTAAACTGACTGGTAACGGAACTCTATGGAAGGACACATGAAACATTGGAGTGACTAAAAAAAATTCAAATCAATATGGCGTCCGTGCAATTATAATTTAAATTCCTTTATAGGAGCGCTCCTTGTTATGTCAAACAAAAACGTCCTTTGTGTTATGCCGAGTGTCTGCCCGGAGGCGGATGGGTTTATTTTTAAATGTTCAGGACAAAGCCACGTGCATACGTGATGTAATCCACGCGCCCTCAAAATGGCGGGGTTAAGTTAAAATTAAAAGAGGGAGAGAGGGAGAGTAGGGAACCACGCACCCGGCGCGTGCATAGGTCGACGAACAGATTTATACAATGACCACGTTTCCTTCGGGACTCGTCCTGTATTTTGTATACATTATTTCCATTCAAAAAAATTATGAAAAGAACTGGACTTTCGTCCGATGGTAAGTTACACACTTATTCATAGCAACTTGGTACTGCTTAGGATGAAATACCCTACACCACGTTCTGCTCGTCGCTTGGTGTAAAATCCCGTTACCTCAGCAATTATACTATCTACAGCGTCCTTCAAATCGGACTACAGTAATATTAGCATACTACTATTTCTCGTCTGCGCTGTGGTAGTACCTACCGAGACGGTCTCCGGCAACAGAGACCTACCACCGGCGGTAGGATCAGGATTGTGTTCGCCTGATGGTGCACGCAGGTTCATAACAAGGAGGTTTTATTATATCTCCATTCGAGCCCCCGGTAGTGTATTATATAACTGCAGTGTGCATCTGTTAAACACATTGCACTAGCCATTGTTTATTCAGCAGTAGACAATGAGGTTTTTGATTGCTTAGCAATCAGGAATGCGTACAACATAAACATACTTTGTTACATTGTCACATCAATATAGAAATACATATGAAATCTGTCTGGAATGTTCCTTGAGAGCAACAGCAACCGCAAATGACTTTCTATACCAACCGTTACTATAGCAACCGCTTAATTAATACCAAATGAAAATGTTTATAAAAATTAATTAGAAATATAACGATGCGGTATAAATCAAAATAAAAAATAAACAGCCTACAACCATCTACAAGTACAGCTCGTGTACTCGTGTACTCGTGTACTCGTGTACTCGTGTACACCTGCACTAGTTTTCACGTGATTGGCTGACAAAACAGCGCAGCGACACTTAACATCTAGCGCTATGTGGTGCAGTGTGTGTCATCCTAATATAGCATAATTAGCGCCACGTTGTTATGGGCAGGCGTATCACTTAGCATCGGGTGAACGTCCCGCTCACCTCGTCATTTCATCGTTTAAAAAATCTACTATTTGACTGCACATTGGTGGAAACGTCCTAATAAAACTGAGCTTAGTGTGGATACTTAATCATGGCCAAAAATGTTTTATTTAGGTTATTTGTTCTGATGTGTCCATGTTTTGTAATTATAACAGACAATATCTTATTTTTTTTTTACATGATAAAAATATAAATGAAATGTATAGAAATTGCAAATTTCATAAAAAAAATATTTTCTTTCCTTTTTTACTGAATTTAATTCCTGAAGGCAATATATATACATATATATATATATATATATATATATATATATATATATATATATTCCATTTAGATACGTAAGATAATAAAAAATAATTATGAAACCTAAAGCCAGAGTAAGTAATAAATACATATTATTCCTTAGATATTAGTTCCTTAAGTTTTAAATTACACTTAACTTAGTTATTACTTATTTTAACTTAATCCCGAAATCATCAATCTCTTCGACGAGTACAACTAATAGGAATAGAGAATACCGACTGGTTCTGATCTGCGTCCATTTTGTCTCATAACTCGTAACTATAACTTCCTCTTATAAAGCGGACTAACTTACGGATATCCTCAATTGGTTTTAAATTACATGATTAATTTGATATAAATAATAATTTCAGATCACATACAAAGCGGCTGTGGTAAACGGCGATCTGAGGGATGGACTGCGAGATTACATTCCACAGCTCAGCCAGGCTTCGGAACAGGTAAAATCTTTACTTGTACTATCCTTTTTGGATGCTACTGATAATATTGAAATATCCTTTTTTATTTAGGAAGACGAAATAAAGGATTATTTAGTAATATTCTCTCAATTCTTTTTTTTGTTTTAGGGTGCAGATATCGTGCTGCTGTGTACGGGATGTGACGCCAACACTCTGTCGGACATAGCTCGCGACTTTACCAACTATGAGCAGGTACGTTGGAAATCACCTGATTTATTTTGAGTTACTTCCTTAAAATAGTTCATAATCTATTCTTTATATCTAGTAATGTATACGTAAGATTATTTATAACGTTGGACTGTTCTACCGCTCGTAGATCCGAGTTGTCCTGGCCTGTTAACTTCTGGCTTCTCCTTTTAGATATTTCTATTGTGATTATTTTTACTGTATGTCACGTCAATGTACTTTAAAAACAATATAAACATTGTAATAATATTACTGTAGCCACATATATATGTAAAAAGTGAGAAAACATAACATACAAAATTAATATTATATAAACAATCCACTTAAGGTTCCCACTATTGATGCTTCGAAGCACTCCCTCATGGTGAGTGAGTGAGGGTCATTTATCATCAAGTTGGGCTAGTGCCGGTTGGAGTATGTCACAGGTCTTTTATACCTCTCTTTTATAGAATAAACTGTTTTTCCTTTACTGGACGTTCAACTTCAATGAGGACCAAGACCACGACTCTTTGGACATGAAGGACGTACTGCCGCTCTACAAACAGTGCTGTAGTGGCACTAGATTGTATCAGGATTATTGATAAAAATATACCAAAAGTTAAGTTGTGATTGTTTTCAGCTCGTGCAGGATATATCAGGTTTAGCGAAGAGCTACAAAATGTATATAGTTACAAATCTACACGAGACAATGCGAGGTGCTGGTGAAAAGAAAGTGATCAGGAATGATTTGGTGTTCGACAGGAAGGGAGCCGTCGTCGCTGTGTGAGTATTAACCTGATATATTTACGGGTTATTGACAAAATCTTCCATTTTGACTATGTCTTTGATACGGGTGTCTTCATATAAATAAACACTAGGATGGTCTAGGCTAAAACCAAAAGAGCGATATATGATTTTTAAAAGGTTCGCAAACACAAAATTTTTCATCTTTTCCATTCCTGTAGTACAAGGAGTGTAACACCTGGTTGTAATACTACTGTTACATCGGTACAGGGCCCGTTAAACCCCGCAACTTTTATCAATAATTAATAAGTTATGCGATAGTTTTGCATAACTGAGAATATTTTTTTTACTTATGCTGTAAAGGCGACACATATACCTGGAAGGAAGACATGCCTGGTTTCGTACTTAATGCAATGATGAAATTTATAATTGAAACATAAACAGTACGTTACTTGCTATATTAAGCAAGAATCAGCTAATAAATATATACTTAAATAATTTTAATCATTACAAATAAATTTTGATATAAATCAGTCCGTTGTCAATGTCCTTAGATACTTTGTTAAGAGGAAAAAATTGGTTCATGTTTACTGTATCACAGCAGCATCGATTCCTGCCGCTAAACAGTAGTAAGCAAACTTCAATGTGTTCCTCTATGAAGTGATCTGTAGCTGGTTAACTAGTGGGGTAACGAGAATAGACATGATTCATGGCAATGAGCAAGCACAGAGTACATCCCTCTCTAACACAAAAGTTACAAAAAAAATAGTAATTAATATTCTTGGATGACATTATCACTTTCTTAATAATTAGTACAATTAACAAAGTAATTGAAGATATACAAATTCAAGACATTTACTTTCACAATAAACCATTAACACAGTTGCATAATAATTACCTGTTATCTCGGCTGATGGTGTGAAGTATTTGTTTTCACCACGTTTATATGTATATATTATATTACTTAGAACTAAGTTAATATTATATTAGCTTAGTTTGATCTTTACTGATCTCGCGTTTCAGGTGAAGTAAAAACATCGCGTGGAAATCGTTATATTCTAACAACCACTTTAGTAAACGTACGACACCCGACTCGAACTTGACCAACGTTCAAGATAAAGGCATTAACTCTTTCCTTAACCCAGCGCTGGGAACATTAAATAAGTAGTATTTACAATTGTATAAATGTATATATGTATGTATATCATTAGGGATATGCCCAAGTTACATTTACAAGGGATATTGATAAATATGAATTGTAATTATAACCAACAATTAAACCTTGGGCAGCGTAATATAAAAATGACTGTTACGAGAGAAAACTCTGTCCCAGTAGTGGGAACAGGAAGAAGGACTATTTTAATATTAATGAAGCTTTTTCTAATATGGAGACATTCAAATAATGTATGGAAACAACTATAGTGTATTTTTTGGTTTTATTTAAAAATTAAGAATTGACTTCAGCGCCATCTAAGTTATAGCAACGGCACCTTTTTTAAATTTTTATTATTTTCGTTATCAGTATCATTTAAACTATAATTCGTTATTTTATTATAAAGTCCATTAAAACGAATCCATTGCAGTAACAAGTGCATATATTATTTATTAGTTAAATCTTATTTTCTCGTGTAAAATACATGCGATGCCATTTATTACTTGTCTCCAGAAAATTGTGTTAATAATTTTTTTAATTAATTAATTTGTAATTGTATAATCACTCGAAAAGTGTTTTAGTGATTGCAATGTGGGATAATATTTGCACACTACTACTGCAGCGGGGACAGGTCTCTCAACTGGATGTCAATGACGACTCTTGCGTGCCAAACTTACGTATAATCTTATACTGTTTCTTTTAGTTACAGGAAACCAGTAAATGAGGATGCTTCATGCAATATCACTACACCCAAGATGGCGGAGTTCACTACAGATTTCGCAGTGACATTCTCAGTACTAGCGGAAGAAGATATTATCCTCCAAAACCTTCAAAACTATATAACAAAGAACTTCATTGTTACCGGCTCGGCTAAACATATTGATTATGTAAAAGGTATTAAAGAAAAACAATTGTAAAGCTTTTTTAAGTTATTTGTTTATGTTACTTAAAATATAATAAATAATACTTTAGTTTGTTTTTAATAATTTATTAAATAATGCTATCTTAACCGTGTAGATAACCAACTGATCCTGTCTTTGGCCTACGAGTCCAAAGCCAATGTGCTCTGTGCGCAAGGAGTCTTCGCTGGTAAAGCAGGTCTGAAAACCGGAAGTGGAGCAGTCATCGAGATTAATAAAAATGGGGAAGGTAAGAATCTTCAACTGTATATAGATGTTAGAGCTTAAAACCTTTATGTACGATATTAATTTATGTATGGTCTATATCCTCAGACAAATCCAGCACTTTGTCTTTTAACCCTACCGACCCGCGCGATGTGCCGGCTGAGAATATGAGCCGGTACACCACCAGACCGCTGAACCTGGAGGCCAGCATGCGTGGGTACACGGAGCACGTGTGCGATGGACAGTTCTGCTGCGAATTTTATGTGAAGACGAATCCAGGTAATTCTATATACAATAAAGCGACAGGATTAGTGAGACATTCACCTGATAACAAATGATAAATTCTGGTTATACCATCGGACGCAGGTGAGGATGTTTACACTGTCATAGATTGTATTCGTATGTAATGTAGTCTCTTTTAAAATACATATTTTACAATTAATTCAACACTAACAAAAGATTTTTTTACCTTTCGATCTTATAAAGTAATGATCCATACATCATCCTTTGGCCGCCATCTTGTTTTATATTTGCACAACCGCTAAGACGAGCAGATTTTATTTTAAATGTTCTTTCTACGTAGTGGGATCAAGGCTATCTTTCTCTTACGTTTCTATCTCTACTCAATCACTCCTTTTCCTCCTCTTTTCTTTTATATCTATTCTTATTCATTCTCCATCCCATTTTGAGAGGAGCAGATCGTTCACCTGACAGTAAGGATGACATATACTGGATTACTTTGTACTAGTAACTTTTTATTTCCGCGAAATTAAAAAGTTATGGTTGTTATATTATTTCCAGGTGTTCATCTGCGAGACGTACACTACGCCCTCTCGGCGCAGGCTGGGCACCGTCAGCTGGGCGCTCGGTACATTGCAGTGCAGACCTGCGAGCTGGTGGTATGCACTCACCCACATAAACCCTCCACTGTGCTGGGGTGAGTTTCAATTTGAAATTTAATAAATTTTTTAACCACTTAAATTATTTCATTAGTTATATATTAGTAGTCCAAGTAAGTATTAACACATTCTCTATTTCCGCCGCCAAACGGGCCCGTGCATGTATTACTGTGTTCAGGTTTGAAGTGTGATGTGGCTAGTGAATTTACTGAGATATGGAAACTGAACATCATTTGTATTAAAGCGACGTGTACCGGTGCTGGGTATATATAATTATTACTTAATTAAGCGACGAGGTGAGCAAGACTTTCACCTGATGATAAGTGATACGTTTCCCCATAACAATGTGGCACTAGTTATGATGATATATACATCACCACATTGTACTCGTCGCCTGAGACATGAGATGTGGAGTTTTCTTACCCCAGTAATCACATCAGCTACAGCGCCCTTCAAACCGGACAACAGTATTGTTTTTACAGTACTGTCTGTCCGATCTACCTAGACGGTCTCCGGCAACAGAAACCAACATCCTAACTTGCACCACGTTGTTATGGGCAGACCTAGTATTTACCGTTTAGTAAATTTCCTACTCGTTGATGCGTGAAACTAATAAAATCTTAAGAACTTTAATTAAGTTTACCAAAAAGATTATATTCGCTATATTTGTTTCAGGTTGGACAACATAAACATCACCTTCGAAAAGATATCCGTGAAAGGTAACTTCAGCAAGCACAACTCGGCGCAGTTTCCCGTAATCTTGACAACGGAAACGTCGCTTCCGTCTGATCGCTTCACATTCGAATCGAAACCAGTGAATGGTGTGCACGAGGTGTCTACGGTGTTGTCAGATGCAAAAAACATATTGAAGTTTGGTATTCTAAGCCGCGATTTCACCAAAGATTTCCGCGAACATTTCAACACTAGCAACACCGACGCGAACTCTGGCTATTTTAACGAGTATATTTTCAATGAGGATTTCGTTGAATTATTTGATTACCTGTGGATAAGGGTAAGGGTAGTAATGTTGATCGTCTCCATTTATATTTTAGAGATGATGTAATTTTTTTATACTTCCTACGGGTTGAAGCCGTACTAACCTAGGAATTTGAATTGGAGCGGAGAAAGGAATGAAATATATTAAAGTTTAATACTTGATCTATTTAAACATGGCCGACAAACTATTAAGATTAGTGGTAATTTTTGGGAGACTATATACATAGTATAAAGATAAATAAGTTAGCTGGCCCCATATCTAAGTAATAGGGTTTTTCTACATTATCTAATTACTTAATATATTACTTAGTCCTCTAGCACAGTGGCTCAAAGTGAGTCTCTGACACAAGAGAGCGCCCGCGTTCTGTCCTATATTTCCTATTGCCAGTCCAGTGCTTGAAAGGTGCTTAGGTCGAGGTCTAAGACATCCTTCAGCGATATTTGTGCCAACAGATCAGCGGTCAATCAGGGTTCTGATGAACGCTTTTTTGATTCTACAATCGTTTCCGATCCTTAGCAAGTAACCCATCCAGCGAAATCTGAGCCTTGGCTTCTCCCATAATAGCATGTTAATTTTTTTCAAATAAATCCTTATGTATATTAAATACAGCTTATGTATAGAAGCTTGATTTAAAATAATCATAAACAGCGGTTGTCTATGTCCGGCAGCGGACGTGTATCGGCTGATGATGATGGACAGTGATTATCACGACAGTAACATTTTCGGGTTTGTATTAATATGTTTACACAACATTAATATACGTCTGTAATTGTATATGTACTTTGGTGAACTACTAATTAGGCGGTGCTTCGTTAAGAAATAGTATATATTGTTACATAAGTTACCATTTTACGCATTATTAATACATTTAAAAAGTCTACAAATCAGCAGATAATATTGTAATGTAGCTGTAGTGTGCAGGTCGATCATGTACGGGTAAAGGTGACCTAGTGATGTAAAGTTGAAGATTCCTCTGGCTGTTTGTTTGTAATCTTAAAATGTTTGGAAATTCACAAAACGTTATTGCATCCTGTTTGCAGTGCGTTGAGCTCGCGCTGCGTAACTAGTTGGGAAACTTCCGATATTGTGATACGGCAACATTATTGAATCACGACTGATTACTGTGATATTAGATTTATATCCTGTGGTAATAAAGTAATATTTTGTTTCTATCAATTTTTTTTAATATTACCCTTAACCTAAAACGTAATTGTGTATATTTGTAGATCAGGGTACAACAGTCATTTGTAAACAAATTTCTTTGTCCATAAATTGGTTATTTATTAAAAACTACATCTTCCATTGTACACTTATACATTTCCCCGCATATCCTTAGCCGTGTCTGTTGGTCTTTCTGCCTTTATTGAGGTCCATGAGGTGGTCTTTATCATCATCCCGGAGTGTCTTCTCTATCCAGTCCATGAACGATTCAACCTTCAACCAAATGAAAATGATAACAGCATGTTCGAGGTTGGCAAAATTTGGAGATAAACCAGTCTTACAAAAATTATAAAATTTTCTTTGGTTCTCATCGAACCTTCAATTTTCTTCATGTTTGGTGGAAAGAAGTACAATTTCATCGTTTCTTAATGAACCTCTGACTTGATCAAAGATACGTTACTATATTTGGTAAGGAAGTGTTATTAAACAAGGTTGGCAGCAACTGGATTAATAATTGTAATAGTAGTTAATAATAACTGTATATCTACAGTTCGTTGGCAGTGTTCAGTCCACTGTCACCTGCTGATAATGATTATCATGATGATATAATAAATAACATTCATATAGGTTATCTACGCATGTGCCTAAAATTCTATAGAAGACTAGATTCATAAAAAAATGTTATAGAATTATAATTAACTAGCTGTTCCCCGTCGGCCCTGCTGGCAATAACACCCTCGCAACCCATTTTTGGGGTAACATTTTATAAAATAAGTTCCTATCTACTCTGTACTCATCAAAAGTAATATTTCTACCCAACATCAAGTCCCCAGCCTTATTATTCCAGAGGTACAGTGATGAGTGTGTACATATCGTAGATATAAATCTCTTATATATAGATAACCTTGGTATAAACATCAGGTTTCCCTCTAGCACACGGAAGGCCCCAGGAGACGATGCCAACTTGCCTGCCAGCTCGTACCAACGGCCCGCCAGAATCACCCTGGAAGAAAGCTTAGCTATTATGTTAGTGAGATCTTATTACTAGGGGAAGATTACGGGACGCTTTGAGGCACAAGATAGTACACCTCGTTTCCAAGATAATTGCTCTAGCTGCAGCGCCTTTCAAACCGGAACACAGCAATGTTTCTATGCAACAGAAATAGATGCGGTCATAGATACTAAACGATGGCCGACCATCTGTAACAATAATAAATAGTGGACTATTTGTTTATCCTTACGTGACAAGCCCCCTCTCCTTCTTTTGTTAAAGCACATATCTGCGATGCGAAAACAGGATTAATCTCCTTGTGAACCTCCTGACAGTCCTCCAGCGATATCGCGTTTAGTTCCAGCATCATGAGATCGTTAGGCGTTTTACCTGGGTACTGAATGCAGTTCATAAATTATTTTATCATTTGAACTCGTCTGACTCACTCATAATTATTGTTATTGATGTTTTCATGGATACTTAAAGTTACTAACAAACAGATCAAATTTGATATGTTTATAATGTTAATAACTAACTTTTTTTGTATGATCCTATAATATGTATTTAAGTAAAAGTAGCATAAGGTGTATCATATTATTTGTTATCTGCTAATGAAAATCATGCAAAAGTGAGATCATGCGTGTCTGACATAAACTGTAACGAAACCAACGGCAAAAATTCAATCGTGTAACAAAAATTTACGTCAGTATATATAACTGAAATTTACCTTAATGTTTGATAATGTAAGTACATGAATACTTATTTTAATATAAATATTAATTTGAAAAGTTTGCGCCATGCTAATGTAAGCCTGAAAGATAATGATAACACTATGGTTAATCAATATACAGATCATGTATATTGATTGAAGTGAAATATAATCACTTTCACCATCGTTAGTTTAACATTTTTACTAGTTAAGGTAAATTGAAACTGAAATGCTACCTAATAGTTTATCATCTGCTTGTGAAAGATAGGATTTTACTAACATTATTACATATTAAATTAGCTTTCTATATTTATTAGGAGTTCATTAAGAATAAACATTTTTGTTGAAATTATTAACTCCAGACACTATAAATATGTGTTTTGTAAGACAAAAAGGAATGAATAATATTATTACATAGTTATTTAAAAGTTATAATTGCTATACTTTATCCTTATTAACCTATAGTACATATTGTATTTAATATGATGTGATTTGACAAGCGCCTGAAAATTTCATCTGAGCAATAAACATTAAGCCGACAAACCTAATAAATTTTAACAGGAGCTAACCTTGTTTTGTTTTTAAATGATGAATGAAAGAGTCAGTAATACTCAACAAAGATATTTCTTTTTCGAACTCTATTTTTGACAGGAAGATAAAGACGCAAGACTTACAGAGGTCGTTCCCCATCCGGTGAGCAGCAGCTTCTCCCCAGGCATCACCGGCTCGTCGTTCAACTCCACTGCGTCCACGTTGCTGCTGAACTTCATCTCGATCATTGTGAAGACTATCGCTATGTCGTTCTTGATCTCTTCGACGTTGTAGTCCTCGTGGCGGACGAACTTCCGTATCGGGTACGGTGTGCCGCCCGAACTCAGCTGATTAGTGCCAACAACTGCCACAAGGTACTGCGGTTTCATTCTGTTCAATATAAACAAGGGATTGTAAAAGTAATTGTATAAAAAACGCGACGTTTTCAATATTATTTAGTTTCTTAAAGACCTGTCTACACAATGAGCAGCCGTCAGGATGACTCTACTGGTTATGATGGAAGCACCACAGAAGTGTCGTGTTCCGAACAATCTCAGGGATACTTGGTAAGGAGCCGACCCATTCGGGGCTATCGATCCACCCACTATACGTTCCCATTCGTCCTTACTACTATTCGTAATCGATGCTGATGATACTGTAAAAAATATATAAATTAATAAGGTCTGATAACTGCAAGGGTACATTAACAAAAGTAATAAATTGAAAATTTAAAAAAATATATATTTTTAAATAAATATATTTCTTCGATTTATTTCTATTATTTGACATCAAATCGCCACGTCAGGATGGCCGAGCGGTCTAAGGCGCTGCGTTCAGGTCGCAGTCCACTTCTGTGGGCGTGGGTTCGAATCCCACTTCTGACAAATTTTTTATCACTTTAATTTAACTATTTTTTTACTGTGCCCTTATAAATTTTTATTACATTACTTTATTACAACTTATATTAAAGTAAGGATGACTTGTAAAATTAATATTATCCTACAATTATAACTTGTCTGTTTTGTCTAGTTTTTATTTTATAATTAATCAAGTTATGTACTATATTGGTACATAAGTATACATAACAAGTACCTTACCAAAGTTATTAAGAGCAATTATAAGAAACAAGATAAAAAAAAATGTTTTAAACATTTTGTATAAGACACCGACCGCGCACTGACACGAAGTGAAATAAATTCAACAATAAATACTTTAACTTAAACATCTAAGCTTATTATTCAAATATATGTAAATGCTTTCAAATCACCTACAATTACAATGAACTAAATATTTGTTGATACGAACCCCTATAACTTAAAATATACACATAAAAGAATAAGTCTGTATGTTTGTTACTTGTAATAGTTTAGATATGTCATTAAATATTTCATTATTACTTCAAGATATTTCTAGAAGAAAGTGGTTCGAAAAAGTTTCGATAGAGGGCGTTAAATCGAAGAAAATTTTAAGATGATTTAATATTGTTCGGAAGTACTACAAGATTGTTAATTGCGAAGAGAAATAACAATTATTTGTGATCTTTTATAGAAAAAAATTATAATTCCTTTTGTTGTTGACTTCATAAATAGATAAATAACCATATAACTGTATCTACTTTTCTTTTGGGTCTTGAGTTAAAAAGCCGTCCATTGTCGTTATAACAACTAGTTACTCTTATATAAATTATTAATGTTTTTATAAATCAAAATAAATAAAAATAATATGTATGTAAAATATAATACAAGGAGAGTCGGTAAATGTTTGAAAGTTTATGGGAGGTTTATTAGTGGAAGAGTAAATGCAAGGTGAGACCTGATCTATTACACTATTACACGCAATGTGATATCTCTGGTGCAGTACTCATCACTATGAAATACCTTTACAGAGGGAGGTAATTTCATCATTCCTTGAAAGGAGTAAATCTAAGTATCCTATAATAGTTTTATATTAAGACTCTCAAAAACTTTAATCAGCGATAAAAAGAAAGTGATTTGTTTGGCGCAGGCTATCCTGGTAATTGCTAGCAGGAAAATAATCAATCATTTTGTCGCTATGAACCATTCCTTGTACCGACTTCAAGGGCGCTGGAGTAACGAGATGAAGCTTAAGAGTACTGGGTTTTCATTACTGACATATTATACTTATGCAATATAGTTTACATTAGGTTATTTAGAATAAAATCCGGAGAATCATAGCAAATGAGTTTTTTCAGTTAAAGAAAATTTCATAAAACCAACAAACTTCAAAAAAATCCCTCTCCAAGGGGTGGTAGAGTGACGTCCATAAATAACCATCGATGCCAAAGATGGAGCTAGCAAGAAGAATCTCCAAGATTGTTGTTGTGTATTAGAGCAGTATAATCGTGATCTGCTCGGCATAGTCTTGTCGTAACATACAGTTATAGTTATCCTTAGTAAATTTTATAGCGATGGAAGCCTCCATTAGCATTCAGGGCTTGCTGCAGGAAGGATGTGGACAATTTGCCTTTGATTGCGCACCTCGCATTTGCATACGCGACGCGTACAAAGATGCGCAAACGCAAGCACCACGCGCAGCTGCGTCAAACCAAAAAATAAACATAAGTCACAATGCTACCTGGATATCCTTATTCATTATTAAAAAGGAAAATTAAAGAAGCTAGTCCTAGAAGATATTTAGCAGAATATGTTAATCAAATCTTTATTCTGAAGTAATAAAGCCTGGTCACCAACCAACAGCCCGCATTAGGCCAGCGTGGTGAGTGGAGTGGGCCCGGTGGTTTTGCGGGCAGCACAGGATCAATCGACGTAGAGATCTTTGGGGGAGGCCTGTATCTAGCGGCTGATGATGATGATGATCAATAAAGCCTTCATCAATTCCATATTTACTTTACATGAAGTGAGTTTAACACGTTTTTCTTCTCTATTATTTTTTATCAACCATTAATGTAATCTCCACTGCTTAGGTATATCCTCTTTTATCCAATTGATCAGTCTTTTCATTGGTTTTCTTCCGATCTTCATTCTATCCATATACCTCTTTATCGTTCTTCTGATGTCATGAGTTCCTTCCTTCCTTATCATCATCTAGAAGTGCACTGCTGGACATAGGCCTCCGCCAAAGATTCTCACTACAATCCGGTAGGGATTCGTGTGGGGGGATATGGGCCAGTTCCCACCACACTGGCCCAATGCAGTTCGGTGGGAGCCGGTACACCCCTGGATAAAGAATTCGTTATTAAGTATCTATAACATACCAATCTTTTTTACTGGTGATATATAGAATAGGACTGTTCAGCTACCACCACAGCACGTTTCTACCGTGAAACAGTATTGTGCTAAAATTACTGTGTTCCGATTTGAAGGATGTGCTAGTGAAATTACTGGGATAACGATACTTACATCACGTCTCAAGGCGACGATTACAATGTGGTGCAGCGTATATCGTCCAAATTAACGCCACATTGTTATGAGCTGCCGTATCGTTTACTATCAAGTCAATATCTTGCCTAACTTATTACTTTTCATCTTTACTGTTATTTCCTACTTTATCCTTACTGTCAATCTTACTTCTTATATGATATGATAAAGTATATTGAAACAGTAATTTACTATAATTATTAATCAAATCGACATCCTTATAAAGCCAACTTTTCATTCGTCTTCATGTATTTAGAAAAAAAACCTCTTGTATACAATATTGTATTAAATTTAATATTTTTTTATACGATGAAGCGATGGGATGATTAAGAAGTTCACTTGATGGTAAGTGATGCACTTACCCATATAAATGTGGGGCTATTTAGGATGATATACACTGCACGCACATAACGTTCATTACCTTGAGACATAAGATATTGTCTCGTTATATTAGTAATTACACTAACTACAGCGCCCTTCAAACTGGAAAACGGTAACGTGTGTCGGCTGCAATGGACACTGCGGTGGTAGCTACCTAGATCTGTAGCAACAGAGACCTGCGAGGAGTAGTCGTCAGTTTAATTTGCCCTCTCCAAAAGTTTATGCTCCATGGCCATGATCTATAGCATAGCGCGAGGGTATACTTCTCCGGCGCCAGGAGTAACAATTTGATGTGCCATTCAGTGCACTTTACAATCGGTGCTGACGCTAAATCGCGCAGTTTATCCGCCGTGGGCGTCACAGTTTGTTAGCGGTACAGTTATTGGCGGGAAAAGTGACAGCTCGCGTGGCAACGGCGGCGTCGGCGGCGGCAGCGGAATTTTAAAAAGGGAACGGAATGTTTTTTTTAAAGGTATTAAAGATAAAAATAGCCAAAAGTCAAATGGTTAATTCATTCTTATTAAATTGAATATAATGTCTAGATGTAATGTTTGGTATCGCTGGTGTAGTACTAGGTAGGTAGTTATCACTAGTAGTAGGTCTAGGTAGATACCACCGCAGCTACTATTGCAGTCGACAGACAGTACTGTGTCCCGGTTTGAAGGGCACTGATATTAATGAAATTAATGGTGTAACGAGACTTAAGCTCTTATGTCTTAGACGACGAGCGCACCATGGTGCAGTGTACAACATCCTCCAAAACTAGCTGGTATGGGCAGGTGAATCACTTACCATCAGTTCGAGTGTTTAATGTGGATGTTATTGCCTTCAACATTATAAAGTACTTCAAGGAGTTACTCGACAGTTTTACTGACGATGATAGAATTATTTTTTTAGCAAATCAGTAGTGTATGAACATTACTGTGTTTCTATTCGAAGGGTGCTGTGTGTTCGTGATGTTATTAAAGTAAAAAGATATAATTTTCTTTTTATTAAAAAAGACTATTTTTACGATAGACAGTACATTAAATATATAGATTATCCATAATATATAAATATAAGAGATTTCCAGCTATGTAGCGACTGATCATGTTGTCTTAGGAACCAGAGCCTGGAGACTTTGATTTTTTTTTACATCGTACCCTTGCGCATTTCGGGTCAAAGCTTTAGCTTTTTTTAAAACATTTACCATCACTATATATATTTAATTTTTCATCATCTTTTAAATTTTACTTTTGAAGACTTGATATTTATTAGGAACGTTCCTTTAGCCGAGTATAGAGCAGCTAAGAACAGATTTCAGTAATGTTAGTTCCAACAGGCAGTTGCGGGGGTGTTAATAACGAAAGCGGATCCCGGTGACAGTGGGAGTATTTCTGACAAATTTCAAGTCTAAAATTTCAAACTCAATATATAACGGCCAGCAAAGGGAGCGAGGAGCAGCTGGTTGCTACCGTTATAAGATTATTTAATACAGAGATCATTTCTACGACAGATATAGTACTTAGTAACCACCAACGATTATATTGTAATACATGAAAGGGTATTGCTTTGTTTTTATATAATTGCTCCACAGCAAATTCTTTGATATATAATACAAATAATACATTATTTACTATAAAAATTATATTATGTTAACTGTATTGCCTGTAAAGGGGTGTAAGGTACCAAAGTCGGAGCCCCTGATTACAAGGCACACCCCGTCGTGAAGATGTCCCGATTTTCTAGTGACCTGGTAGCGTTCTACAGAGAGCTTAAACTTAATTAATGTATATACCTTGATTAAGGGGTTTCAATAATTAAGAAACAGGAAACCCGCACAACAACTCACGGGATTCAAGTGAAGCTCACCAGCTCGTGGTGCACCCTGCTAATCAAAAAACGAAGCTCTCACAGGCCGTGGATCCGGGTCCACGAGCCCAGTGTCAGATGAGCTGTAAGAGCCGCTGTGGCTTGCAGCCCTGTCTACATCAAGAAATTAGGAAAACGAAGCTCTGATTCCCATTAGCTCGCATTGGGCCAACGAGGTGAGAAATGGCTCCAATTCTTCCATATCAATCCTTGTACGATCGAAGCGGGAATCCCTGGGAGAAACCTATGTCCAGCTGTGGACGTCTATCGGCTGATGATGATGATGATTGCATGTAAAAGTATCAAATGAAATTATAGCAATAACTTTAAGTATAACGTTTCATAAACATTGTATGTAAACAGTGCGTGCTTTGTAAATAAACATAACAAAACTCTCCACGCGTTGTGATCGGGTTTTCTAGTAACACCTGATGCGCCCAGTGCCAAGCGTCAAATGTTGACGAAGTTGTTATGCGTCTGGGTATTTGAGGGTGAGTTTTGTGTTTAATCACTGTGGTTCACGTGGTGCAAACTGTCGTGGCGTAACGGCCTGAGTTCGACTGGTGATAAAGCTGCTTCGAAACCCTGTTAATCCGAGAGAACCGGAAATTACTTGGTCAGCACATTTCACAATTTTCGGCTCCATTATCACTTGTACACAATGAGAAATTATGATTCAATTTTAGTTCAATGTAATAACAAAAAAAACATTTTGTTGGTGCATCACAATACCCTTTTGTTTATTAATTTGAATGTAAGAAAAGGTCGCAAAAGATAGCCATTGCAGCGGAATAAAATATCCCCTTTTAAAAAGGTAATACTGATTGCTCATCATCATCATCATCATATCAACCTATGGACGTTCACTGATGGACATAGGTCTCTTGCAATGTATTCTACAACACACGGCCTGGCGCTGTTTCCATCCAGTGGCTCCTAGATGTTTTTGTCCTCTGTCCACTCTTTGTTGAGTTTGCTCATCTCCATTATAAGTGGTTAGACCTCATTGACCTCTTCATTGTATGTAAATAATAGATTATAATACATTTCGGGACAAAGTATCTTATGTTACAGGTATTTTCATTATCACCAGCGGGTTTGATTGTCACGATGATCCAACCTTTGATCCCGAGGAAGGTCCACTGAGTACGTACCAGTTTAACTGGCTCGGAGCCCTGCAGTATGTTCATGGTAAGCGTTTCAAAGTTTACATTAAATATATGTATTGATATGAACATTGGTGAAATTCTGTCAGTGATCTTTATGTTTGTATATCATCAATGTGATAGAATGTACAGATAGAGAGGAAGTAATAATAGTGAAAGGCAGAAGTTGCTTCTGCCTTTACCAACATTTTGAATTTACGAACCTATGTAACAACACTGAGGGAGTACGATAAAATATTTCTCTTGAAGAAGTTCAGCAGGCTGCATTTATAAAACTTAGGATGACTTAGTCAGGTTTTTCCTATTGGGTGTTATATATTATATATTTAAATGTCATCGAAAACATATTTTCAGTGAAAGAAGGCACCCCGCACTACTACTGGGTGCCGCGTGTGACGCTGGTCACCAATCAGTTCGCGCTGTCGACCGCGAAGGACGCAGCCGAGGTCCCCGAAGGATACGCGCTGTGAGCTAATGACGAATATTTTAAGACGAGTCTTAATCATTATCGGCTTAAGCCTATTAGAAACTACTGCAGACTAGAGATCCATTAACATCTTTACACGTTTCCTTTAATTCCGCATCACAAAATCTATAGAAAGAAACTCTTAAATCATCAGCTGAAACTGTACCGCTTCTATTATTAATAATATAATGTTTATTGTATCAATGATGTATTATAAATAAAATAACAAATTCCCACCATCAAATGTTAAAGGGGCCACGCGATCTTCAGCGACTACGAGAAGGATGAAGGAGAGTGTAATATGACGATGGAGCAGTTGGAGAAGGGCATAAGGTGTGACCCGGCGGTCATCTCAATTCCGATAGCTGACGTGTTCCTCCACCCGGAGTACCAGCACGAGGGTATCAGGAGCAGCTTGGCGTTGCTCAAATTATCCTCTCCGTTAAGATCAAGTGAGCAAAACATGACTGTTATTAGTTTTATTGCGATTTAATCATCACTTTGCGAATTCTTCGGGTATACTCTTGACTACAATAAAACTTCTCAGGCTTTTGAAGATAATCAGAACTATTTTTTTTAATTTCAAAAGGTTGAGTCGAAATTTATGCTACAGATAATGTTTACTTTGCACTATAGATATAGAATGTTGCAATTTGTTCCAGATTATATGTTGCCAGCTTGTTTGCCTTACAACGACTTTCTGAGAGATGGAGTAGTGACAGGACAGTTGATTCACATTGATTTTACGAGCGGTATGATCTATGCTTTTCCATCGGTAATGAGTTAATACTAGAGACGATGTAGAGGGTGGATAGAGTCAATAGAAAAATATATACCTTATCTTAATTTGTTCGTCATCAGAGACTCCACGCGATTTTGTGGACGAGGAAAAAGTGGTTACATATCTAGAAGTACTGAAGAAGGAACTCTGCTCTCTCAATGATATTTCTAAAGTAAGTTTATTTTATAAAAAAATATATATCCACAACGAATCAAGAGTTAGATCTAGATTTAGGAAGGTTGTTTCAAAGGCAGCTAGGACGGATGTCTCTTTAAAGATTTAACAAAAAGAGGTTACTCTGTTACTAGCTCCTTATTATTACATCCATGATACCTCGCACAGAGGGTCCAATGCAATTTGATAGTTTTATTCTTCTTATTGTTTTCCTCCTTTCGACAAAATTTATTGTCTGGCCGTAAACCTTTTAAAACAATACAACCATACTCCGATGTTACATACCGAGAGTGCCATCTATCGGCTAACACTCAGTCTAATGACTTATTACGTTTAAAAGTATATTTAAAAATGTTCACCTTTCTTCTAGAACTCGAGCAGGCTACCGCAAGGAAGGTACGTCTGTACTAACGGCTGCGACATACAATCCGGTGCGCCGACACTGGTCCACGAGCAAACCGGACACTGGAATGTAATCGCAATTGCTGAAGGTAGTTCATAATTGTAAACCAAACAAATGGACCAACACCAACAGGAACTATTACAATCAACGAATAATTATTATTATATTAACACAAGGTAGTAACGATAAACAAATAAATAGAGAAAAGAGACAAAATTTTGTCAGGAATTTTAGGTGTTAATCTAAAAGAAACTAATTTATAAGAAACAGTCATCAAAGATGATATACTGTTAAAAGTTGCGTAGTTAAGAATCATCATCATCAGCTGATAGACGCCCACTGCTGGATATAGGCCTCGGCCAAAGATCTCTACATCGATAGGTTCGCGTTGCTTGTATCCCATGGGTTACAGCGATTCTCACCAACATTACGTCTACTGGTACGCGGGCACCACTCGAGGACCTTACTGCCCCATCAGCCGTCGGTCCTTTGAGTGATGTGCTTACATCCTGCAATCTTTTGGACTATCTTGGCGACCTTAAGTCTTCTGCGGATCTCCACATCCATTTCTGATCGCGCAGAGAATATAAATAATAATAGTTAAGATTAAAAAAAAATTAACAAAAAGCACATTATAAATGTTACTGCTATGTTAAAAAAGCAATATTCAATGGAATGTTCACATAAAATTGTGTAACCATGAAAAAGAACCTAAAATATTTTTCTTTCTGCATGGTGAGTCCTTTACGGTGAATTTGACAAAGAAACATCGTATTCTAAGAGTATTTCATCATGTATATAAACAAAGCAAACTTCAAGAGATCTTTTGTAGGTACTAGACCGGCATTCCTCTTATAGTATCTGTCCCTCCAGGAGGATGTCCGTGTCCGGACCCGTTGCGCTTTCGGGTCCCCTTGCCGCCTTCTCGGCATATACTCCTGTATCCTTATGTGCCGTGGATAGTTTCAACTATCGCTGGAAAGTCTATGAAGAGTTTCGCGGAGAATGATCCATTTGGTAAGTAAGAGAAAGAAAACAAAACGTATAAGCTATATATCTTAGAGAGGAGCAAGTTGTAGGATATTAGTTCATCTAGCTTTTATGTTATTCATATTTCAGGTTATATATTGCCGCGCTCCTTCGCTCACGAGAAACGCGAAAAAGGATGGGTTGGCCATTGGTGGGTAGGTGGGATAAGATGTTTCGACCGTGGCGAACTCGCCGATGATATGTTCCGATTTTACAGCGAAATATTTCTTATATACCCGGAAATGACAGAAAAATCCATAACTTATTACTTAGAGGTATGTAAATCTCCTGTTCCGCCACTCATTGGTGTTGCCTTTAAAATACAGAGTGAAGTGGCGTGTTTTAGACTAAGCTGGCAGGCAAATGAAGTGTAGAACACACTCTCACCTGATCTACTTCAGATCGCTTGAAATTACGAGATGCCCTAGAAAACTGCGTTTTATTCTTTGGAAGACAGCAGAATCTGCATGTAGACTAACCAAGATTCATGATACTGATAATAAGTACAATTTGCTTTTCACGAAATTTCATACAGAACTAAACTATATTATAATACTTAGCCAGCTTTTGGATTTATCGATGTTCTGTTAATACTATTATTTGCAGCTGCATGCTCCGTACTCGTTTAACATCGTTTGTGTAAAAGTTGGAATGCCTTACCAGATACGAACTCCGATGTTATGGGGACTAGAAACTGAAGAGATTAAGGTTGTTTTTTATTTTTGAAAAAAGTATTATCTTCTATCCTTACTCTACATTATTTACCATACGATAAAGAAGTATGAAAATTGGGAAACGATCTTGAAGACTTCAAAGTTAAAAATGTAATAAATATTATGGAAAAAATTATTGCGTGTATAACAAATAAATAAAAGAGTAAAAAAAATTCAATAAGTTATTACTTGACTTAGAAAGTACCTGGTATTAAGTAATAGTGAAAATGTAAATGGTTTAAACTGACGACAACCGGAATACGGCAACACTATTTTGAAATGTTTATGATCAAATTTTAATTAAAACTTATTAATATCAAGTAATTTTCAGCTAAGGATCCCTTTGTTCCCGTCGACTAAATTTTATAGGATAATCGTCGAAGCTTGGTGCAATAATGCAACTAGTATAATGGATACTGAAGGTGACAAAGATGAAGACAGTAAAGAAGGAAAAGATGAGGATTCAATGGAATACTTGGATACGGATGTCGAATATATCTACGATGAGCCGGAAGCTAGAGGATGGTATAAAGGAAAAGAAAAGAGCTACAAGGGAAAATAGGAATATTTGTAAGATGCTTTTGGGGCTAGAGAGAAGATATTTTAATAATAAGCTTAAAAAGGCTGGGACTAATGTCATTGTGGTATTTTCTTCTGATCTACTTTGGCTATGATAAGAATTAGTATCAAATAAAAAAAAATAGATTTGAAAAATATGTATATCCATGTAAAATACTATAGTATATATATACTATACTAGTTGTATATGTCTTCTATATACAACTGTAACCAATCCCAATTTAGAGTAAATGAAATAAGAATTGTTGCTAAATGAAATGGTGACAAAATCTCGACTCATCGGAATGTGTCCTTTTCATTCTTCTTCTTCCTCCTATTTTTTTCCCAGCTACGTGGGTGGGTTCGGCAGAGCGTGTACTTCTCTTCCATATTCCTCTATCAGACGTCACATCTGAATGTCACATGTCATCTTTCACACAATCCATCCACACTTTCTTCGGTCTTCCTCTACCTTTATAACAATCCACGTTCATTCTCATTACTTTCTTTGTTATATGTCCTTCATCCCTCTGCACAACATGCCCGCACCGCGCTAACCTCTTACTCCTTAATTTCTCTGTCACTCGATCAACTTTCAGGCGTCTTCTAATATACTCATTTTTCTTCTTTTCCTTTTTTTGCTTTTGATTGTTTTACTGCATTTACAAAAGTAATGGATGGAGGTGCTCAAAATTCTCAGACGCAACTGAATTTTCTCTATTACCTTAGTGATTGATTTCAAAACAATAAATCTGACGCTATTGTCTTCGCCGTTGCTTTTGTTTATAAAACTTATTTTTAATGTGAAAAGTAAATAAAGTATTTAATGTTATAGCTACTTTTGAATCAAATAAATTTTATCCATAACCTCAGCGGCGAGGGAATTCTATGATTGGTTTTGAATAAACGTTCATGAAACTAAATAAGTATTGTTTATTTATATCACAGCCCTCCCCTCCGGGTAAAGAAATCAATTTTATTTTTTTCGGCTTTTTAGGTTCATTTAACATTCCTAAAAAAACTAATTGCATCTACACTTAGGAATTTTACTTAACGATAAAGTATATTATTTGTTTCCTCTTTCCAAGAGTAACATATTCGTCTTTGACACAGCTTCTACAGTATAGGAATTATTGTAATCTAAAGTATTATTAGTGTCTGTATTATGCGCTGTAGACATGCAACTGATGTAGCAATTAATGAATGATCATTATCGGTCAAACAAACGTCCACAGCTGGACACAGGCCTCCCCCAAAAATCCCCACATCAATCGGTCACGTGTTGCCCACATCCAGTGGGTTCCCGCAGTTATCCCACTGGATGCGAGCTATTAATGAATACTGCATTGAAACTGTCTGACGACTGATAATGATGGTGATGATGATGACATTGAAACCTCTGATTATCGTTTAATAACTTTCTAGAATCTACGTATACTTCACGTGTACTTGGATTGTATAAAATGGTCATAATGTTAGTTATCTCTCGCAATGATTTAGCTGCATTGAACGGTTGGCTTTTGCGGATTAGGCGAGTGAATCACCCCACCTAGTGGTCATAAGGATGAAGATCTATTTTAATAGATACCTGCAACCCTAGATGCACACGTAGCATAGCATGTACGCAAATAATTATTAATTGTTTAACAGGAAACAACAATTAGTTCAGTATAAATATAATTTTTAAAATTTTTAGTATTGCTGTAACATAAAATGGCCGAAATACTGTAATTTTGTTGTAGACTGGACATTGCTCTGCTTTTAATTGTTTTAAGAGCGATTATATTGGTAAGATATATTATCCCTAAAGCGGTTTATAGCATGGCTATGTCTACTTCATTAGTTTACCAAAAAAGGTTGCACTATTTAAAATAGAATGAAACTTTGATAGCTGATTACATTTCCTCCAATCCCACTTGAGCCTGTGGTGAAAAAATCAATTTGAAACACGTCATATTCTAAGGCGATCAGATTTCGAAGGCTTAAGTTTCCAGAAATGTTTACTTCGCTATTGTCACGGATCATTCCTTATGAGAGAAATTTCTGAAGAGTACATAAATTTTTACTTTCTAAATTTTATGCTTCATATAATATATTAGAAGATTTACTACCTTATTTCAAGTATTATTATATTTGTTGTTTTATCCGAAATCAGAAAGGTTTACTGGAATGCAATGCTTTATCACTTTGCCCGCTTTTACGTTTATCTATTGTTTTACATCTGTTTAGTTTAATAATAAGTTTAAATACATGATTAAATAAACCAAAACCTCTGAAGATTCGGTTAAATAATTAGTTGTCTTTAATGTAATGGGGCATTAGAACGTTTTCAACTGCTGCATTAACTAGATCGTTGGCTGCGAACGATTTGTTATCGCGGATATTTGCGGTCGGTTTACTCGCCGCGTAGAACGGGCCGACAAACAAACAGCGCATTCTTTTTGTTGACGAAACAACAATTTCGTGTGTACACAACAGTATCAAATGGCTTGCGCAGGCGTCGACTGCTCGGTCACATAGAGGTGTCAAATGTTCAGGGAGTTTTTGTTCGGTTTCGGAATATTGGGCGGTGAGTTACAATAGTTTTGTTTGAACATATACAATGATATAACAATTGCGTTATCTTGTGGTTACTTAGTCGGATAGACAAAGCCTTTATTGCAACGAAACAAAACAGACATCAATAAATAGGCAAAAGCATAATGCTCTTTACTGGTGGTAATAAGTCCTCGTTGCCGGAAACCGACAAGTTGTCTAGGTAGGTTCCACCACAGCGCCTATTGCAATCGACAAACAGTTGTGTGCAAAAATTACCATGTTCGGGTTCCACAGGCGCTGTAACTAGTAAAATGTGATGAGACTTAACATCTTATATCTCAAGGCGACGAGCGTAATGTGGTGCTATAAATAACATCCTAACTAGTGCCTCATTGTTATGAGCAAGCGTATCACTTAAAATCAGGTAACCCGCTTGTCTTAGCGCTTCTTAGAATAATGAGGCGCTGCTCAACATTCATACAAAAAAATATTAATTTCTTGTACGTAACATCAGTTATTTCCACTACTCCCTGTTTGAAGATAATGCTGCGGTCATCGTCTACAATTACTAGCTTTGAACTTAATCTAATTATATATGTTTGTCATAATTAACTTAAATGTAAATGCTATTATACAAAGTAGTATGTAATATTCTAGGATTTATAATATTATATAATTTTTGACAAACTCATGTAAAGTAATCCTTCCAGTAATAGACTATTTGTGTTAATGTTCCCACCAGTGGGACTGGTGGCCTTGTCGTATAAGGTGAAAGATTATTCTCGTAACGGGTAAGTTTCGAATTCAACGGGAATCGAACCGTCGCAGATTCGCGATACGAATTATTCATTCAAAGTAAGCTGTTCGTCGCTGTTAGTTCACACAACATGCATGTTGCAGGTATCACCACGATCACATGCGGCACCTTCGACTGCCATGACGACCCAGCCTTTGACCCTCAGGAGGGTCTGTTGACTGAGCTACAGTTTAACTGGTTGGGAGCACTGCAATACATACACGGTAAAGTTTTTTAAAGTTTATCTTCACTCCAGCAGTTGAATGTTATCTTTTTAAATTTAATATGAGGATGTTACATAAAGTTGACATTCAGTGAAATATGTTTGATTCCTCATACAGGATACAGGACAATATTCAGAACAGCAAGGATGCTGTTCTTCTTTCAATGGAACTACTACAACATTAATTGGTTTAGGGAGTTGTTTTATGTACTTGATTTGCTAACGTCTCATCATTTCAGTGTATGCAATGTTTATTAAGGATTCATTGTCCACAGTGAAAGATGGAACCCCGCACTACTTCAGAGTGCCGCGTGTCTCCCTGGTCACCAAGCAGTTTGCGATTTCTACGGCTAAAGACGCTGCACAGGTCCCCGATGGGTATGCCCTGTGAGTTTTATCTAAATCTAATGTAATCTATTCTTAGTACCTAAAAAAGCGAACACCTGGCATATTCCATAAATATCATATTTTAAAATAGACCTAGGTAGGACCCTACTCTCAGTAGTTCTGGGTACAGTTTAATCAGGCTTCATTCTTGTCTTAATAGCTAAAGAGCATGAGTCTAGTCACAGCGGATGTGTAGATGGAAAAGCTTGTTCATCCAGAATACTCTCTCATATGTCGACAGCTGGAGTACAGTAGTTCTGTTAAGGAGGCACCGAAGTATTTTAAAAGAAGCGTCAGATTACAGACTTCAGAACCTATCCTAACCGATTACGTTTAACTATAGTATTACAGGTGTTAACTATTATTTTATATCTTGTTTTGCCTATTTCCAGTTACTTTCATAAATATTGTTAACTATTATATTAAGTATAATTGCTATGAATTCAAAGTCTAAGTAATATTAATATGTTATTGTTGTGGACTCCTATAAATGAAGCACCGGTCATAATGTAAACCGGTGGTAGGTCTCTGCTGTTGCTACAGACCGTCTAGGTATCACCGCAGCGTCTATTGCAGCCCACAGATAGTACTGAGCAGACATTACAATAATCCGGTTTGAAGGGAGTTGTAGCCAGTGAAATTACTAGGGTAACGAGACTTAACGTCTAAGTATTTAAGGTGACGAGCGCAATATGGGGCATTGTATAAGTGGCGCCACGATGTTATATAGAGTATCACTTACCATCAGGTGTACGTCAGCTCGTCTCGTCATTGAATAAAAAAAACGTAAAAATAAAACAATATTAATATTACTGTCGCGTCTCGTTCGTCGGAGGCAAATAAAATAAAGAAATGTATCATTGAGCATGTCTATGACCATCTGCGGTACGAAATGGCTGAACCGGTTTTGATGTAATGGTTATTTGGTATTTACCATGTCGTATACAGCCTTAAACTTAGCACACTCCTGTATTGTCTGATGACTGGTGGTGGGTCTCTCTTGCCGATTTCCGTCTCGGTACCACCACAGCACATTTTGAAGCCAGCAAACAGTACTGTGCAAGCATTGCCGTGTTCCGGTTTGAAGTGTGATAGTAACTCGTGATATTACTGTAGTAACGTGACTTAACACATCTTGTGGCGTCGAGCATATTATGATGCTGTGTAATCATCTTAACTAGAGCCGTTTTGTTATAGGTAGGAGTCTCACTATTGTGACTGTTTCGTCGAATAAAATATATAATTTGTGCAGAGGTAACGTGGTGTTCGGTGCATACGAGAGGGACGAGTCCGAGTGCCAGGTGAACATAGACCAGCTGTCGCAGGGGACGCCTTGTGACCCTGCGGTGCTCCTCATGCCGATAGCCGACGTGCTGCTCCACCCGGAGTACAAGCACTTCGGCATCAAGAGCAGCGTCGCGTTGCTGCGGCTGCTGACGCCGGTACGGTCGAGTAAGTAGCTTTAGTGGTGGTGGTAAAGTTTAACATAAGATAGAATTTTACTACAATTTCTCACGAAATCCCTGATCTCGTGAGAAATAGTAGAAAAACGTAAACTGGTAGTTAAGTGCACGTAACTTAAAGCAGTGGGTTCAAATCTTGAATCTTTACAATAGTTAGTAATATATAGTTGGGAGACCTCCCACAAGGTGGACCGACGATCTGGTGAGAATTGCGAGAATCCACTGGATGCAAAAAACACGGGACCGATCGACGTGGAGATCTTTGGAGGAGGCCTATGTCCAGCAGTAGACGTCTATCGGCTCATGATGATGATGGTATTTTGACTAGTCTTGCTTAGTATTATAACCTACTCTGTATTAGCTTTAAAGCCTATCTTCTTAAAGTGTGTCTGCAACTAGTGAAGGTTGCCGGTCAGCGTGCTACAGTCCTTCCTGTATCTGGTTCGGCGGAACAATTGGAACGGCCCAGACATGCCAGTCCATTTCCTGATATTCCTCAACCATGAAAAGCCTACGTTTATTTCTAATTTTATACAAAATCGAAATGCCTAAATAAATTTATTAAAAACAATTAATTTACTTGTAAAATATATTAATTATTATAAATATTTTAATTATCTGTGTAAGCAACTAATCATGCGTTCAGTAAATAGAGTCAGGAGTGGAGAAGAGCAAGCTGTAAGTAGAGGGTATTGAGAAGTGGCGTTCATTTGGAGAGATCTATATCAAACTATAGACAGATTTAAATTGGTGTGACGATGATGTTGTTAAGTAGATTTGTACTTAGTTCTTGCAAACGTTATCAGTTAAGTATTAAATATAAAAATGACCCAAGACATTGTTAAGTTATATACACTGTGCTCGTAACGAATTGCTGCAGGGTACATGCTGCCAGCGTGTTTGCCGTACAAGAATTTCCTGGAGAGAAACGGAGAGGATTTAGTCGGCATACTGATCTACGTGGACTTTGTCAGTGGTATGTTTAAACTGGTATTTTGAATGAAGATTTAACTTTTTCTCCATCAATACAGTCTCTGTTAGATCATTGTTGAATACGCACTGAAGGTGCTCAAAATTATTCTTGAAACGAGGCCTTATGTCGATTCGTGCAATAGTGGTGTTGTGTAAACTTCCTAGCTTACGCAGTATTGTTATTAGTATCATTATCATATAGTTTATCACAACAGCGATTAACTGCTTCTCTGGTATATTGACTACTGCAATACTTTTACTAGTCAGAGCATCTTTCAAACTGGAGCACAGTGATATTTACAAATTACTACTTGGCTGTCGAATTTAGACTTTTCGGTTGTAGTGCTCAAATGTTCTACGACATAACTAACCAGCTTTACTATTCAAGGACTTTTTTCGTAGAGGTGCCACGCGATTTTATAGAGGAGGAGAAGGAAGTGATGTTTTTGGAGAAACTGCACAAAGACTTCTGCTTCATACATGATAATTCTGATGTGAGTCTATCGTTAAACCTAGCTTTATGAAATCTAGAATTTTATCTGCAATGTACCTCTGCAAATAATATGAGCTATATAAAATATGAACAAGCTGTCGTGTAAGTTATAAAAGCAATTTTAAAATAAAAACAGACAAAGGTTAAAGAATAAAAATAGTAGGACAGTGTGGACACGGCGGAAGTGAAGCTTTTTATTTTAGTTAATTTTGTGTGAGAACGAGATAGAGATGAGTTGGAAGAGATAAGTAAAAAATGCAAATAGATAGAAAGAGGAAGAGCGGTTGATTGAAGTACAATAGAACGAAATACAGAAAGAGGGAAATATATTCTAGTACTTAAAGTAATACTAGTAAAGGTGGAACTTGAATTTGAAAATGTTTCTTTATAGGCAAAAGACATAAAACTCTAACAGCCTAAATCGTAGAAATATATGTATATTTGTCTCTCTTTCGTTTCACAAAATCAATTTTACAGTTTCAAAATAAGTTTATCAACCAAATAAATACAAATCAGGATAGTAAGTTACCTAAAGCTGGAACACTTCCTAATAATTTATCAATATAGTGGATTCAGTTATAACCATTTCATCATGATCATCTGCCGATAGAAGTCCTTTATTGAACATAGGCGTCTCCCAAAGATCCCCGCTACTGCATGATCAGGTAGGGATTCATATGGAGAGCTTGGGCGATTTCCCAACACGCCTGCTCAATGCGGGTTGGGAGAAGCCAGAGCATCGTTTGTTGATTATCAGGGTGCTTCACGAGCAGGTGAGGTTGGCTTGGATTATATGAGTTGTTTGTGCGGGTTTCCTATTTTTTTATTATTGAAATCCTTTAATCAAGTTATATACTTTAAGTAACGTTAAGCTCCTTGTAGAACGCTACCAAGTTACCGGAGAATCGGTACATGTGCACGACGGGGTGTGCCTTGCAATCAGGGGCTCCGACTTTGGTACATGAACATACCGGTCATTGGAACGTACTGGCTCTAGCTGAAGGTAAGAAGATTGAAGGTTAAGTATGAGATACTGAATCGCGCCATTAAAACTGAACATTTTTACCGAAAGTGATGATGTTCATCAATATTTGATAAGGCGTTGAGGCGACGAAGATAAAGTATTAGCTTAATTATCTTAAAGTATAGCAGAGGATCGAATTGGTTTTCTCAATCTGATCGCCAAACAAGTAAATAATATTTCCTAAGGAGTGAGAGAAACGTTTCTGTATTTAGCTTTTGTACAATCTATTTATATCAAATCAAAATCTGTGTTAATATGTATATTAGAAATATCCATCGCTTTTTATTTTTTGTACTATACATGAAGAAAATATATTAATAACGTTTAAACGTACGTTTCGAATACAATCAGTTGTTTTACTTCTTAAAGCAGACAAACAAGATTTATTACTAAAGAAAGTAAAGAAAATTTGGAATCTAAGTAAGTTTATAACTAACTCTTCTTAACTAATCAATGTGCAGGAGGCTCACCGTGTCCTGATCCCCTACGAGCTCGTGGCCCAATTCCACCAGCACGCCACATACTCCTGCAACCCTACGTCCCTTGGATTACCACAGCTATATCCGGAAAACCTGTAGGGGCATTCTCCAAGGATGATCCGTTTGGTGAACATATTTTTCTATCATATAAATTAATAATTTAGATGTATAACGTGAATCTATAAAAAATCTTCTCCGTGACATGCTTTTGGTTTTTTTATGGACAAGTTTTTGTTCGTTGTTCACATTGTTGTAATTTAGCACTAAAGGGTCGGCTTCTGATGCATTTCAGATTCTGTGTCGTTAAAACTATTTTCACGATAACAACTAGTATAAAAGAAATATATAACAACAGCCTAACGTCTGCAGGATTTCAAGTCTAAAGCTGTGATGGATCATTTGTGAATGTAACGTATCTTTCTTTCCAAGAGACAAGGCTAGTTCGGCCGGCGTGAATCATAGCCTTGACTTTCACTAACTGAAGGTCCAACGGGTCACAGCAGTAGGAACATAAAATATTTATATTGTCTAAATATCTGTGTATAAATTTCGTTGCCGCAAATTCCGTCCCCAAGTAATTCACAGGAAAATTTAAAACTTTATTCATAAGTCGCCCTTCACCGTGAGTAGGGTTCGTGAATGGCCTCTGGTGGCCGCAGTTTGCAGATAAAAGAAACCCTGAAAAGGTTTCTCATGTAAACAATACTCAAATACAATTCTGTTTGTAAATTTTAATTTTACTTATTATCCTTCGTTGGAGTTGAGCTTTAAGAGTCATGATGATACGATGAAAGAAACGTATCATATTTACCAAATTATTTTGATCAGCCTAAACTATTTGTGAAGGTCACTATTACTGGAGACCATCTCCCCGATTTCTGTCGCTAGACAGTAGTGAGCAAACATTACATAGTGAAATTATTGCAGTCAAGGCGCCGAGCAAATTGTGGCTGTGATAGTGGTGTCAGTGTCCCTCCCAGCATCTGTTTGTTATCAGTAAGAGCATCGCTGGTGTCTTTTCTCGTGCCGTGGTTTTACAATAAATGCTGGTTACAGGGTACATAATGCCGCGTGCCACGGCCCACGAGAAGAGAGCGTTCGGATGGGTCGGCCACTGGTGGGTGGGTGGGATACGGTGCTACGACCGCGGCAACGCTGCCGACGACATCTACCGATTCTACCACGAGATCTTCGAAATATATCCGGAGGGAAGACCTACCCATTTCACGTATTACCTAGAGGTATAAAGCATCAACATAATTTAGATGCTTCTAATTGAAAGTAACCCACCAGTGACAGTTACTCGATAAAAATACTACCTAAAAGATAAGATCAACTATAGAATTTATAATTTACTGTTTTTCCACATTTAATAGTAAAATACCTTTATTTACCCCAGAGAGATGAGTAAGACGTACACAGCCTGACGGTGAACAAGTACTGTTGTCTATTGATGCCTTCGCGAGAGCATTGCTACACCCACAATCGACAATTATTACATAAATTTCAATTAGAATGAGTAAAAGGATTACGTGTGACCTGCGGCCATATCACCATCATCATTTAATTTGTTTTAAAAGATGATCAAGGATACATCTTCGTGAACAGAGCAGCAGCATTTCCTCTGATCTTACCAATATTGCCGAATCTAAAGCGTGCTCATTATCATTAAACTTAGCACAATTCATCATCATGATTAATGATTATGAAAGTACAAACGTATTTGGTATTTACAGATTCACGCGGCGTATTCGTTCTACATAGTATGCGTCAAGGTCGGTATGCCGTACCAGTTTCAGAATCCGATGATGTGGGGACTGAACACTTACGTTGTCAAGGTACATTTCAGTAAACTCACCTGATGTAACTATGTAATGTAATTTTCTGTTACAAAGGTTAGCTAATTCAGTGCTCTAGCATCAAATGTTACACCTCGTCGTCGGCTTGTTGACGCTCTGTTCTGTTACATTCAGAAATACTCGTAGAAGTGTTGTTTGCTTATACTTACTGCAAACTTTAATAATGTGCTGTCACGGTAATGTAACTTTGATTGTTCAACAGTTGTTTTTAATCATAAAATATCGAATATAAGCAGTACGGTAATTTGATGGTAAGTCCTAAGCTTTAAATATGTCTTAAGTAACATTATGAGTGATTACCTTAAACTATTTAACTTGTCAAAGAGTTCTTCAAAATTTAACTAGCTATTGAATAGTAAGCCCTGTCTCATTAGGGATGGAGAATAATTCGTCGTCAAGGAGTAATCTTTATTTGTAACTGTAACTATAAATCAAGTGATATGTATACAATAATATCTAGAACATTCTCAATTAATCCTTTTTTTCATACAAGTAAGGATTCGATCAAAATCTACGCTACAGATAACAAGTATGTGCTAAATGTCCAAAGTGATTTTTAAGTCGTGGATTTATGGACTTCTCGTGAAGGATATTTTCTTAGTTATTATCTAATTTTGACGTGTCGTGTATGGCGGTTAAGATTAATTTAATTCTAAGGGAAGAGCAGAAGCTTCTCTTGTGACCATCACATTGAACTTACTAAGGTGTGTGAGTATCGCAAGTCCCATTTTTGTTGAATGATGAATAGAGTTGAATTAACTATCTTCGTTGTCCATTCCAGTTGCGGATACCTCTGGTAACGTTCAACAGTTACTATCGGATAATTGTCGAGGCGTGGTGCAACAATGGCACACAAGTGGTAGACGAGGAAGCCGATGACGAAGGTGGAAAGGATGAATCCATCGAATATACGGACAGTAGTGGTTCATCCGCGGAATACATTTACGACGACCCGGAGACACGCGGATGGTACAAGGGACAAGAGTACAAAACCAGAGGCAAAGGGAAAGGGAAGAAGGATAAGGATAAAGATAAGCATGAGAAGAAGAAAGATGACGATGATCTCACTCCGCCTGACGTTGGCTTCGAACCTATGGATTAATAAATAACTTGGATTTGGCTCGTAGTTATATTTTCTGATAATTCTTACGAATGCCACTTTCGAGCAACTGCTAGATCCACTCCTCTCATTACTCTTTGATAATCCTTATTACTTCAATTATCATACTTTACTTAAATTCCCTTTATTATATTTTACAAATAAAACTACTTGCAGCCTGCAGTGTGGCATCTTTTATAGAATGCTTGGATAGTATTATACAATTATACATCTTTACTAATTCTTTGCCCGCTCTTATCACCAGTTATTATTATCAGGTTCGAATAACAGAAAAATTGTGGGAGTCGGCACAGTATGTACTTTTCTTCCACATCCCTCTATCAGCCGTCATATATGAATTCACACTCTTCTTGCACATGTCATCTTTCACACAATCCATCCACACTTTCTTAAGTCTTCCTCTAGCCTTATAACCGTCCATTTTCATTCTCATTACTTTCTTTGTTATATGACCTTCATCCCTCTGCACAACATGCCCGCACCACGCTAACCTCTTGCTCCTCAATTTCTCTGTCACTGGAGCAACTTTCAGACTTCCTCTAATATACTCATTCTTAATTTTATCCATCATTGTCACAGCGCACATCCATCTTAACATTCGCATCTCTGCCACGTGTAATCTCCTTTCGTCTGAATTCAATCTGAAATAAGAAAGAAATATGTTTCATTAAGTAATTTTAAATTAATATATTTTTGTCAATGCGTTATAATGTTTAATAACCAACAATTAAAGTCACAAGCAGATAATTGATAGTTTAAAGAATAATTTTACGCGAGAAAGTTTTTAGAAAAAAAAGTGATATAATAATGAACACACAGATAAAGTTCAGTTTATTGACTAGACCTTAAGAAGTTTTTACCACAAACAAGAAAAATAGTTTAAATTATTATATAGAAGAAGTTTATGGGTTAAAGATATCTATTTTGCAATGAATTAAGAAACTAACAAAGGTTATTTCAATACAATTTAATTCTACTTTCTACAAGAAAATAAGTAAAAATATATGAACAGTAAAAAATCGATTATTTCTTTCTTACTCGAGAACGAAGATTTGTTTATTAAAAAAAATGGTGGTTTCATATTTAAATCGTATAATAAAGACATTTATAACTGGCGTATCTCGATTGGGCGGGGTCCATTACTCATACAACTAACAATATCGAAGAATAATATACCAAATAATACAATTTAAAGTTTATTTATTAATAAATAAAGTTCATATTCAATTGGAACTGTTTGAAATCAAGATGTAATGCTGTTTTGATGGGTGGGCGCATAACGATATCAAGTGAATGCATTTCGCATTGTATAGTCGAGTGGAAATTGCGTTTAATGATATAAACTAATGTGGTCTTTTTTATTTAATGGTTCAAGAATAGAATAGACCAAAAAAAGACAGTTTTGCTCTTGAACCAGTTGAACCAAAAGGTTTTAGTGTCGGTTGACCCACCTGACAGACGGTATTAAAAAAATAGTTGGGAGCGACTAGACTAGAAGCCAGATTGTGTTTTGTTGAATAGCTTACGTGAAGCCTAGCATTCGTTGTCAATTCGTTGAGATGTTGATGATTTCCATATATTATGAGTAAACGCTATATTAAATGTTTATTTCTTCCTTTCTTTTCTTACGTAGCTATTAAATCGAGGCGTGATATATATGTATGCAAGTCAAGCAGATATTCGAAACATTACTATGTTCAAGTTATATGTGTGTTATGGGCAAAGAGTTTACTGAACTGAGTAGGCGTTCTACTTTGTTAAGAGGGCAAATGCTATTCACAGTGTTATTGTTCATACATGACTAAGAATAATAAAAAGTACCCAAAATTTATTTCAGCGCCATCTGTGCTATCATGACGGAACTATTTTGTTTTAAAAGTTATTCAGACAGCATATTCCGTCCCATTCTTAACGAGCAAATTTAGTAAAACAATTATTTTAGAATAATTTAAATAATAAATCAGAAGTAAGCCATCATCATGGGCTAATAGATGTTTGATGATTATAGGTTTTTCCCTAAAAGATGTCTACGATTAGAAGGTAGCTGGCATTCAGCGCTTTCCCACGGCCTTTAGACACTCGTTCAAAGTATTTGTGAAAAATAATTGAACCAACCTATCTGCTATGTGGTGGTGGTGGTGGCCTTGATTGAATACTTATTAAAAGAGTCGTTGTATCGCCCTTATGAGAACATTATGCATGTCAAATTGTGACATTTAGTTACTTTTATCGTCTATAATTTTGCATAGTATAGAAAGAGTTTGCAATCAGCGTGTTAGTTTTTTAACAGGCTTCGGTACTTAATAACGTAATGCGTTGTAAATATATTTCAAGGCCGATGGTTCTCAGTACCAGTTATTATCATATATCGGATGTCAATTCGTGAACTCTCAATTGGCACGAGCCGAGTCTGACGTCAGAAAGATCACAAGATGGGATTTCCATCGCACTTCCAAAGAACACGATGACGTAACAAATTTGACGGTATGAATGGGTGGCCGAACGGTAGATTTGTCTTGTACTTCTAAAGTATGATTTATAGCTGATATTTTTGTTCATCATATAGTTGTTAATAAATTTTTGTTTTTCCTCACATTGAATTCTATCGTCATCGCCAATATTTCAGATAACTGATGTCTGTTAAATACTGTCTTTTAAGCCAATTGAAGAGCATAGTATGCTGGTAAAGGTCAACGAGAAAACTCTCGCAATTTAACTTAAGCTGTTGTTCAGTAGCCTTCTGCGACACGTCGGTGGCAGAATAACGGTAAGGATGTGTAGGGGTTTGTCCTTGAAATTACGGTTATTATATATATGTGCCAGTTTAAGATAATGATATTGATATATCTAAATCCTAATCCAATCCAAACAGCCAGAAGACGTCCACTGCTGGACAAAGGCCTCCCCCAAAGAATTCCACTCAGACCGGTCCTGGGCCACCCGCATCCAATGGTTGCCAGCGACCTTGACCAGGTCGTCGGTCCACCTTGTGGGGGGTCTGCCCACGCTACGTCTTCCGGTACGTGGCCGCCACTCGAGAACCTTTCTGCCCCAACGGCCGTCGCTTCTGCGAGCTATGTGCCCTGCTCATTGTCACTGCGACGGCGACCCTTTGAGGTATATCGGTGACCTTGGTTCTCCTGCGGATCTCCTCATTTCTGATTCGATCTCGCAAGGAAACTCCAAGCATAGCTCGCTCTATCGCTCTCTCAGCAATCTTATGCTTGCGAACAAGGCCCACAGTAAGCGGGGGAATTGCCATAAGCGTGGCGATTATGGCAATTCCCCCCTTAAGATGAGATCCCTAAATCCTAAATAAAAAAATAAATTTATTCCTCTCGACTTATAACATAAACAGATGTCTGCTCTGCTGAAGCTCTGAGTCTTCTTCCACACCATGTTGATAAATGTGGGTAGCTTGTCCAAAAGATGCTTTATACTCTGCATTTTTATAAAATATACTATGGGGTGTGTTCCGAGTTATTCCTGCCGCAACTTTCCACCGGCGCAGTACACGACACAATGATAGGATCCATCCTCACCATCTGGATGACAGACAATCCTCCATTGTGCGTTTCAAGCCCAAATTTTTACCACACGCTACTACTTTGTGAAACCAATACGACATGAAGGCCTTCATAAAAGAACGTGTTCTCTTTAAAGTTGACAATGCAGTAGACAAGTTGTCAGTGATCACTTTCCACCAGGTAACTTTCTCATTTGCCTACCTTTTCAATAAAAAAATCTTATATTCTATATAAACTAAAATCTTTTTACAATTAAAAATAGAGCTGATGATCTAGAAGTGCCGATTGTAATAGAGATTCAATAAATTTCTTGTCTTCATATTACTATTATACTACTAAATTGTGTAAGGTTTTAACAATAATACATCGATAGTTATATTTATTTGTGTACTCGACTATACTCTGTGTCTGAAGTAGGAAACGTATTCAGATGGTGCCGCAGATAGCACCAATTGCACTACACGCCGACGCAATAAAGTACATCCAATAATTACTGAAGTATCATTCGAGTGTAGTCCTAGTAATTAACTGCTTAAAGTATATATTTAAATGAATGCCTTTTTAAAGTTGAAAGAATTCCGATTCGAATAATTATGATGATGATTTATGTGACAGGTAACATTGGAAACATTTAAAAAACAATCTCTATCTTTTTAATTGATATTTTACCCCTAATTGCTACAAGGGATCGAGTAATAAGATTGCAAGTATTTCCTATAACATGTAATAATCACCTAATGACGCCTTGTTAAAGCAATGATAATGTATATTAGTAAAAGCATTTGTCATAGGATTGAAGGCTGATTAATTATTATTGTAAAGACTTCTTGTGGCAATCATCATTATCAGCCGATACACGCTCACTGCTGGACATAGGCCTCCCCCAAAGATCTCCACATCGATCAGTCCGGCGTTGTACGCATCTAGTGGCTTCTCACCAGGTCGTCAGTCCACCTTGTGGAAGGTCTCTCAACACTACGTCCACCGATACGCGGACGCAACTCGAGAACCTTACTGCCCCATCGGCCGTTGGTCCTTCCAGCAATGTTCCCTGCTCACTGACCTTTGGGTGACTTTGAGCCTTTTTATAAGGTCGACAGTAAGGGGACACGACTCGGTTCCGTATGTCAACAGTGGCAACATGCATCAGTTGAAGACTGTTGTCTTCAGACACTGCGGTACCTGCGACCAAGCGTGCTGCGTACTGGAAGCAGCAAGAGGAGTGAGGCGATCATATGATAGCAAATGCCTACCCATAACAATCTAACACTAGTTCAGAGTAAGCGTTGGTAGTATCGCCTCTCTGATGAGTGAGGACAACAGTCGGCACACATTTCTAGAGTTCTGCAGGAAGGTGATAGGAAGAACAATAAAAAGAAATAAGGAATAATATAGAAGTAGAGACTGATAAGAGAAGGAAAAACTGTAATAAAAATAAATAAATATAGATATAAGAAACACTGAAAACTGAATAGAAATAAGAATGACTTGTAAGCAAAGGAAGGCGTTGTGAAATTAGGATATAGGGTATAATAAGGAAAATTGTGATAACAACTAAGAGTAAGAGTAAGAAAAAAAATTGTTATTGTATTTAAAAAAGAAATGTGTTAAATAAAGAAACGGTATGAGTTGTCCTCATCTATGAGAGATGGATGAAAGAAGGAAGTAGGGTGGAGAGTAGGAGATGGAAAATGAAGTGTGAAGGAAGAAAAGGAAGGAAGAAAGAAAGAAGCATAGAATAAGGGATAAGGAATTAGTAAATAAAACTAAATAAGAGGCCAAAGAAAGAAAGACTGGGCCCTAGCTGAAACTAACTATGGGGGAACGCGTATAAAAAAAACACTGGTTCAGATAGTATAGATTGTATTACATTGTGCTCGCCTTGAGACCTAAGAGATTAAGTCTCATACCGCAGTAATTTGCATTAGGTATAAATCCCTTCAAACCGGTACACAATGTTTGTATACGTACCTAGACGGTCTCCGGCAATACAGACCAATCATTAGTAAAATATATATACACGGTTCTGTAATACTCTTCTAGGGGTTGTTCGAAAATTGAGGGAATGTCGTGGAGATTTTCGAAGGAGGCCTATCGACAGTTGATGATGATGACAAGTTAGGAGACATTAGTTCCTTTTTGACAGGTCGTTCCTTTTTCCAACATCGAATCCAATCCACTCAGCCGGAAGACGTCCACTGCTGGAAAAAGGCCTCCTCCAAAGATTTCCACTCAGACCGGTCCTGGGCCACCCGCATCCAATGATTGGCAGCGACCTTGACCAGGTCGTCGGTCCACCTTGTGGGGGGTCTGCCTACGCTACGTCTTCCGGTACGTGGCAGCCCCTCGCGAACCTTTCTGCCCCAACGGCCGTCGGTTCTGCGAGCTATGTGCCCTGCCCATTGCCACTTTGCGATGACGACCCTTCGAGCTATGTCGGTGACCTTGGTTCTCCTGCGGATCTCCTCATTTCTGATTCGATCTCGCAAGGAAACTCCGAGCATAGCTCGCTCCATCGCCCTCTCAGCAAAACAAAAGCATTTATATTATATAATTCCCAAAAAAGCTAAATTTGTTCTCGCTCGACATCTGAGCAAACATATCCACGTCCAGTAAAATCTCCTTCCACATCTTTCACGCTTGTATTCATCAGTCATTTATTTCTGGCCCGAACGAAATCGTTCTTTGCCTTTTTTAAATTAAAAAAAGGAAACTTTGACAGTTGCGTTATCTTTCTAAACGACCCGCGCCAACGCAAACATCGAATCGGATCGCGTTTGAAATTCGAGATCGTAATTAACGGATTCATGTCACTTCGGGTGAGTTAAGAAAACATTGTTTTTGTGCGGCCATTTTTAGTACTTTTTTTTTAATTACCCACATCGTGAAACTGTGGGTAATTTTGTCTCTGTACTGATTTACTCAAAATAACCACTACGCTCTCCTCAGTATGCCAACTAAGAGCCGTCAACTTTTTCGGGCACATCATGCGTTCTCCAACGGGCTGTATCGAGAGGCAACTCATTTCCGGAAAATTAGAAGGCAAACGTGCTCAAGTAAGAGCCCCTACCATATGGATGGAAACTGTTAGAAGGGCGGTGAATGGCATACATCGTGCGGTCCATGCATATGACCGCACTCTATGGAGACTGTGCGTGGTGACAATTCTCAGCAGTGAGGGATCGACGAAGAAGAAGATTCATTTACTCAAGCCACACACGGGTCACACATCTATCGCTATGGAAAAGTTCAGCAGTATAAAAAAATAAGCCGAAATGATAATGAAGACTGATTAATTACAGCTACGTTACCCTCGTGCCTACTTTTAATGTCTAAAATGGATTTTTCTTTAAATACGAAGCGACGAGTCGAGTGTGTCGTTCACTCGATGCTAAGTGATACGCTCCTCCATTACTACGTGGCGCCACGTAGCGCGACATTACGCTCATCGCGTTGAGACATAAGATGTTAGACCTCGTTATCACAGTAAGAAAATTAGCTGCGGCGCCGTTCAAACGGGAAGACAGTAATATTTGCATACTACTACTACTACTACAGATTAACGGCAGAAATAGTCACTGCGGTGATACTAGACAGTCTCCAGCAACAGGACCTATCACCAGTATATTTAATAAAGATAGTAAAGTCCTTGTAAAAAAATTAGACTATAATAAATGCAAATGTTGATTGCATTACAATTTACGTCTTAATTAGTAATCAACCAATTTTAATGTCTTAAGATATTCCAGTTTAAACTGGAAATGGAGTAAACATACAAAGAATGTCCACTAAACAACTTGAAGAAATTAAACTTGTGTAAGGATAAGAAATTATAAGTTTCGGTGATAAATCATTTCTCAATATGGTGATATAAAAATTAAATAAATCTTTGTCTTTCTCTTAGACTTTGCAATATAAAACTTTACATGTGGTACTAATTGGGAACTATACTATTGCTTCACCCATATATCCCTAAAATAAAGACAGGTCTTCATGACTTCCATTAGGAGATAGCACATAAAGAAAGAAATGAAACGTTTGATGCGACTTTGGGTTACTATGAAGAACATCGTGTTACACTGTCCTCCAGTTTGACAAATAATGGATGGTTGAAATTTGACTTACAACATATAATCAATACATCACGAAATATATACAATCCTCCTAAAACTTAACACCAACTATCCTGGCTAACGCTCCGTCGCCTCCCGACAGACTGACGCCATCTTGTCCGCGCGTCCATTCCGTGTTGTCATATTTTTAAATGTTGCCAACTTATAATTAAAAAAGTTACTTTTTTTTATAACAACGATATAATGCAATATATTGTATTATTTATTTACTAACGCAAACAATTTTATATATATAAGTAATTGAGCTATTAAGACACAATGTCTAAAAAAAAGTAAATGATCTTTATTTCAGACTCATCAATCCAATCCAATCAGCCGGAAGACGTCCACTGCTGGACAGAGGCCTCCCCCAAAGATTTCCACTCAGACTTCAGACTCACGATCCATAATAATACACAGAGAAAGAAGAAAGAAAAGACTAGAAGTAGTAAATCTTTAAAATAAGAAATTATATCACAATATTTTTTTTTGTTTCAATGGCGTGTATTGCACTAATCGTACTAAATACTACAATGTTAAAAGTTAAAAGTATTATTTACTTACCACCAAGTGATCATTTTGCTTCTCTGTTCGCTTTATGATGAATAGTAAACTTATCGTAAGCTCTTGTTGGAGTGGCTTAAAGTCGTTGTTTTTTTTTCCACTATTTCTTTAAAACAACTTCACGGTTAACGTCTTAAGTCTGACCCGTCATTCAACGTGTTTATTTCGCTTGACAGGCAGGAACATGAGATGGGTTGTCGCGCGTTGGAAAAAAATTAATGTGTATTTAAGATCACAAGCGACCGCTCTCATTGATTTACCGAGAGGCGGAGACGATGATCGTATAAATAGAGATATATATGTATATATCCATTTGGGATACCCCTACGTTGTTTCTGATATTGAATGATTCAAATTGATTGAAACTAGTATAAATGTCCGCACTGTGAGGCAGTAGAGTTCTTACACATCATTGTGTTCATCGTTTTCGAATTGGTTAATCTAGTAATCTTACAAACAACAAAACTCACTACTTTTTGTCAGCAGTTAAACAACAACTAAAGCTATAACATAATGGTCACCTTCAGTATATATATGTCCACTGTTGGGTATAGAATTCCCCAAAATATCTCAACACCGAAGCTATATAGTCTTGTGTATTTGTAAAAAATACCTGATGATGTTCAAATAACTGAACTGATATTCTTAACACGTTCTATGCCGAGAAAAAAAATCGCAGTTTCCTGTCCGGGCCGTGTCGGTCAGTGATGGTTGACATTTAGACTTTCAGTTCAAGCCGTGTCTGAATGTGATGTGTAAGTTATTAGTCAGTAAAGCATATAAGCAAAAAAAAAAAAAACAATTTAGTAATTTTATACAGATTTAAAGTTTCAATAGGCCCAAAGGGAAACCTCACCGACGGCACCACTGACCGCGTTGGCAGAGAACGTGTTAAATTGCTAAGAATATTTTTGATCATTGGATCGAATGCAGCTTTCAAACGAAATAAAAGTCGACTAAAGCTTGTCCTACCGTCACGATGCTACAGATACACATATACGTTTTTAACTTTACTATTTTTGGCGTGAGTTAAGATATACACGTACCCGAATAGATTTTACCCTCAATTAAAATACAGTACAGAGCGCAGAGTGGTGGATCACAGAAAGGGCGCAAATAAAGGGCACGCGACCGCCGGGTGCACAGGGGTGTGTGCTCCACTCACAGGATTATTGCAGGGTGACCCGATTTTTATTTCATTAGGGAAAAGTCCAGCTAATTTTGTTTGACCAGAGAACTGTTATTGTATCGCCTAACAAGACACAGAAAAGAGTACACGCTGATCGCCAAGCATCACTGGTTGGAGAGGCACTTTGAGAAGAAGAAGAGAACGGTTAATAAAAATATTGTAATAAACCTGAGGAGTGGGCAACTATAGAAGCTGATGAAGGAAAGAAGCCTGAGGCAGAAGTGAGAATATTGAGAGGGATTCGATGTAAATAGAAAGGACGAGACTCGTAATACTTTAGGGAATGTTTAGAAATGGCCAGATTGAGAGAGATAAGTAATTAGTAACTGATAACTTGACTTATTTCTCAACATATAACCGAAACACAGTAGTCATCATCATTATCAGCCGATAGACGTCTACAGATGCACATAGGCTTCCTCCAAAGATTTCCATATCGATCTGTCCCGTGTTGCTCGCATCCAGTATCCAGTAAACACAATAGTAAATGTATATTACTTGGCGTTAGGCGCAGTGTAGTAGTACTACTAGTAGTAGTAGTAGTAGTACTAAGGGTCTATCTCATCATCATCATAATTATCAACTACTGTGTATCCACTGCTGGATATAACCCTACCTGAATGTCTTTCACCAAATATGATCTACTCGCGTTCACTAACTTTTGACCTCCCTGATGATGTCGTGGGTCTACCTGGGGGGAGAGCGCCCTACCCTTATACGACCTGAAGAATATTCTACCTGCTGTAGATTTATATTACAATGATGAAAAGTTTTTGAATTAATTTAATCAATTTAGTTAATATTTTGTGTTTTTTTTCTTAAGTTTTAGGCTGATCCCATATATATGATATCCACGAGTATTACTTTGGTGATCACTATAAAAATCACTGTATAAAAAAAGATAATTTATTTTTGGTCACCCTGATAATATTAGGGTAGGTCATAATGGGCCGTTTTGCAACTGTGCGGGGAGTGCGGCCCACCCCTGAAGGGCACTTCACTAATTGTAGCTTTGTGTATTTGTTGGCTGGATCGAATGCATTTGCCTTTTTAATTAAAACTTTACTGTTACTAAGTTTAATATATTATTACTAGTTTTGGTATGTTAAAAATCAAATATTTGAGCTAAATATAAAACCACTATAACAATGTCCGGAGCTAAGTGTATTGGAATTTAGGTTTTATTGATACGGCTTGACTACCACTCTCATAATTGTTGCGGATGTGGAAATACATGGGAAATAGGTTATTATAGGTAAACACAATTCACCATCCACTGTTTCATTATCTTTATGGTTAGGAATAAAACAATTCTAAATAAAAAAAAATAAAAATATGTCAAAATGTTTTCGCTGAGAAAAATTTTACTTAAACGAAAATCACTAATGATTTTGTGAAAACATTAATTATCATCATCAGTCGATATGGTCCTGCGCTGCTCTGGTTCCGGCGCCTTGCCAACCTTACAGACAGCATGGCCTTCGATAACGCCCGGCTACAGGAGCCGTCGTTTTTGGAGGTTCATAGGAGGGGATTTGGGCCATTACCCACCATGGGAGCCAGAGACTTGTTTGTTGATTAGCAGGGTGCACCATGAGCAAGTGAGGTTGACTTAGGTCCCGTGAGTTATACCACACCATATAATATATATTTATATAACCTATCTTCTTCAGTTTCTTCGGCCGAATTGACAAGTCGTTCGGTATGTATATTATATAATAATAATAATAATA
>JARDWC010000219.1:0-290000 GCA_029032895.1 Troides oblongomaculatus
GGTACCTACCTAGACACTGTGCAGCAACAGAGACACTACCACCAGTAATAGCTACAGCGCCCTTCAAACCGGATCACAGTAACGTTCGCACAGTACTGCCTGTCGGCTGCAACACGCGCTGCGGCGGTACCTACCTAGACACTGTGCAGCAACAGAGACACTACCACCAGTAATAGCTACAGCGCCCTTCAAACCGGATCACAGTAACGTTCGCACAGTACTGCCTGTCGGCTGCAACACGCGCTGCGGCGGTACCTACCTAGACACTGTGCAGCAACAGAGACACTACCACCAGTAATAGCTACAGCGCCCTTCAAACCGGATCACAGTAACGTTCGCACAGTACTGCCTGTCGGCTGCAACACGCGCTGCGGCGGTACCTACCTAGACACTGTGCAGCAACAGAGACACTACCACCAGTAATAGCTACAGCGCCCTTCAAACCGGATCACAGTAACGTTCGCACAGTACTGCCTGTCGGCTGCAACACGCGCTGCGGCGGTACCTACCTAGACACTGTGCAGCAACAGAGACACTACCACCAGTAATAGCTACAGCGCCCTTCAAACCGGATCACAGTAACGTTCGCACAGTACTGCCTGTCGGCTGCAACACGCGCTGCGGCGGTACCTACCTAGACACTGTGCAGCAACAGAGACACTACCACCAGTAATAGCTACAGCGCCCTTCAAACCGGATCACAGTAACGTTCGCACAGTACTGCCTGTCGGCTGCAACACGCGCTGCGGCGGTACCTACCTAGACACTGTGCAGCAACAGAGACACTACCACCAGTAATAGCTACAGCGCCCTTCAAACCGGATCACAGTAACGTTCGCACAGTACTGCCTGTCGGCTGCAACACGCGCTGCGGCGGTACCTACCTAGACACTGTGCAGCAACAGAGACACTACCACCAGTAATAGCTACAGCGCCCTTCAAACCGGATCACAGTAACGTTCGCACAGTACTGCCTGTCGGCTGCAACACGCGCTGCGGCGGTACCTACCTAGACACTGTGCAGCAACAGAGACACTACCACCAGTAATAGCTACAGCGCCCTTCAAACCGGATCACAGTAACGTTCGCACAGTACTGCCTGTCGGCTGCAACACGCGCTGCGGCGGTACCTACCTAGACACTGTGCAGCAACAGAGACACTACCACCAGTAATAGCTACAGCGCCCTTCAAACCGGATCACAGTAACGTTCGCACAGTACTGCCTGTCGGCTGCAACACGCGCTGCGGCGGTACCTACCTAGACACTGTGCAGCAACAGAGACACTACCACCAGTAATAGCTACAGCGCCCTTCAAACCGGATCACAGTAACGTTCGCACAGTACTGCCTGTCGGCTGCAACACGCGCTGCGGCGGTACCTACCTAGACACTGTGCAGCAACAGAGACACTACCACCAGTAATAGCTACAGCGCCCTTCAAACCGGATCACAGTAACGTTCGCACAGTACTGCCTGTCGGCTGCAACACGCGCTGCGGCGGTACCTACCTAGACACTGTGCAGCAACAGAGACACTACCACCAGTAATAGCTACAGCGCCCTTCAAACCGGATCACAGTAACGTTCGCACAGTACTGCCTGTCGGCTGCAACACGCGCTGCGGCGGTACCTACCTAGACACTGTGCAGCAACAGAGACACTACCACCAGTAATAGCTACAGCGCCCTTCAAACCGGATCACAGTAACGTTCGCACAGTACTGCCTGTCGGCTGCAACACGCGCTGCGGCGGTACCTACCTAGACACTGTGCAGCAACAGAGACACTACCACCAGTAATAGCTACAGCGCCCTTCAAACCGGATCACAGTAACGTTCGCACAGTACTGCCTGTCGGCTGCAACACGCGCTGCGGCGGTACCTACCTAGACACTGTGCAGCAACAGAGACACTACCACCAGTAATAGCTACAGCGCCCTTCAAACCGGATCACAGTAACGTTCGCACAGTACTGCCTGTCGGCTGCAACACGCGCTGCGGCGGTACCTACCTAGACACTGTGCAGCAACAGAGACACTACCACCAGTAATAGCTACAGCGCCCTTCAAACCGGATCACAGTAACGTTCGCACAGTACTGCCTGTCGGCTGCAACACGCGCTGCGGCGGTACCTACCTAGACACTGTGCAGCAACAGAGACACTACCACCAGTAATAGCTACAGCGCCCTTCAAACCGGATCACAGTAACGTTCGCACAGTACTGCCTGTCGGCTGCAACACGCGCTGCGGCGGTACCTACCTAGACACTGTGCAGCAACAGAGACACTACCACCAGTAATAGCTACAGCGCCCTTCAAACCGGATCACAGTAACGTTCGCACAGTACTGCCTGTCGGCTGCAACACGCGCTGCGGCGGTACCTACCTAGACACTGTGCAGCAACAGAGACACTACCACCAGTAATAGCTACAGCGCCCTTCAAACCGGATCACAGTAACGTTCGCACAGTACTGCCTGTCGGCTGCAACACGCGCTGCGGCGGTACCTACCTAGACACTGTGCAGCAACAGAGACACTACCACCAGTAATAGCTACAGCGCCCTTCAAACCGGATCACAGTAACGTTCGCACAGTACTGCCTGTCGGCTGCAACACGCGCTGCGGCGGTACCTACCTAGACACTGTGCAGCAACAGAGACACTACCACCAGTAATAGCTACAGCGCCCTTCAAACCGGATCACAGTAACGTTCGCACAGTACTGCCTGTCGGCTGCAACACGCGCTGCGGCGGTACCTACCTAGACACTGTGCAGCAACAGAGACACTACCACCAGTAATAGCTACAGCGCCCTTCAAACCGGATCACAGTAACGTTCGCACAGTACTGCCTGTCGGCTGCAACACGCGCTGCGGCGGTACCTACCTAGACACTGTGCAGCAACAGAGACACTACCACCAGTAATAGCTACAGCGCCCTTCAAACCGGATCACAGTAACGTTCGCACAGTACTGCCTGTCGGCTGCAACACGCGCTGCGGCGGTACCTACCTAGACACTGTGCAGCAACAGAGACACTACCACCAGTAATAGCTACAGCGCCCTTCAAACCGGATCACAGTAACGTTCGCACAGTACTGCCTGTCGGCTGCAACACGCGCTGCGGCGGTACCTACCTAGACACTGTGCAGCAACAGAGACACTACCACCAGTAATAGCTACAGCGCCCTTCAAACCGGATCACAGTAACGTTCGCACAGTACTGCCTGTCGGCTGCAACACGCGCTGCGGCGGTACCTACCTAGACAGTCTGCAGCAACAGAGACACTACCACCAGTAATAGCTACAGCGCCCTTCAAACCGGATCACAGTAACGTTCGCACAGTACTGCCTGTCGGCTGCAACACGCGCTGCGGCGGTACCTACCTAGACACTGTGCAGCAACAGAGACACTACCACCAGTAATAGCTACAGCGCCCTTCAAACCGGATCACAGTAACGTTCGCACAGTACTGCCTGTCGGCTGCAACACGCGCTGCGGCGGTACCTACCTAGACACTGTGCAGCAACAGAGACACTACCACCAGTAATAGCTACAGCGCCCTTCAAACCGGATCACAGTAACGTTCGCACAGTACTGCCTGTCGGCTGCAACACGCGCTGCAGCGGTACCTACCTAGACACTGTGCAGCAACAGAGACACTACCACCAGTAATAGCTACAGCGCCCTTCAAACCGGATCACAGTAACGTTCGCACAGTACTGCCTGTCGGCTGCAACACGCGCTGCAGCGGTACCTACCTAGACACTGTGCAGCAACAGAGACACTACCACCAGTAATAGCTACAGCGCCCTTCAAACCGGATCACAGTAACGTTCGCACAGTACTGCCTATCGGCTGCAACACGCGCTGCGGCGGTACCTACCTAGACACTGTGCAGCAACAGAGACACTACCACCAGTAATAGCTACAGCGCCCTTCAAACCGGATCACAGTAACGTTCGCACAGTACTGCCTGTCGGCTGCAACACGCGCTGCGGCGGTACCTACCTAGACACTGTGCAGCAACAGAGACACTACCACCAGTAATAGCTACAGCGCCCTTCAAACCGGATCACAGTAACGTTCGCACAGTACTGCCTATCGGCTGCAACACGCGCTGCGGCGGTACCTACCTAGACGGTCTGCAGCAACAGAGACACTACCACCAGTAATAGCTACAGCGCCCTTCAAACCGGATCACAGTAACGTTCGCACAGTACTGCCTGTCGGCTGCAACACGCGCTGCGGCGGTACCTACCTAGACACTGTGCAGCAACAGAGACACTACCACCAGTAATAGCTACAGCGCCCTTCAAACCGGATCACAGTAACGTTCGCACAGTACTGCCTGTCGGCTGCAACACGCGCTGCGGCGGTACCTACTTAGACACTGTGCAGCAACAGAGACACTACCACCAGTAATAGCTACAGCGCCCTTCAAACCGGATCACAGTAACGTTCGCACAGTACTGCCTATCGGCTGCAACACGCGCTGCGGCGGTACCTACCTAGACGGTCTGCAGCAACAGAGACACTACCACCAGTAATAGCTACAGCGCCCTTCAAACCGGATCACAGTAACGTTCGCACAGTACTGCCTATCGGCTGCAACACGCGCTGCGGCGGTACCTACCTAGACGGTCTGCAGCAACAGAGACACTACCACCAGTAATAGCTACAGCGCCCTTCAAACCGGATCACAGTAACGTTCGCACAGTACTGCCTGTCGGCTGCAACACGCGCTGCAGCGGTACCTACCTAGACACTGTGCAGCAACAGAGACACTACCACCAGTAATAGCTACAGCGCCCTTCAAACCGGATCACAGTAACGTTCGCACAGTACTGCCTATCGGCTGCAACACGCGCTGCGGCGGTACCTACCTAGACACTGTGCAGCAACAGAGACACTACCACCAGTAATAGCTACAGCGCCCTTCAAACCGGATCACAGTAACGTTCGCACAGTACTGCCTGTCGGCTGCAACACGCGCTGCGGCGGTACCTACCTAGACACTGTGCAGCAACAGAGACACTACCACCAGTAATAGCTACAGCGCCCTTCAAACCGGATCACAGTAACGTTCGCACAGTACTGCCTATCGGCTGCAACACGCGCTGCGGCGGTACTTACCTAGACGGTCTGCAGCAACAGAGACACTACCACCAGTAATAGCTACAGCGCCCTTCAAACCGGATCACAGTAACGTTCGCACAGTACTGCCTGTCGGCTGCAACACGCGCTGCGGCGGTACCTACCTAGACACTGTGCAGCAACAGAGACACTACCACCAGTAATAGCTACAGCGCCCTTCAAACCGGATCACAGTAACGTTCGCACAGTACTGCCTGTCGGCTGCAACACGCGCTGCGGCGGTACCTACTTAGACACTGTGCAGCAACAGAGACACTACCACCAGTAATAGCTACAGCGCCCTTCAAACCGGATCACAGTAACGTTCGCACAGTACTGCCTATCGGCTGCAACACGCGCTGCGGCGGTACCTACCTAGACGGTCTGCAGCAACAGAGACACTACCACCAGTAATAGCTACAGCGCCCTTCAAACCGGATCACAGTAACGTTCGCACAGTACTGCCTATCGGCTGCAACACGCGCTGCGGCGGTACCTACCTAGACACTGTGCAGCAACAGAGACACTACCACCAGTAATAGCTACAGCGCCCTTCAAACCGGATCACAGTAACGTTCGCACAGTACTGCCTGTCGGCTGCAACACGCGCTGCGGCGGTACCTACTTAGACACTGTGCAGCAACAGAGACACTACCACCAGTAATAGCTACAGCGCCCTTCAAACCGGATCACAGTAACGTTCGCACAGTACTGCCTATCGGCTGCAACACGCGCTGCGGCGGTACCTACCTAGACGGTCTGCAGCAACAGAGACACTACCACCAGTAATAGCTACAGCGCCCTTCAAACCGGATCACAGTAACGTTCGCACAGTACTGCCTGTCGGCTGCAACACGCGCTGCGGCGGTACCTACCTAGACACTGTGCAGCAACAGAGACACTACCACCAGTAATAGCTACAGCGCCCTTCAAACCGGATCACAGTAACGTTCGCACAGTACTGCCTGTCGGCTGCAACACGCGCTGCGGCGGTACCTACCTAGAACACTGTGCAGCAACAGAGACACTACCACCAGTAATAATCTTCCACATCTTCTCATAAACAATAACATCGCTATTGTAAACATCCGAACTACTGTCGGATTGTTATAAAGAGTGTCTGGCGGCAGATTTATATTTTAAAAAACGAATATCTCAATAAGTTATAAACAGTGCGGGGGGAAGGTGGTGTCATTAGAATCACCGATCGTGCGGATTTCTTAGTCACGATGTCGCAGTGGTCGGGTGAGCATCGCGTTAAAACCAATTACATTGCCCAAGGGTAACTGTTTGGTGCGCTTTATCCACGAATGGGATAATCGGACCATTTGTTTTTGAAAATGCACGGGGCCCAGCGACGAATGTCAATGGTGAGAATTATCGGCTATTGATTTCGAAATTCTTTTTGCCGAACCTGCGAGCTCATTCATCATTCTCATCACACACGTGGTTTCAACAGGATGCGGTACAGGTGCGACCGCACACACGGCCAGAGCTTCGGTGGATTTGTTGCGAGAAAATCTCCCTCAAAAACTGATTAGTCGCTTTGGGGACATCCCGTGCCCACCGAGCTCACCCGACCTAACTCCAATGGATGTGTTTTTGTGGGGCTACCTCAAAGAGAGAGTTTACGCAAACAATCCGCGAACTGTTGTGGACTTAAAAGAAAATATTCGATGAGAAATCAGCGCAATTGAAGCAAGTTTACTGCAGCGTGTGGCACGGAATACGAGGCTCCGTTTCCGTTTCCGAACAGTGTGTGTGTGTGCAACAGGATGGAAGACATTTGGATGACATTATCTTTAAACAAATGAAATGCGCATTTGTACTCTATATTTTAATACTTTTAGTTAAATTATATGTCAAACATATTATTTTTTATTTAAATTTGAAAACATAAATCTGCCGCCAGACACCCTGTACTATCAGCCTTATTATTACTTTCGTTGTTTACTCATATAAAAAGGACTGGGGTACTTGTACAATTTTATAAAAAAAAAATTCGTTTATTACATGAGAACATTGTAGAGTAGTTTCAACATTTTATAAAAAAAAAAAAATATTTTTAGTTAATTACACGAGAACATTGTAAGTGTTGACGCGGGACGGTCACGGGTGCGAGTGAAGTGCCATTGAAGCGGCTGCCAGAGCTTCGCAATGTAAAGGCACCTACACACGCGCGGCGAGCTTGTTAAATGCAACACTTGCTTTGGCACGGTGTGAAGGGGCCCTTATGATGCGAGAAAGAGTCATCTATATTCATTGATGGTGCGTCTCTGTTCCTATAGACCGTGTAGGTATCACCGCAGCGCCTATCGCAGCCGATAGACAGTACTGAGCAAACATTACTGTGATCCGGTTTGAAGGGCGCTGTAGCTATTACTGGTGGTAGTGTCTCTGTTGCTGCAGACCGTCTAGGTAGATACCGCCGCAGCGCCTGTTGCAGCCGACAGACAGTACTGTGCGGACGTTACTGTGATCCGGTTTGAAGGGCGCTGTGGCTATCACTGGTGGTAGTGTCTCTGTTACTGCAGACCGTCTAGGTAGGTACCGCCGCAGCGCGTGTTGCAGCCGACATACAGTACTGTGCGGACATTACTGTGATCCGGTTTGAAGGGCGTTGTGGCTAATGAAATTACTGGGGTAAGGAGACTCAACATATTAATTCTCAGGCGATGAGTATAATATAATGCATTAACATACTAGTCTCACGTAGTTATAGGCGGGCGTGTCACTTAATATTGAGTGAAGGTGGCGCTGGTGGACTAGACGGTGGTGAGGTATTATAGGTTGTGTAAATATCTTCATCATCATCATCAGCCGATGCCCACTGCTGGACATAGACTTGCCCAAAGATCTCCACATCGATCCGTCTCGCGCTGCTGTATATATCTTCAAGTCGACTAAAATGAGCCGGTGATGAACAAGTACGAGTTGGTCTAGTGCTCGTCGCACCAAAGCGAGGGTGTGGAGGTGGACTTCCACCCAGGGTGATGGTGGTGGTTCCTCAGATCAGTCTCTGAGGATGACCACCGAGGGTGGTTTTAGTCGGTGAACTATACAACCTCCTCTCCCCTCCACAAGCTGGGTACCTCTTTAAGTTCCTCCATAAAATCCGGTGATACTTTTCACATATATTTGGATGTCACTTAATCATGAGTGAGCGTATTACTTACCATCGGTCGCATGTTGTGTACTCCATCTACCCTCGTACCAGGTTGCCTGGTGAAGGAATCCTCTAATCAAGTCCTCAATACTAGGACCCACATTAAAGTATCTCTTAAATAACGCGACGAGCGGGAACTTCACGTGATATTAAGTGACACGCCTGTCCTCATTACCCTGGTAATTATTTTACCTGCAACGTCCTTCAAATCGGAACACGGTAATGTTTACACATTAGTCTATCAGCTGCGATAGTACTTAAACGGTTTCGGCGAAGTACCGCTGGTGGATACCAGGTTTTTATACTTGCTAGTATGATCATATGGTTCAATAAAATACTTCCTAGTATTTATATGGCGTTCCGCCTATTTTATCTGTGTTATTCTATAAACTTTCTTGTCTACAGCCATGTAATAGTATAGTAATTTAGATATTTTTTTTCTAATCTATATATTTTCAAGATGGCGACCTTTCGCTTTCACGCTCTACGCATAGACAACACTCGTGTTACACTAGTGTTGTGCGCGATCGTACACTGAACGAATCGCAGCGCACTAGTACAATCGTGCATATATACTAATTGGGTAATTTAGTACTTTTAGTGCACTGATACATTGAAATGATCGCGTATCCGGCTCCTAGGCTCTTCGTACGTTTAATTCTTGATATGGACTAGCAAAAATATCTACCTGTTCGTGTGACCGAAGATAATACTAAAACATCTGTACTGTGTACATCTGTTTGTATTCGAGTTACTCAGATACTAAAGGTCGTAAGTTACTATTTATTTTATTTATTTATATTTGATTTAACTTCATACTTATGCAGTATTAAGGCTGTCTATAAAAAGTATATTAGAAAGCCGTATTTAAAACAAAAAATTTTTTTTTTTTGAATAACTACGTTCGCTTTCGGCTTCGCTCCGCGTATGGGATCCGATCTATAAGAGCGGTAACGTTGCGAAGCAGCTCGCTCTAGTGCTGTGACCGGAATTAGTTCTTTTAGTACATATACAAGCCTGTAGTCGACGCGTTGAAAATTTAGTAGTCGGGCAACGGACGTTACTACACGTAAGAATGTCCACACAACACAACCCGCTATCGATACCCAGCCATCAAGGCACGTGGGGTAACTCACACCGTGTTCTTAAAAGTATTGAAACATGACCCCGAGAAAAAATTAAAAAAAAAAAATTCTCTATGACTAACTCGAAACTAAAAACTTTTATTTATATATAGCTAATAATATACTATTAATATTAAAATTTATAATTATTACATTAATACTTAACATAATTAACCAAATCGATCGTATCAATAATGATATCGATATGCACCTCTATAATACTTACATCACTACACCTCTACATAAGACGTGTAAGTGCGAGCGAGACAGACTGATAAATGATTTATTGCTCGACTATAGTACTCAACTCTCCTCACGTGTATTCATACAGGCGGAATATAGTATATTATTGTAATTACTAACATTAGTATAAGTGTTGCTAGCCTTTACGATAATTAAAAGAGTCTATGAAACACTTTTTTTTTTAATTGCTGGTTAAACAACGCAAAATCTAGATCGATACAAATCCTAAAATACTTTTAATATTTTCTACTGCAATACAAGAGACCGGACCTGGTTATATATATATCACATAATGTACACTGATGAATTTAAACAATACTACACTAAAACTGGTTTGAAGTACGCTGCAGCGTAGATAAATTACTGCGGTAACGAAACTCGACGTATCTCAAGGCGACGAGAGCAATGTGATGCAGTATATACAGGGTGAAAGGTAGGATGTATTGACCGGAGCGGCGCAACGCCGTGACCCGGAAGTTCTCCTGATTACCGGAACTTCAGATTATTACTTACGGGGTCACATGAGATCTTTACTGTACACAACAACAATTGACTAGTTAGGAGAATTAATTAAAAAAAAAGTCGCGCTTCATCGTCGCTGCTGACGAAGTAAGACAACAGCTCACATCGCGAGTGACTCGATCTGACTTAATATAAAGGCTTCGTGCTAATATCCGGATATATGGACCACGGCCGTCAGTATGAGCAAAACTTAAAATAATAGTTACTTTAAACTCGATATCTATAACGACAACAACAATCTCGCACGTGTTACAACAACAAAAGTATCAAATCAAGGGCCGGCGAGGCTTATACTCTTGTAAGTCTACAGTTTGATATTTCATGGTACTTGGTTTTATTGCTTTTTTTTTTAATTTATGAAACTTTATATACTTCCTGATACTTTGTCGGATAGGTATTGAAGTTATGTACTTATTTATGTGCATTATAAGTATTTATTATAAATAAATACTTATTTTAAGATTAAATAAATATGTAAGTATGACTCTTGAGCCTTCATAACCGTAATCCGCCATTGAAATTCAATTTATTTTGTAAGTAATTTTTTTTTTTTCAGTATTAAAAGGACAACGACAATGTACGTCCGTCCACAGAACTAGTTACATTTATGTCACATTTACTCATAGCCTAAAAAAATTTTTTTTTTTTAAATTATAGAAACTATATACTTCCCGATACTTTGTCCGATAGGTATTGAAATCGGGTATCTATTTATGTGCATTATAAGTATTTTTTATAAATAAATACTTATTTTAATATTAAATAAATATAATATGTATGACGCCTCCTTTGTCACTGTCACGTCTTTCATAGTACATAATTAAAAAGTTTCAGCCTCAAAGTGGTTTTTTTTTTTAATTTAATTTAATAAAACAATGATTTAATTATAATTATTACATTAAATTTTCTAGATATTATTAAGAAATAAAATAATCGATTTTTTTTATCATAGAAAATCGGGAATTTATTGAAAAATATAAATATATTAAGTCACGAACCATTGTCTTTGGATGATATTCCATACATAGATAGGATACGTGCTGTACTTCACTGACAGATCTTTCACACATATCGAATCACCCTGTATCCTAACTAGCGGTGTTATCACATCACTTAATATCAGGTGAACGTCACACTCGTTAAATTAAAAAAAAAATTGACACCTACACAAATTTAACAACACTGTAAGAACATATAATTATCTAACATTTGCGAGTATTTCGAAACCTAGTATTCCCACGGCGACGATTGACGACCTGGTGTCAAAATAGCTACACGTACACATCGTCCGATTTCCTTTGCAGCGAAGGTTCTGCTTTATCAGGTTCCTAAGGTTTCATCGCCATTTACTGTTACCATCAGTAGATAGTAGTCCACCGCTGGACGTGGACTCCATGGATCCACTCCATCTAGTGTGAAAGCTCTTAAAGCACGAATTTAATCCAGAACACCATAGATGTCGCCATTGTCTATGGGTTGGTAATACCATCAGCCAGTGCTGGATGTAGACTTCCTAGGATCTACCACATTGAAGGGTCCTTAATATGGTCTACGGTACCAGCGATTTAAGGGGTTGATTTAGAGGGGGATTTGGGTCATTTCCCAACAGAGCTGGTGAGGGTCGCTTGGAACCCTTTCCACCCCCCATATATATTACCATATAGCAGATATATTTATGGATTCCTAGTCTCCTGATGGTGATCATCATCATCATCAGGTGATGTCTTCAGACTGAAGTTCAGCTGTTCTTTCTAGCTGATGGCACTTAAGACGTTTTTATCCTAGAATCGTTTCATCAGTCTACCAGCTTTGTAGACAGTTCGAGGGAAATTAGTGGTGGGGTGGTGATGGGTGGAGGTTGAGGAACAATAGGGTATGGGATTGGTGATGGATTGCATCTGGAGCCTCAGCATCCGGAGCAGGGTCAGAGGACTTCGCCACGCTGATCGCCAACCTGGACAAGCTGGAGAGACACCTTAATAAGAAGATCAGATCCATTTCAGTTCTACGTGCATATCCGGTACAAGGTGATTGTTTATAACATACGCCATATATGTAACTTTATTGCAGCCGACAGACTACTGTGCGAACATTGCTGTGATCCGGTTTGAAGGGTGCTGTTGCTATTAATGCTGGTAGTGTCCCTGTTGCTACAGACCGTCTAGGTAGGTATCGCTGCAGCGCCTTTTGCAGCCGACACACAGCAGTATGCAAACAGTACTGTGATCCGGTATGAAGGGCGCTGTAGCTATTATATATAAAATGTACGGTTAACGTACGACCAACGTTCCTTCGCAACTGGCACTTTTTTTTTTTTCTTCCCTGCCGGACATAGCCTTCACCAACCCCACATCGAACGGATATACATATGGGGGGGGGGGGGATTTGGGTTATTTCCCACCACACTAGCCCAATGCTGGTCGGTGGAAACTAGAGCCTAGTCTGTTGATCAGGGTCTACCGCGAGCTGGTGACCTTGGATATTATGCGGAGCCCTTACCACCCTAACTTGGTCGGATAATACAGTACATTTGCTCAATCAAACAAATTTGAACTTTATTCTCTACAACATAGAGGTCATCTAAGTATGCGTTTTGTATGGACGATAGACCCGTGACGCGACGCGAACGTAAATCGAACTAATTTCAATCATATAAGATCCTTACGGCCAAATAGAGTTGAATTTGGAATGGTTGCCATGGTGATCGTTGTATACACGATGACGTCACGACAGCCAATCAGTCGACAGATGGCAATCGATGGTCTAATCCAAGACAAGCGCTCCGACTGCCTCAACATAGAACTCTAACGGTGATAACAAACAAAACCCTTCACCTACAACTTCCTCAATCTATTCAGCTTCAGCAGCCTGTTCTGTATCTTCTCCAGTCTCTGCTTGTTCGTCAGCTTCTTCTTTATCTTCCTCTCCGTCCCCCAATTGTGTAGCACCAGTTTGGTCCTCACAACGTTCAGCTCGAAGAACATCCTCGTGCACTGGTTGCATGTGTACCTCTTGCCGACCTCGCTGAGTATGCCTTGCTTTGTGTAACACCGATCAGTCCTGGACTTGAGGAACTCGTAGCAGAGGTCACATACATGGATGATCTTCTCATACTTCTCCTCCTCTATCCAATCGCTGTGGTAATTGTTGGCATGTCTCACCAGGCTGCGGTATTTGAGTCCGCAGTGGGAGCAGTGCTTCAGCGGTTTGTAGGTAGGTTTGTTGTTGTAGTGGGTCTTCATGTGCCGTTTGAGGTTTGAATAGTTGCCGGATATGTACCAGTCGCAGGTGGAGCAGAGGCGTGGTAAGCTCCTGTCCACATCCATGTGCGTGGCCTCGTGGATTATCAGGTTGTACCTGGAAACAAATATCGCTTTGGTGAATGGTGAGATCCTTTTCAGCTCTAGAGTTGTGATCATACAGGATGAACAGGATATGGAGATGTTAGGGTTATTAAACTGTACACTGCTCGTTTAGAGACTTGGAACATTGTCTTGTTACTGCAGTAACATACACAGAAACTGACCAACTGTGGGTGACCAATCAATGACCTATAGCCAGCAGTGAATGTCCATCGGCTGATGATCACACTGCAACACCTACTCGCCTTGAGGCATAAGATATTAAGTCTCATTACTTCAGTAATTACACTAGCTACTGAGGAGTGTAGGGTTCCCACACAACTCACAGGATCCGAGCCAACATCACCTGCTCGTAGCACCTGGTAATCAACAAACAAGGCTCTGGTTCCCATCAACCCACACTGGGGCAGGGTAGTAGGTAATGGCTCAACTCTCCTATGAAGCCTTACAGAAAAACCCTAATGCCCGGCAGTTCCTGGGAATCATGCTCACTGCAGCATAGGACTGATTGATGTGGAGATTTGTGGAAGGCTGTCCAGCGGTAAACCTCTATCAGCTGATAATTATACCACTAATAAAATCTACATCAAATGCAGTGTAAATATCTCACCTGTCCGGGAACTTTCTTTTGCAGTGAGAGCACCTCACACGCTTCGGTATCTTCAATAAATCACAATGCACACTATCATAACGCTCCAGCAAACCACTTAACTTATTAACACCGTTTAACTGAACACTGTTACAGACGCCTTCAAATGAACTGTTACACATTTCACTCTGATTACTTCGAACATATTTATTTTTACTATCGCTATCATCATCCGATATAACTATGGAGACTTTACTGTCTGGTTGCTTGATGTAACTTAAAGCAACTTTACACTCCGATGTCAAGTTATTTACAATGTCTGATGAGAATTTTATACAGTCTTCGTCCTCGAATTTTAATCTGTTCCTCATTTTGATGGATCTCTGTTCGGGCTGAGTGGAACCGTTGCCATTTGCTAGTGCATGTTTCTTGAGTACGTGGTTGTCGTGTTGCTTCTGCGACGTGAAATAGAAGTGGCACTCCTCACATTCGACGACATTCTGATTTATCAATGGTATTATAATGTGTGTCGCGTTGTGTATTAAACTGTTGTATCTGTGAAAATTATGATAATAATTAAAATTTATAGCAACAGATTCTTCTTATTGTTGGGCTCGCTGGCCTAATGGATAAAGCGTGCGGCTTTCAAAAAAAAAAAAAAACAGTCCGAATGCAGGGCAGCAGGGCACCCATGCTAGGTATAACATCACTGCAGTGCAGAAGGCAATGGGGAACCACTACACTATCTTCCCATGAAACTTGTCACGAATGATGCGAGATAGTCAGAGAGCAGAGTCATTAAGAGCATTTCAAGACAAGCATGACCTTCAGTCATGAAATACACATAAGAGAAGAAGAAGAAGAAGATCTGTAAAAATTATGATAACGATTAAAATTTGAACGCAGTAAATATGGAATGTGGCTGATGCGTGGATAGTAAAAGACCTTGGGAACCAATTGATGCCTCCAAAACGTGGACATATCCCGGCATCCTCAAAATCAATAGAGTATAGAAGATGACTAATGAGGAAGTACTGTGGCGAGTGAAAGCAGAATTGGAGCTTTTCCCATTCTGCTGTTTCCTAACCATCCCAAAAGCAAAGCATATCTGTCATATAGCCCGTAATATTAAATCAATCTGTCGCTCATAGGAATGATGGAGAAGTAGCCAGAAAGAGACAGATCACTCAGAAACAAATGATGGCTAAACCATCTAAGAGTACCTCGTAGCTGATCCACCTTATGTGCAATCGATTGGTATTTATTGAACTGGTGGTGGTGAAGATTGTACTTCAATAATTGGAGGGGCACAAGAAAAAGAAATATAGCGCTGTGTAAACAACCTAACTAGATTCTCACAGGCTTATCACTTTCCTTCATTACCTTGGATAAAGTTCCATCATTTGTGAGCCACGAATGTACATACAATTAAAAAACAAGGGTGAAAATGGAATAAGAAAAGAATCTTCTTCTTCCTCCTGCACCTTTGCCAGCTATCGGCACAGTATGTACTTCTCTTCCATATCCCTGTATTAGCCATCATATCCAGCCCATATCGTGTTTCACACAATCCATCCACACTTTCTTAGGTCTTCCTCTAGCCTTATAACCGTCCATGTTCACTCTCATTACTTTCATTGCTCCTCCTTCATCCCTCCGCACAACATACCCGCACCACTCTTACTTCTTGCTCCTCAATTTCTCTGTCATTGGAGCAACTTTCAGACTACTATACTTATTCTTAATTTTATCCATCCTTGTCACACATCTCTGCCACATGTAATCTCCTTTCATCCGAACCCTTGGTGGCCCAACACCCAATTCCATACAATTGGACAGGTCTAACAACCGACTTGTAGACCTGTCTTTTAAGTTTAAGGGGCATTCGTGGATCACAAGTCGTGGCCGTGCTGTTCCCGTCTTAAGAATAGGGCAGCTCCATTTCACCCCGTGGATGTCGTATGAGCCGACTAATGGAAGTCGCGGGTTGTGCAGCGCGCGACCATAAGGGGGTTTGTGCATTTTAATCGCCCTAGACGTAAGGTGGCGGCTATGCCACCAGCAATAATTCCCGAGGAAGGTTGGTATCAGGCAGGCGGCAGGCTGTACCCAAGCCAAAACTATTGCAGTATGGAATAAGAAAAGAATGTAAATATATAAGGAATATATGATAGAATGCAAGAAGTAGAAACTAAAGAACGGCTAAGAAATTTTCTTCATCCAGTGAGAAGTATGTAACGAGGAAAGAGAATGAAGAAGGTATGAAGAAATAAGAACTTAAGATAAGAATGGAAAACATGAAGGAAATAATGCGGTATGAAAAGAAGGAATGAGAACGAGAGAACAGAAAGGAATTACAATCAAAAATATATATATATATAGACCCATGACAAAGAAAAAGCTGAGGCATTTGGACGGTTTTTGCACGAGGTCTTCACCCCAAATGGCGGTGATGCACAAATCGAACAAGAAATACAAGAATATCTAGAAACCGATTTGCAGCTATGTCTACCAATGCAAAGCTGCTCACCTCGCGAAATCCATAGAGAAATTAAAGACCAGGAATTAAATAAGGCTCCTGGTTTTTGCCTAATAACAGCTGAAATACTACGACAACTTCCTAAAGTAGCCCTAGTTAGTATTACAAATCTTTTTAATTCCATTATTAGGATTGGCCATGTCCCAATAATTTGGAAAACTTCAGAAATAATAATGATCCCTAAACCTGGTAAACCCCCACATCTCGTGTCTTCTTATCGACCTATTAGTTTATTATCGATCTTGGCGAAGTTATTTGAAAAGATTATTTTAAGAAGGCTAACACGAGTAATTATCGATAAGGATGTCATCCCACAACATCAATTTGGTTTTAGAACTGGCCATTCTACTGCAGAACAAGTTCATCGTGTAGTCTATAAAATAAGAGAAGCTCTCGAGAAGAAGCAGTACTGCTCTGCTGTCTTCTTAGACGTGGAAAAGGCATTTGACAAGGTTTGGCATTTGGGCCTGCTCTATAAAATAAAGAAACATGTTCCACACAACTTCTACTTTCTTCTAAAATCTTACCTGGAAGACAGAAAGAATGTTTAGGGTCAGAATCAACGACACTTACTCAACCTTCCAAGACATCAAAGCTGGCGTGCCACAAGGCTCCATATTGGGTCCCACTCTATATCTCATATACACTGCAGATATACCTTCAACAGATAGCACATTAACCGCTACATTCGCCGATGACACTGCTGCACTCTCTAACCATGAGAATCCCAATGTGTAGTCCCTGGTGCTACAGAATCACTTAAACAAAATACATAAGTGGATCGAAATGCAGCGTATTAAAGCCAGTGCAGACAAATCAGTGCATGTCACATTTACTTTGCGAAAGGATAACTGCCCCCCAATTAAATTCGGAAACGATGTTTCGCCCCACTAAGTTTCTGCAAAGTATCTAGGCATACATCTTGACAGGAAGCAAAGGTGGATCACTCATATTAAAAAGAAACGGGACGAATTATATATGGGGCTTCGAAACCTAAAGTGGCTGATAGGTAGAAGATCTCACGTCATCATGGAAAACTAACTACTCATATGTAAAACTATAATCAAGCCAGTTTGGACATACGGCCTTGAGTTATGGGGATCAGCAAAGAACTCAAATGTGGAGATCAAACAAAGATTCCAAAACAAAGCACTGAGAATAATAACAAACGCACCCCTGTTTATCAAAACGAGTGAATTGCATGAATACACAAAAATGAGAACTGTGAAGGAAGAAATTGAACACAGAGCAAAATCCTACAAAGCATAGGCTTTGTAGGATTTTGCTCTGTGTTCAATTTCTGCTTTTATATAGATAAAAGCTCATACAAATCCCCTTGCAACAGCATTATATAAACCAATAAATGACAGAAGGCTCAAGCGGCAACACATCTGGGATCTTGTTGATTAACAATTCCTAACTCAATATGAGACGGCGTCCTCGCTGGAGGAACAGTGCTCTCCTGCCAATGAACTCCTACAACATATCTGTTAAGGGCTTGCTAAGCTGATCGCAGGATTAAAGAGGAAAAGAAAAAAAAAGAATATAGACCCATTACATGATATACCAGAAGAACACCGAATTATCATTTCACCTGTTTCTAAACACTTCATCACAGAATTCACAACTTTCCACCGTTCGTTGGCAGAGACTTTTGTAGGAGTTCTGCTCTTCAGCTCCATTGCAAGTCATACTGGTCAGTGGTAGCTCATCATCGCTTGAAAAATTATCTATTCTCTCTGTTGTCTTCATTCTGAAAATGATATGGAAGACTTGTTATAATGATTCCACTAAATTATATATTTTAATTTATTAACACTAATTATTTAATCACTCTAAATATGTTCAAGGTGATGCCTTTTTCAGCTGGCGGCAGCAGTCTTCACTTATTGCAGGAGGTATGAAAGAAGTAGCTTGCTGCTAATGGTTAGAATGTGAGGCTTTAATTCCGTAGGTTGAGAGTTTGAATCTCTGCATGTACCAATGACTTAATATTTAAGTTTATTAAGTACATTAGTTACAACAGCAAATCACAAACGGTGAAGGAAAACATTGTGAGGAAACCCTAACACTGAAATCATCTTTGCGTGTGTGGTGACCCCAATAAAGTGGCAACAGGCTCGCTCCCTGTTACATGGGACCTAATCTGACCACATCTGGCGAAAAGTGGGTGTTTATTCACCTCTACCTACCCCTACTGGGAAAAAGGTATAATAATATTAAAAATAAAAAAAAAGATGAAAGAAGGAAATGGGATGGAGTATGATAGAAATTAATTCAGAAGATAAGTTTCGGAATGAAAGAAAGAATGAAAGGAGAGAGAGAGAAGGAAAACTGTATAGATTAAGAAATAGATGGTAAGCAAATCTATGTACAATAAAGGCCTTGACCCATAACATGCAGAGGAACATTATTTAAAAAAAATATATATGTTGAGATAATGCAAGTGAATGTTGCCTTTAACATTGTTACCTCATCATCACCTTTTATAACTTGATGAAATTAATATGGCAGTGAACATATTCTATCACTAACATCACTTATCTAGCACATTGTTGTGTAAAAGGCATATGTATACAAAATTTTAATTTATGCTAAAATTTATTATTGCATTTTGAATAATCTCTAAATTGTCACTAATGCATTCAAGGACTTTAACTATATCATAGACTGCAAATGGGGATTTATCTTTACAGAATAAATTATATTTTTGTAGACAAATAAAACAAAACATTTTCACTGTACACTACTAAGTTCAAATAGTTCCTAATAATTAGACAAAATAAAACTTTTACCAGACTATACTTTTTTAAAATTTAATAAAGGAATGATAGCTAAAGTTCCTGATGAAAAATAGGATGACCACTTATGAAAAATTAGTTATAGTTAGGATGAAATACACCACACCACATTATGCTTATCCACATACAATTTTCAGCATCTTCATCCCATTAATTTCACAACCTTCAACACCTTTCTAACTAGGAGATAATAAGGTTTGTACAATAATTTTTAATAATTTTAGATGGTTTCTATCAAAAGACCTAGCAGTTAAATACTCTTGTACTTAAAAACACTGAGATAAATTATTATTCTAATAACAAATATCTATTAAATTATCAATAAATACACAAATTAGGTAATGTATTGTATGAGAATAATAAATAAACCTAATTAATATTATAACAGATTTAAATTTTTTATACTTTTTTAATGTTAAAAATTTAAAAGGTATTAGCAACCAGACAAATAATTTAAATAAAATATTTTTTTTTATAAATTTTCTACAAGGTGTTAATAAAATTATAATAATTAAAAATGTCTAAAAGCAAAAGTCAAATTTACTTACGCTTATTTTATTGTTTATTTTAACAGTTTATAAATTCAAAATTAATAAATATAACGCTTATTTACACCATATTAACATTATAACAGGTATAATAAAATTATTTTCCCTACATTTATAAAACTGATATGTTTTTAAACTAGAAGTTATTTGGCATATCTAGGGTGGTGCCAAGGCACGATTTTTTTATATGGCAACTAGAGGCTCTTTTCCTCAAACGAATATGTGTGGGTGTGACCATATCTAAATTTCATGCATGAAATAGTTTTTTTTGACAAATAATGACTTCAGAAAATGTGATCAACGCCCTTGTAATATTTTTACAGTGGACCGCATATTAGTGGAAACACTCTACATAACCATAGATAAGATGGACAAAATTGTTAGAGAGAAAGTACACTTGACCCGTATCCAATAAAATGGAAACACATTTGACTTTTAACCAATCACTATGAAGTATGATTTGATTTTAATGTTGAACCATTCATTCGCAACGCTCTACAATAGTTTAGCAATATAACTTAACCGGCTTTATTTTCCTATCTTTTGTATATAGTATCAATCAAAATAGTTTCCCCACCTTCTTAATGCTTAGATCTCACAAACTATGCAACGGAATTAAATACGGTTTTTAATCAATGGATAGAGTGATATAAGAGAAAGTTTTGTACGTGTAAATCAATAGCTAAACACTACATTGTGACATTTTGTGAAAATATGACCATAACCGATCAAAATGTCAGAAGAAATCAAACCAATAACTTACATTTAAAATGCTATTTCATTCTTTTGAAATTTAGACTGGATATATAGTAATATAGAAATAATAATAATATTAGAAATCACTCCATACTGACACAATAATAGCTTTCTACATGCACCCTTGCGAAACCAGAACGAATCTAGTTAACTCATACAATGTCACTAACTCGCGAGTCCACAGTTTTTTGCCAATATTTCCAAAATGCATCCGTATATTAAACGAAGGTAAACTAACTAACAAAAAAAAAGACTTAGAACGAGGCTTAGATATATATATAGATAGATATATATATATATATATATATATATGTATATATATATATGTACATATACATATAGATGTATATATACATATATATGTATCCGTATATTCTGTTAAAAATTACAGTTTAAATGTAAAAAGTGCAGAACATTTTTATCATTGAAAGAAAAAAAAAATCCTTTCAATCTTCCTTGTCTCTATTATCATAAATACATTACCTACACAATAAAATTTATTGATTTCTTAGATTGAATAATTCTAGAAAAATTATTCAATGGAAGATAGATAGAATTAGAATTTTATGCTAAACAACTTTTATATATATATAAATATAATTATTAAGTTAGGAAATTATTAAGATTAACGGCTTAATAATCTTTTAAAGGTGGAAGGTTAACTTAATGTAATGTCGGTTTTAAAAACTGGATTTTTTATACAATGCTTATAGAAGATTCAGTGCTTCACGATAATGAATAATTAATATATTATCTGTAATTGTAGCAAGGGCAGATTTTATTAATCTATAGCACACGTCAACAAGCGGTGTTTATTTTGATTAAATTTAAACATAATTTATAAAATATAAAAGACAAAGTATTATATTATTTGTGATCTAATATTTATCTTATCTATTGCTATGGTATATAATTTAATAAAACAATCTTTATCATATATAAATATAAAAAATTAAAAATTTTAAATAGTTTAATTGAAAAACCTTTTGCTTTTAGGATTTAAAAACATTTGCCGAGGATGATTTTGATCCAAAAAAGTGGATTAACAGAGCTTGGAGTATTAGTGGTAATCAAGAAAAAGAGGTACGAAATTACAGACAATTAAGATTGGGTATGAATAGGTTTTCGTGATAAAGTAGCTGTTTCCAACCCGCTTTGTTGGCTGCAACGCCCCAGCAACTCCCTTTGGTGGTAACTTTCCATAAACTTCGTTCGAAGCAGACCTATTCTTGGGAACCGGAATATTCCTACCAAATTACAAACAGGTTGATGGTTCCATTCGTTAGAGTGATGAGTTACACTTGGTGTAAATCCCTTATATATATAGATATGCACATATATGTGTGTGGGAAAAAAGGAATCATCTTCATAGGAAAGTAACATTTTTATAATCGGTCTATACATTGAAGATTACTGTCCACAAATAAATATATTTTAGCTATCTTGGTATTAAAAAAAAAGATTTTTTTTTTTTTTTATGACAGTGGTATGGCAATTAAGTATAACAATCTGGTTGAGGGTAAGCACTCACTGTATCCATATGGACACCCTTAATAGCACAACTGCACCACTAGTGCCCCTCTACTTGTTTTCGGTTTAGTCCAGCGGGAGGTCCAAACTCCTAGGTAACATCAGATAACAACAGATACATGCATATGCTTACATATGCTATATACTTGTTGAGTGATATTGGACCCCATCTTCAAGGCTTGCAAAACCCATAAACCCTTTTAGACCCCTTCTACATCAGGCCTTAGTCTTGATGGACAGAGTTAAACACTACTATTGCTAATGTATATGTTATCTATATTACAATATTTTTTTTTTTTGAAAGGTCGAGCTATAGTATGATCTTTTTATATCTACCAGTTTTTTTTTTAAGGTATTTGTTAGCAACACCGTGACCAGATTACAGCTTTACATGAAGCAATTGACAAATTCATTGGATGAAACTACAACGCAGGTAGGAAATTTTTTTTTAGTTCATTCAAGTGTTGGGAAGAGTCGGAGAGACCTGATCATTAGTGATACACCTACCTATAACATGGCGCTAGTTAGGATGTTATATACTACACATGCCACCTCAAGATATAAGATGTTGAATGTCTTTACTGTTGTAATTGCACTAGTTGCAGCACCCTTCGAACCAGAACTGTCTGCCGAGTGCAATAGTTACAGTGGTGGTGCCTATACCATCTCGATCACCAGCTTTTTTTCCCATTTTAAGTATTTAGTAACCACAAGTAAGATCTTCGTTCCTCTCACCACCACTCTCTTTTGTATCCATCTCGCACATCTGATATTGTCCACACATCCTCTATTTAATCTATTCTTCACCCGAACATGCTCCGTCTCAACATTAGTACAGTAACTAATCAGCGTAGTTCATCAGCGGAGAGTTCTCTTCGAATTAGTTATATATGTCATCAATAGCCGATATACTTCCACCGCTGGATGTGGTCATAAATATATATACACATATAATTACTTCATGAGACAGGTTTCCATAGAAATGGGATGTAAGGATGTTTCCACGGCATCATATTGATATTTATGGACAAATGAGTCTCTGGGCTCGCTTCAGTATGTCAGCAGGAGCCCTTCGCTTTCGGGCAAAGCATGTCAGAGGCAAGTCATTTCAGGTAAACTAGAAGGTAGATATGCTCAAGGAAGAGCCGCTACCAGATGCATGGAAACTATTAGAAAGGTCAGGTAGCATACACCATGAGGTCCACTCTGAATATGACCTCACTCTATGGAGACTGTATATAGTCAGGATCCTCAACAGAGAGAGTCACGAAGAAGAATACTGGTGTTTTACTGCTTGATAGTTATCACCGCAGCGCCTATTTCTGCAACTGAAGAGCAGTGTGCAAACATTATTGTATTCCGGTTTGAAGGGCTCTGTAGGTAGTGAAATTTAAAGGTTCATGCATCAGGGAATGGACTGGCATATCTGGAGTGTCCGAATTGTTCTGCCGAACCATAGACTACCATGCTGATGGTCAACCTTAACTAGCTGGAGAGGCGGTTTAAGATGATGAAGAAGCAGTATATAACATCTTAACTATCAGTACACAGTAATGTTTGCCCAATACTCCAGCAGCTGAAGATGTGCTTCATGTGTGATGCTTCCAGTCTTGGACAACAGCCTCCTACCACCAGCAACTTAATATATAAAACAAACTTCCTCACAGATAGTAACATCGGTGCCGAGAATCCTTCAAGATGCATCCAGTTTGCAGTTGGAAGGTGCTCTACTGCAACAGAAGCTGATGACCCTGGAGCAGCAGGTGCAAGGTGTTGAGCAGCAGACGGGCCAGTCTATAGAGAGTTTGCAAAGGATTGATCGTTTGAAGAGCCGTCTAGAGGTATGCCGGATTATGATGGATCCCTTCATACAACTGATGATGTGGTTACTCTGAAGGTGGTACCACAACCTTGACTATTTCTTCATGGATGAAGGTTCCATTGGAAGATTATATTGAATAAGATCCTAATCTTATATTTGACAGACAGCTGCATCAGCTCTCCGTGAAGCTGACAAGTGGACTACATTAGCATCATCGCTGGAGGACATCTTGGAGACAGGGGTGCCGGTGGGAGTTGACAAGCTGGCCGAGCTGGCGGAGGAAGTGGCCGCGATGACCGCCAGCCTGGAAGTAATACTTGCGAGCTCATAGCTCTGTCCGCTATACTAAGAACTGGTTCACTGTTTGTAGGGCTCTAGCTAGGGAAATTACCGCGGTAACAATACTTAACATATGTCTCAAAGGGGTGAGTGTTGTGTGGTGCGGTGTATATCATCCTAGCTAGCGCCGTGTTATTCCAATTTGAAGGGCGCTGTTAGCTAGGGAAATTACCGCGGTAACAATATTAACATATGCCTTAAAATAATTACTGCGGTAACGAAACTTGGGAAGAGATGAGTATTATGTGGTCCATGTCTGTGATACTTTTTTTTCCCTGTTCATCTGATGGTAAGTGATGCACTTGCCTATAAGGTGGTGTAAGTTACCGCGGTAACTAGATAATTATTTCACAAAACAGGCACAATGTGTTGTACTGTTTATCATCCTAGCTATTACCGGGTTATTTCAATATGAAGGACGCTGTAGCTAATGAAATTACTCTGGTAACAAGACAACATATGTCTCAAAGCAGTGGCATGTGGTGCAGTGTACATCATACTTTTCACTTTTTTTTTTATTTAATAAAGCGACCAGACTAACGGAACGTTGACCTGATGGTAAGTGCTTCCCTATACCGAGATGGTGTTAGTTACCGCGGTAACAAGACTTGATAATTATGTGTCAAGAGCACAATGTGTTGCATCATCCTAACTAGCACCACGTTTCATCCAATTTGATGGGCGATGTAGTAACTAGTGAAATTACCGCGGTAATTGGACCCGATGTCTCAAAGCTATCACAATGTGGTGCAGTGTATATCATCCTAATAAGACTGATGTGTAGATACTGAACGATGCTCCGGACTATGAGTTCAAGAGGGTCCAGTTGGAGACGCTGTACAACAGGCTGGAGGCAGCTGTCAGCCCACCATTCATCGAAGCCCTCACGCAGATGGACGCCGGTGGGTGATGGTGATGATAGTCCAGAATACTCCGACTCCCACATTGATAGAACAGAGTGATGCTGTTTGTCTATGGTCTCCAGCGGCATCAACTTACCAACAGTAAAAATCTACTGAAGAGAACAGTGAGAGCTTTACCTCTTGGCATCCATGACGTATGGGTGACTGATCATCATCATCATCAGCTGATTGGTGTCCATTGGACTTATGCTCTTACAAAGATCATCACATTTGAAGTTCATGAAGGTTTGGGTTATTTCCCACAACACTAGCCCAATGCTGGTTGGTGGGAGCAAGAGTTGGTGTGCTTGGCTTGGGTTACATGAGTAGTACCCAGGTTTCTTCACCAGTGATGAGGCTGTTGTGTGGGGGTGGGATGCCCAGCTGTGGGAGTCTGTCGGCTGATGGTGGTTTGTTGGTGCAGAGCGTACGTGCGCTTACGTGTCGCTGTTCCGCGGCATGGGGCGAGGACCATCAGCGGCGCGGTGCTGGAGGCAGGCGGCGGCTGCGCGGCTGGCGGCAGCGTGGAGGCGCGCGCATGCGCACAACATGCGCACTCTCGCTACCACCCTCACAGCAGACGGGGAGCGTCAGGTCAGACTGAAGCTATACCATATATATAGGCGACCAGGTGAACGTTCTCATGGTAAGTGATACATCATATAAAGCTAGTGGAAATGATATCCGTTTCACGCTGTGCTCAATTCACAACGCCCTTCAATACGGATCGTATATTGCTTCCATACTACTGTCTATCAGCTGCAGTAAAAGCTGCGGTGGTACCTATATAGTCTCCGGCAACAGAGACCTTCCTCCACTAGAGAATATATATGTGACCTGGTGGTATATGGTGATGTGATGGTGAAACTCACCAGCTTAATAAGTCTGCTCTTCTCTTGAAGAGTCTAATGACATACTACGTGAGGATAGGAAGACCAGTAGGAGTCAGGGAAATAGGAATATAAGGAATGGAAGGAACGGGGCTCCAGCTCTATACAACTGGGGGAGGGATGGGAAAGATGCTGAACCTGGTTCAGATGAAGTTCCAGATTATCGGTTGGTATCACAGATTTGACTGTATCACCAACTCCTCGCTGTCCAGGTGGAGTGGCTGACGACCGTGCTCCAGTCGGAGACGCCCCTCGCTGAGCTGGTGCGGCTTTACACCGACGTCCTGCTGTCTCTGGATCCGCCCCCTACTAAGGTACAGTTCATTGGTGCTTATTAGAGCTGATGGGGTTAAAGAACACTGAAGGTCTGCAGAGATCATAATGATGATGTTCACCATCATAAATGGCCTATGTGGCAGTGATTAGCCGGTTAGGTCCCAAGTTCGATTCCAAGGTCACATGATGAGGAGTCGGAATAGTGGTAGGGTTCATCACATAAATCTGCAGGATAACACTATCACTGTGTTCAAGCTTCACCATCAGCTCTATTATCACATACTATATTTAAACGAATGTACCACCACCAGGTTGTGACTGCCAATTTCAAGCTGCGGCAGAGTCCAGAGGAAGGTATGGCTTTGCTGGTGGACCTGAAGAACGACACCGTCGAGCTGGTCTCATCCATTCGGGCCATCATCGACGCGACCAAACCTAACAAAGGTGAGGCTCCTTTACCACGTCTGATGGTAAGAGCATCATCTCATCCAACAGCCCATCTGCCAAATATTACGCTTCCGGTTTGAAAGACGCTGAAGACGCCTTACCAGCCTCACAGTTGGAACATACATCAGCTGAACATCCTTATATAGGTCCCTTAAATAAAATCATGATGATGATGATGGAGTGATGGTCTCAGATTCCATTTCTTCAAAGTACCATCTGGTGGTAACCAGGTTGTGGTCCACTTACATCTGCTTGGGTTCCGTAGAGACACTGCCTGCTGGAGTACTGCAGGACCTCGGCCGCGTGCTGTACGCGCCGCTCAGAGAGCTGATGCCGCGCTACACGGAGCTCCAGTCGCAGCTGTTCCTCGCCAACCTGCAGGAGCACCAGTTGAAAGAGGTCAGGGTTTGATATCACGATGAGCTCTTCAGATCCTTTTTCAATATACCATCATCTGATCTTGAAGGTGATCTTTTTCATTCTTCATGCTTATCCCCAGGAGGATCTGGTTGAACACTCCAGGGCGCTGCTGACGGTGTCGGAGCGCTGCGAGGGCTGGTTCAGCGCCGCTTACAGCAGAGCGCTGTCCATCGCCGGAGACGCGGCCACGCCCTACTACGCACCAGCTGTCGAGGTGCCCATTACGGGATTACCACAGTAACAGGTCTAATGTAGAACAAGTAACAATCAACCAATCCTTCGCAGAGTCTCTCATCAGCGATCCTAGGTCTCATCAGCTCGCACTCGCGCCGGATAGAGACCAAGTTCCTCGCATCAGTGACAGCAGGCCGCAGCGCTGGTGTGCTCAGCGAGAGCTTCCCTGCTGCGTTGACGCTGGAGGCTGCTGCCGCTGAGCTGCTGAGGGTACTTGCCGCGCGGCAACAGACCGACCTGATAGGTGAGAGCAAACTCACCACCAGGTCGTCAGAAACCTGGTGTTATTCACTGGACGTTAAAACATTGGTGATTGTCAGGTCGAGCTCCTGAGCATCCGCTGCTGGACCTCCGCAACTACCTCCTGGAAGCGGACTCGCGGCGGGTGGAGTGCAGCGGCCTGCCTCCGTCAGCGGCTGGGCTGCAGCGCACGAGGGAGCAGCTGAAAGCGCTCGCGAGGGCCGTGCTGAGGAACCCGGTCGACCTTCAGCTGGGTAAGTAGATCTGGAGGAGCACCTGATAGTAAACCTCTTGGAACTGTTCTATTAGATGGTGATATCATGCGTTATCCACCAACTCTTGCTACTCCGGCGTGGTGGATAAATATCTTCAATCCTCTCCGCATTCCCACTTGTGGGATCTTAAGTAGGCTGTTTACGTGCTTTGCAATCCAATATCTATTATTATTTAGTACAAACACCGAAGAACAGGATACAATAAAAAAACCGATTACTAGAAACTCGATCTTGTTCAATTCTAGACCAATTATAAATTAAAAAAGTATTTCCTCTCTCCACTCACCTGTTGTACTTTTCTTTCTTGACTCTTTCTCTCGCGTCCCTTTCTTTCTAGGCTCTTTCAATCATGTCTCTTTCTCTAGTGTCACTTTCTTTCGCGCCCCTTTCAATCATGTCACTTTCGCGCCCCTTTCTTTCTTGGCTCTTTCAATCATGTCTCTTTCTCTAGTGTCACTTTCGCGCCCTTTTCTTTCTTGGCTCTTTCAATCATGTCTCTTTCTCTAGTGTCACTTTCGCGCCCTTTTCTTTCTTGGCTCTTTCAATCATGTCTCTTTCTCTAGTGTCACTTTCGCGCCCTTTTCTTTCTTGGCTCTTTCAATCATGTCTCTTTCTCTAGTGTCACTTTCGCGCCCTTTTCTTTCTTGGCTCTTTCAATCATGTCTCTTTCTCTAGTGTCACTTTCGCGCCTTTTTCTTTCTTGGCTCTTTCAATCATGTCTCTTTCTCTAGTGTCACTTTCTCTCGCGTTCCTTTCTTTCTTGACTCTTTCAATCATGTCTCTTTCTCGTGTATCACATTCTCTCGCCTTCCTTTCTTTTTTGACTCTTTCAATCATGTCTCTTTCTCGTGTATCACATTCTCTCGCGTCCCTTTCTTTCTTGACTCTTTCAATCATGTCTCTTTCTCTAGTGTCACATTCTCTCCCGTTCCTTTCTTTCTTGACTCTTTCAATCATGTCTCTTTCTCGGTGTCACATTCTCTCGCATCCCTTTCTTGACTCTTTCAATCATGTCTCTTTCTCGTGTGTCACTTTCTTGACTCTTTGCTCTCATGTCTCTTTGTGTCTTGTCCTTTGCTCTCGTGTCTCTTTGTGTCTCAATCTTTGCTCTCATGTCTCTTTGTGTCTTGTCCTTTGCTCTCGTGTCTTTTTGTCTCTTGTCCTTTGCTCTTATGTCTCTTTGTGTCTCATCTTTTGCTCTCGTGTCTCATTCTATGCTCTCGTGTCTCCTTGCATCTCATTCTTTGCTCTCGTGTCACTTTCTCTCCCGTATCCCTTTCTCTCGTGTACCTCTCTCTCACGTACCTTTACCTCTCGTCAGACAAAATACCGCAGCTGCCGGTGTGGCACAACAACGACGCGCTGTCCACCGAGCTACCGGACTTCGCGCTGTCGCCGCAGGAGTACATCACCGAGGTGAGGAGGACATTGGTGGACGCTGCGAGGGTCCTGGCTCCGAAAACCAGCCTGAACCTGATCCTTCATTATCTGTCGCTGCTGATCATTCTGAGTATGACATGGTGACAGCAACTCAGCTCCCGCTGATAGGAAGTAGTGTGCAGACATTACTGTGTATATTGAAGGGTAATAGCTAATGGAATTACTGCGGTAACGAGAATTAATATCTTACGTCTCATGGTTGTGTTTAGTTGTTACCACTTAAAATCAAGTGATACATATAATACATCACACCTCAAAGTGAGCACTATATGATGCAGTGTATATCATCCTAACTATAGCCATATCACTTTAAATCAAGTGATACTACTCGTATCATACACTTTCTATGTAGACCTTCGGAGTTCAATGAACTTCATTGAGGGTACTGATGGGTAGTGATGAAGGTAGTGGCTAGGTTCAGCCGGCTGACGGCGTTCTATTCCAGATCGGGCAGTACCTGATGACGCTGCCGCAGCACCTGGAGATGCATCTGACGGAGAAGCAAGCGCCGTGGCAGTTCCTGTCCGAGGTGAGCTGGTGTTCTCACCACCGGTGGTATATCTTACCACGCCCTATACCACCACAGCTACACCGAATCCGATGATTGTGTAAACATCCTCACTGAAAAAAAAATGTTGAATTAACATTTCAAAAGAGCACCAAAAAAAAAAATTTTTTTTTCTATCTATTGCCATAGACTTTTTTTTTTTACAAATACCCTCGTTTTTCGATCCGCTGCTAATGTACCTGGCCGCAGCTCTGCGCTCACACTTGCGAGGTGTACGCGGAGAAGATCCTGAACATACGCAACATGGACGCGCTCGGCACCAAGCGTTGCCTGACCGACATCGGTGAGTACGTGGTGATCATCATCATCATCACCATCATCATCACTTCAGACGGACATAAAAAAAACTGTAGATATATACCTTCCTAAAAATCTAACCTAACCTAACCTAACCATCACCGTGATGAAGAACAGACAAGGCTCTGACCATCCACCAACTAGTACTGGACCAGCGTCCAGCAGTGGACATCTATCTGCTGATGATGATGGTGATGATGATGATGAATATCATGCCAGTTGAGAATACTGTTCTTTTGGCAGGATGTACTGATCGACGCTTTCAGTGTCGACGATGATGATGACCATGGTCCCACACGACAGTCCCACCGCTGGGCAATGATTAACTGCTGCCCACTCCTTTACCGGTTATATATATAGGTGATGTTGGTTTTATAGTACTGATGGTTAGGTTGCTCATCATCATCAGGTTATATACGTCCCACTGCTGGACGTGGGCCTGGCTATGGTGTGTAGGATGTCCACACTGCTTCTTGTACTAATCGCATCAGTCGCATCGATTTGTGTTGTAGTGTACCTGTCAAGTGTGGTCGAGGACCTGGGCACCAGCATCACGCCGGCGCTGAAGAACTTGGAGAGATCGCTGCGCGCGGCGACGCCCAGTCAGAGCGATTCATAGCGAATATATTACTAGTGGGCAGTAAGGAAGCATTACTGTGCGCGAGTAACTGCGCTGACGATACCTAACATGTCATATTTAGCGCCGTTTTGTTGTGGGCGCATCACTTATTATCAGGTGAATGTGGTTGAGTGAAATAAATAAAAAAAAAAAAAAATTACAAACTACCCTACAGTTTATTACTCGTTCCTCATCATCATCAGTCAATAGATTGGTGATCGGTCCTGCTTTGTGCGGGTTCATGTGGGAGAAGGGGGGAATTGGGCCATTTCCCGAGCTGGTGAGGTTGGCTTGGATCCCGTGAGCTGGTCTGCGGGACCCTTTACACCGACTAATATAATCATAATTTATCTATATATATATATATATTTATAGTGTTGTCAGTTTAAAAATAAAATTTGTAATAAAAAATATTTATTCCGCCATTTTTAATGTTTGTTTTTTTTTTAAACTTATCGCAATCAATTGGCACTTGCTCCATCGCTGGCGGGTAAACGACTACCTATTGGCTATTTTCTCTCCTTAGATACACTATACAGGGTGTTAGGAAGACCGCTTCCGAAACCGAAGAGCAGACGATAGTACTAATGACACCTTTGATGATGAAACGGACAAAAAATCGATAGGGATTAAAAAAAAAAAATTTAAAACGTTCCATTACCGTTATTAACGCTCCGTCATGTTAGTAACTAAATGAAACGATAGTAGCTCGCTGGCCTAATGGTTAGAGCGCGCGGCATTCATTCCGAAGGTCGCGGGTTCGAATCTCGGACTTTAATATTTAAGTTGTGTAAAAAAAAAAAAAAAAAAATTTTGCGAACTTTAGTTACAACAGCGAGATATACTCCATTTGACCGAATCCAACGTAGGGCATCTCGGATTTTCTACGATCCTGAACTTGCCGATCGGCTAGATCCTTTGGCACTGCGCAGGGATCTATCCTCCCTATGCATACTTTACAGAATTTACAATGGGGCGTGTTCCGAGGAGTTCGATTTAATAGAAGCCGCTGATGTTCGCGACCGATCGTCTCGCCGGAACTATCATCCGCACCGTCTGGATGGTTGGCGTTCCACTGCAATGCGTTTTAAAAACAGTTTTCTGCCACGCGCAGTAAGTCTTTGGAATTCGTTGCCATCAGCGGTCTTCCCCAACAACTGCGACATTGGGTCATTCAAGAAAAGAGCATATTCTTACCTGAAGGGTGGGCAACGCACTGGCATCGCTGGTGACCGTGGGCGGCGGTGAATCACTTACCATCAGGTGACCCGTCTTGCTCGTTTGTCTCTTAAATGTTATAAAAAAAAATATATATACAAACGGTGAATGAAAACATCGCGAGGAAACCCGCACACTGACATCATCTTTGTGTGTGTGGTGATCCCAGTAAAGTGGCAACAGGCTCGCCCCCTCTTAAACGACTCTCTGACGATCTGACTACATCTGGCGAAAAGTGGGTGTCTATTCGTTTTTACCTACTACTGGTAAAAAAGGCGTCATAATATATTTTTTTTTTTTTTGTCTAAAACGATAGTTAACCATTTAGTTCTTTAATTCGTTCACTGCTGATAAATATATAAAAGCTTTGGTCCACTTAAAAGTTCGTCGTCGGGCCGGCTCCTTCCGGCTGGTTGCTGGGGCGTACCACACAGGGATTTTTATCGGGAGAGGTGCTTAACACCCCTCCCCGATGTGGGCCCGGTCATCCGGGCGCCGTTCGGGTGGTCGCGGAGGAACCGAAATACGTTATCCCGCGACCCCACGAGCACGTGGAAGAGAGTGGAATACCGTGTGAAGCTTTTGAGTCGGTTGGAGTCCGACACTACCGCCGACGTCGGCCCATTTGGCGACGGGGTGTGCGTTCCTTCAGCATTTTTACACGTTAAAAAAAATTGAAATTTTCGAGTAATATTTTGACAATGTCAGTGTTATTAAAGAAAAATTAATTGTTCGGTAAATAAAATTATTTAAAGATTCAATGCCGACTTCATCTAATTGTAACAACATTAAATTATCTATATAATCAATAGAGCAGCGGGGTGTGATTATTTAGTGCTAACAGTTACATAACAAATATACTAATTTACTAGAAAAAAAAACAGCAATGAAACATTAAATCAAAAACAGCTGATGCTCGGATTAACGAGCGCCCGGACGCGCGGGAGCTCCAGATGTATTTGGTTTCAATTTGAACCTTATTCCATACTGCCACAGAGCATGTAAAGGTGTCTGGTGGCAGATTTATGTTTTCAAATTCAAATAAAAAATAACATGTTTGACATATAATTTAACTAAAAGTATTAAAAGATAGAGTACAAATGCGGATTTCATTTGTTTAAAGATAATGTCATCCAAATGTCTTCCATCCTGTTGCACACACACACACTGTTCGGAAACGGAAACGGAGCCTCGTATTCCGTGCCGCACGCTGCAGTAAACTTGCTTCAATTGCGCTGATTTCTCGCCGAATACTTTCTTTTAAGTCCACAACAGTTCGCGGATGTTGGCGTAAACTCTCTCTTTGAGGTAGCCCCACAAAAACACATCCATTGGAGTTAGGTCGGGTGAGCTCGGTGGGCACGGGATGTCCCCAAAGTGACTAATCAGTTTTTGAGGGAGATTTTCTCGCAACAAATCCACCGAAGCTCTGGCCGTGTGTGCGGTCGCACCTGTACCGCATCCTGTTGAAACCACGTGTGTGATGTAGATTGGCGCCCGGGCTTTCGTTGATCCGATCATCAGCTGTTTTTGATTTTGTATTTCATTGCTGGTTTTTTTTTAATAAATTAATATATTATTTGTAAAACTATCGTTTCATTTAGCTGCACTAACACGATGGAGAGTAAATAATGCTATTATACATTTTATAAACATTTTTTTTTTTTTACTATCGTCTGTTTTTGTTTCCGGATGCGGTCCCCTAACACAGTATATACTATCACTCTCATCTTGGATTCAAACATCACTAATGAACGGAAACGTTGACGGCAGCGGACTTTCAATTCGTCGCTATTTGTGCACACGTCACTTTGAGACGATGTTTAGTCTCGTCACCGCAGTAATTTATCTAGCGACAACGCTTCTAATAAAAGCTTCGAACCGGAACATAGTAATTTTTACACGGTATTGTCTGACGCTGCCATAGGTGCTGCGGTAGCACCTAGACGATCTGTAGCAACAGAGACCTACCAACAGGGATAACTAATGGTCCTTCAAACCGGATCACAGTTATGTTTGCACGGTGCCGTCTGTCGGCTGCAACAGAGACACCAGCAGTGAAAAGCTGGGCTTATGTTCGAGTTCGATTCACGTTCGAGTTTAAGTATCTTCTTAAATTACTATGAAAAGTATTCATGTAAATATTACTTATAGAAACATTTAAATTGGTTTACCTTTTTAATATTTGTAGCCTTCTAATAGGTTCTATTAAATATATTTTTTCTCTCTAATGAAGATACTTATAGTTTCCCAACATCAAAATTAAACAAAATAATTTTCGTGTATTATGAAAACGTTATCTACTACATTATTTTTTTTACTAAATATATAATTTGACACGTTTAATACTTTATTATTTAATAATTTCCGTAAAACGAAACGTTGAATCGACCCCTTGGCATTTCTGTCACACGTCACCGGTGATGTTCACGGGGTACGTTCTTAAGTTACTTACTATGTTTAATATATTTTCCAGTTTGTACATTTAGGAAAAAATATTTAACATATCTAAAAATATTCATTACTTACGATCAAATGCAGTATATATAAACTATGTTCTGTTATATTATGAAGTATTTTTTAACGATACATTTTTGTTAATATAATATGTATATAGTGCGTAGTGCGTTCAAAAACCTTTCACTTTATTACACCGAGTGAACTGTCATCAAAATATCATTCGGTGGGAATTACGTGGACGGGGAGATCTTAACAGAAAATCTTGTAGTTCAGTGAAAATATATTTCAAAATGGTCACAAAGTTTGTTGTATCGGTTCTCGCCATTGCCTTAATCAGCGGCTCGAAAGCGGAAAGCTGCCAAAATCCAAAAGTCGAAGCCGCCTCGTTCACAAGTTTGGACGCGACGATTGTAACCCAAATCGCTTACATTACAGAATTCACTCTTGTCTGTGATAATAAGTTGCCGGAAAACTATGCACTGTACGCGGAGGTCGAGGGGAAACCTCTGACGGCAGCACGCGTCGGTGAAAACAGATATCAGGTATGTGTGAAATTGTACTTAACATTTTAGATATAACGTGAAAACAAAAGAAATTTAATTCCATCTGTTCAGCTAATAACAGAATTATCATCCGATGGACGTCCACAGCTGGACATAGGCCTCTCTCAAAGATTTCCATATTGATCAGTCCCACTCACCATATAGGATAATAACTAGGAAGAGAGAGAGCATGAGAATTTATAGTATAAAATCTCAACCTTTCATTCCAATCCAATCCAATCAGCAGGAAGACGTCCACTGCTGGGCAAAGATCCACCTGTATCCAATGGTTGCCAGCGACCTTGACCAGGTCGTTGGTCCACCTTGTGGGGTATCTGCCCACGCTACATCTTCCGGTATGTGGCTGCCACTCAAGAACCTTTCTGCCCCAGCGGCCATCGGTTCTGCGAACGATGTGCCCTGCCTATTGCCACTTCGCGACGGCGACCCTTCAAGCTATGTCATTCAACCTTTCATTGATAAGGTTATATTCACTTGTCATAAAATTGAAAGTTATACATTTTTAACTGCACTACTATTATAAGTACAGTAAGAGCATATTGATGTTTCCTTGATTTGCTTTCTTACTATTCCCCTAATTAGGATATTCGTAGACCTAATAAGGACGTATATAATAAAAGATTCCAATAGGTATCCAACCCGATATGCTTCATAAATGCTATCAAATCTATTCCGTAAAGACTAATAAAACAGTATATTCCATATTCATGGTTTCTGTATTGACAATATATTTGTTGAGTATACGCCCTGCGAGTAAAGAGCTTTTACTGTATATGCAGTCATACTTGTGGTCTCTGTTACCAAAGACTGTCTATAGAGCAGCAAGATACAACAGCAGCCTTTACTTCTGCCGCCAAACAGTACTGTGGGTAGCTAGTGTACTGGGGTAACAAGACTAAGTCTCAGGATTCAAGCTCGCTGTAGTGCTGTGTATATCATTGATCTCCGTGTTGTTATGGGGGGTGTATCACTTACCATCAGATAAATATCCCGCACATCATTTTGCTCAATGGAATAAATTAGAGTATATAGAAAGTTTTTTTTGTTTGCCGATCACATATTAATGAAAATTAAACGCACAATATAACTGTTGTGATTGTTATCATTCACAAATTTACAGGTGTCATGGACCGAGGAGCCGGAGGCGGCACGCTCCGGTGTGTACGAAGTGCGCATATTGGATGAGGAGGGTTGGGCGACTCTCCGACGCGCCCGCCGCGCCGACCCCAAAGCTAGCGTTGCACCACTATTAGCTATTCAACTACAACATCCAGGAAGTTAGTATATATATACTCTCTCTTTAAGTCGATTCCTCAGTGTATCATCATCATCAGCATATAGACATCCACCACTGGCATATCTAACAAATCATTCATCAGGTGCCCTCTTCAAACTAGTTCACAATCACATTGAGAAAACCAATTCAATCCTCCGCTATTCTATTTAATTGATGGTATTTAAACCCGAACCATATCTTCAGCTGTCTACCAGGTGCTCGTCATAAGGCCTCCATTGTAAATAGAAATGTATACTCGTATCACTAATGTTTACCATCGTGTCGGCAAGCATTAAGACATACAGGACCTGATAGTGAGTGATCCTCCTGCTCATAACAATGCAGCACTAGTAAGGATGATATACACAGCACCACATTGCGCTCGTCACCTCGAGACTTGAGATGTTAATATCTCATCACCTCAGTAATGACAAGCTACAGCACCCTTCAAACCGGAACAGTAATGTTTGCAGTGCTGTTCAGCGGCAGAAATGGGTGCCTCAGTCCCTATTTAGACAGTTCATCAATAGAGACTTACCACCAGTAAAACCTACCTGCGAGATAAAAACGGAAATGATGATTCAAAGGAGTAATACGAACTACTTAAATGGCCATAGACAATATATATTGTTTGAAGGATTGTATTAGGTCATGGTTTTCCGGTGCATGACCCACAGTGACAGATTGTCAATGAGTTGGTGAAAACCTTTGGAGTATACTGTAAAGGTGTTGAGAAACCCATCAGAAAGTAAGCCCTGGATTGATAAATATATCATGATGACCGGGGCCATTTAACGGCAACAGTGTATCAGTGTAGTCGCTTTATACTATAATTAGTATTGCCGTCCCAAATACATGAGACATGTTCGCAGTCCAACAGTGGACATCCATTGGTTGTGATGATGATGACTATCCCGATAAATTCTATATTTAAAAATAATGGTTCACCGAGGCATGACTTTGTCTTCATAAAAGGAAATAGCTTTATTCCTTAGTACATTATGTATAACAGTACTAATAGATTACCTTCCGCAGGTTACTCTGGACCATGGGTGAACTCGGAGGTGCTCGCTACTGCTTTGTCCGTCCTCATCGCATACATCGCTTTACACAATAAAAGCAAAATATTAGCATAAGTTATAATTTGAAATTAATAGTTTTCCTCAGTTTTTTAATTAAAAAATATTTTATTTATATTAAAGTTATTTTATTACCTGAAACAATATTAACCCAATAATATATTTATTTATTGAATTGATGGAACAACTGTCCCATACAAGCATTCCGTCAGCCTTATTGAGATCAGTCGATCGTGGGGTAAAGATTTGGAAAAGTTTACATTGATATGGTAAACTCTATGGATATTGTTATCAAATATATAATACTAAATAAAGAAAAACTATTCATTGTATTCCTATTTGCTTCATGTTGAATGATGAATTGTGACAATATAAGTAACTTTAATATACTAAATTAGATACATAATTCACAAGCAACAAAATTGGAAAGATAACGCAGTAGTAATTACTAGAGAGATATTAAAAATGTGAATTATTCCTCAAATAAGAAATTTATATATTAAATATGAAAATCAATTTATTGTGTGTAAAATTAAATAAAATTACACAATATCCCTAGTTAACCTTTAAGAGTTTTGATTGGTTCGTTCATAATATAACAGTATATTACAATTAAATTTGTCCTACGTATTAGAACTGATAGTGTTATGATAGTTTTAAAGTTTCGATGAATAAATACTTGCCTTCCCAGATCAAGTTACATATACTGTGAATTAATTATGATATTTAAAACGCTTGATTGGATTTGTTTACGCGGCAAAATTTTTGCGGTAAACAAGAAAATATTTTGTCAAAGTTGCCGACAAACAGTTGTGAACTCGCACATACTAAATACGTTCGTTAGAAGTGTTAAAGTATATTAATAGAACATTTGTATAGTAATTAACAAACTATTTATAAGTGCGCGCAATTACAAATGACGTATTTTTTCTGTGTATATTTTTTTAAATGAAATCTAAAAAGGCTATGAAGTTGTAATTGTTAAAATCACAAAATCGTTTTCTCATATATTTATATATCGAAATAATATATTGCATATTAAAAATGTTTTATATTTTAATAAATAAAAATCTATCCGTTTACTGAATAAATATTCACTAAATTTTTTTTTTAATATCCAAATAATTTAAATTCAAACATTCACACAGAAACACTTAATATAATATATTTAGACCTTTATGAAATCATTAATTTTCTTAATTTTTGTCTTCTACATATTTATTTATACGCCATACGGCGCTAAAATTCGTATTGCGTCATTAATTTGGGCTTAAGCACCGTATACATCAAAGTATTTATCGATTTTTTTAACATTAAAAATGAAGAGCAATATAAAATGAGCTTCAATGCATGAAAATTATTTAAAGACGTAAATAATGGTATCAAGAAATGACTAAAATTTTATTAACTCAAAACTTTCATATCACAAATAAATTTTCCACGACTAGTTCTTTCATATCAGTGTTTATATAGAACATTTAAAATAAATAAATATTTTCAAACAACATTATCATATTAAAATATAAATCGTTAAATCCATTTCTAGAAATGTAATTAATTTAAATCTTCCATTGGTATTAATAAATTAAATAAATATATAATTAAACCATTAGTTGAAATACATAAATTAAAACGTTAAATTTACAACGCTTCCATTTTGTATAAAATTGGAAAGATTCTCACTTCGCATATACTAATACGCAACTCGTGAATACTATAATTAGTAGAAACTAACGTAGTAATGAATCTATATCTTTATATCATAACACAAACAATAAATAAATAACTTCTCCAGGTGTACGAGTCGCTTTATAGATGTAGATCTTTACAGATACCAATAACCACATTGATATTCATATACTCAGGAGAGTATTAAACAGTATTGACCAGGAGTCAGACCCGCGCGTACGTGTTTGCGTAGGTGATATAAAAAATAAATCACTGTTTACAAATACGAAACGATGACGACCTGCTGCGTAAAGTTTTGTGGGAACAACACCAAGAGTTTTTTTCTGAAATCAAATGGTATAGCCTTCTACAGGTAAGTTTATTAAAATTATCTTAATTCATCTTCGAATTGGTTCAACTTATGTTGGACATCAACAAAAGTACAAACAATCATAGACAATTTGAATACCCAAAATAAATATATATAACCTTCTCGCTTCCGCTTGTACAGTGTAACGCAATTGCTGTCTTTATTCTTTATTGATCGATATCATAGACTAAACAGTATTCATCCTTTAACCTTCGTCACTATGGCAATGGTATTGTGGAGTATATGGAAGCGTTCAGTTGCAGAAAAAATGTAGTCGTTTAAATTAATTATAATTATATTTAGAGAAGAAAATTAAATTCAAATATAAATTTAAAACAGCACAAAACATTATTTATAAAACAAAATATTATATATCATCATCATTATCAGCCGATGGACAGACAGACGTCCACAGCTGGACATAGGTTTCCCACAAATGATCTCCACATCGAATATCATGTATATTTTTGATAATTAAGTTACCACTTTTTTTTAGTTTGTTGGCTGTTTGATAATTTAAAACTTGAAATTATTGAAGTAACAAAAAAAATATATAATTAATTTAACACTTTACTGGTGGTAGGTCTCTGCTAATGGAAACCGTCTAGGTACCACTGCAGCGCTAAACAGTAGTGTGCTAACATTACTGTGTTACGGTTAGGTCGTCGCAGCTAGAGTGTAAAGGGTTACCGTACTCAACGTCTTAGGTCTCAAGGAGACGAGCTCAATATGGTGTTGTGAATATCATTCTAACTATAAGTCTACCAGGATCTGATGTCAAAAAGGGAAAAAAGAAATTGACGCTAGCAATACTGGGGAAATTGGAGTAAAACGTTTTGATACTTTTTGTTTCCTTATAGATCCCGATTCTGTGTGTGATATATGCAAATATAAAAATTTATCCAACGATCAAGGATAAATTTGTTTGGAAATCTTACTGTGTCGGTTGTGGGGTTCGAGATTTAGATGAAAACTCCAATTACTCTGTTCATGATTTTATTAATTAATTATAGGCGGAATCAGAACTTGAAAATGGTTCCAAATACTGCACATCCATATAAAAGAACAATTCAATCTTTCAACAATTCGTCTTATGGTTTTTTTTTTTTTTTTATATTGTCACGCCTTTTTCCCAGTAGGGGTAGGCAGAGGTGAATAAACCACCCACGTTTCGCTAGATGTGGTCAGATTAGGTCCCATGTAACAGGGGGCGAGCCTGTTGCCACTTTATTGGGGCCACCACACACACACACACAAGGATGATACCAGTGTGCGGGTTTCCTCGCGATGTTTTCCTTTACCGTTTTTGTATCTCGCTGCTGTAACTAAAGTTCACAAATGTACATAACTTAAATATTAAGTCATTGGTACATGCTGAGGTTTGAACCCGCGACCTTCGGAATGAAAGCCGCACGCTCTAACCATTAGGCCAGCGAGCGTCTTATGGTAGTATTAGAAATCCCTGAAATAAACCAAAGTTTAGTATATATAATGTAATACACGCGAAAAATGCAATAAACTAAAGTATCAAGAGGTGTCCTTCCTACTAACCAGTCAACGCTTGCACATGGCTCAATATCGATGATTGTGTTTGTTCTGCAAGTATACTTTGATAAACATTGAAAGCAATATTTCTTGCATCGGAGACCTTTCTTCAACATTTTCACTACTATTTAAAGGAAATTTGAAGCCAAACCAAAAACAATTCCTCGAAATTTCGGTTGACAGATGATAATTTTTTTGTTGCCATATGAAATTCGCTATTTTTTAAACTTTTTTCTTTTATCACGTCCCGGCAGATCTATAGCTTGTCACAGGCAGGCGTATCGTTCATTTCAGGTGAACGTCTCGCTCGTATCGTCGCTTCGTTGAATAGATGAAAAAGCTATTTTAGGTTAAAAATATTAGAATTTCACGGGGAATAAATATTTTTAGACTCAACATTCGGTAAACGTTTGATAGATTCTTAGAAGAGACTCACGCGGGCGCCAATCAGCATTTGGTAATGTCCTGCCAAATCTGTGAAATGCTCCCCGTGTCTATGACGTTTGACTTAGAATAATTACTTAATTTTTTTTTAATCTGTCACTTAAATTTCCTCTTAAACTGCTTTAAAGGAATTTAGTAGGAACACTAGTCCACCCTAAAGATATAGAATTTATCGCCCTAAAGGTATTCGACAATTAAACTTTAGTAAACTGAGAGAGTGAGCATGACGATGAACATTGCCAAATATAAAAATAAACCCATCTGTTATAATAATACTTGTTACTATTTTTTTGGACCTACACTTGAATTTAAATACACGGTGTTAACAAACAAGGGTGCGAGGGGTCCCCTACAATTCACGGGACCCAAATTTGAAGGGCGCCGTTTGAATTGAAATTATTGCCGTAACTTGATTTGCCATTTTATGTCTCAAAGCGATGAACGCAATATGGAGCTGTTTATATATTCCCAAATAGCACCACGTTGCTGTAGGTAGACGCACCACTTACCATCAAGTTAATTTCTCTCGTCTCGCAGCTTAGTTTCATAAAAATAATGTTGCTGTGGATTGTGATGTGCGTTTGTCCAAAATACTCCGGCTCTCTTACGTCGACAGCTGGAATACTACAATGTCGATGATCAGAATAAAATCCTTCCAACTAAACAACAGAAAATGTGTCTCCGGAATCGAATTAGGGACTCACGTTACAAACCAAGCGTTCAGCCACCACTCGAAAGGTGAAATATCTAACGGAGCAAGAAAAAAAAAAGTGATTATTTTTTCGTTTCTCAATAGATTTCCAAAGGAACCGAGGTTGAGAGAGAAATGGGTGCAAGCATCAGGGAGGCCCAACTGGACGCCGACACACTTTAGTGCGGTTTGTGCGCGTCACTTTGCAGAAGATTGTTATTCTAAAAAATGCCGTCGCATTTTACTCGACACCGCCATTCCCACGCTATATCTACCCTCAAACGTAAGATGTCATCACATTTAACACACGCCCACAACCCCTAGTTTACCGCTTTCTAATTTCTCATCAATATTAACATAGTTGCTATTTAATATGTAGCATAAAAATTTTATAAATTTCATTGTTATATATATATTTCGACGCTTACATCGATAACCTTATTTTCAGAGCGATTCTCACGTTGAAAGAGAAGAAGAAAATAAACAAATACCAAATCAGGATGACGCAGTACAGGAACCGATACAAGTTATACAAGAAAACAATGGACCAGTTTTAAGGAATACTTTTGAATACGTCTTAGTAGCGATACCCGATCAGAATAGAATTATTAATCAAGATCAACTTCTCAATATGAATACAGCTGATATATCGAAGGAAGTCCCCGATCTCGGTTCGTTGCCGGTTGTAATACAAACTCAAGATAATGAACTGGAACAATCGACACAACAATCGCCAGGACCACCTTCAGACCAATCCGCAGAGCAAATTTCGGGACAATTTTTAGAACAACCCCTACAACAATCAGAACAAACTACAGAACAATATTCAGAACAGGCTTCAGGACAATATTCAGAACAATATTCACAGCAATATTCAGAACAGCCCTCAGAAGAATGTTCAGCACAACCTCCAGATCCAAATTTGGAACAAGCTTCAAATATCGATGCAGTGCCAGCTCCATCGTACATACCAAATTTAGTACCACAATACGTACCTAACCAACTTCCGCAATACGTACCAAATCAAATTATACAATTCATACCAAATCAAGTCCCGCAATATATTACAAATCAAATGCCGGAATACATAACAACACAGGTACCAGAGTTCATCGCGAACCAGGTGCCAGAATACGTTACAAATGGTATACCGGAATACATCGCCAACCAGGTACCGAAGTTCATTACAAACCCAATGCCCCAGTTTATCATAAATCAGGTCCCCGAATATGTTATAAATCCGGTTCCGGATTACGTTACCAATCAAGCTCCGGAATATATACCGCCTCAGGTTCCCCAACATGTGCCGAATCAAGTGTCAGATCAGAGTCCGCAGGTGGCGGCGCCGCTGGACCAACGCCATGACGCAATGAATGTAGACATTGAGGATACACCTGAGGAGCCGACCGTGAGCGACGGAGACGCGGCATCATCACAATTTATTCTCACTAAACCCAATGGGAAAGTGATCTGCGACGAACCGTGGAAACTTCGTGTGCGCATCGAGGGTTTGGAGAAGATCGTCTTCAATAAGAAGAAGACTGTGAAGCGCTTGCGCAATCAAGTGAGTTATTTGAAGCACAAAGTTAAAAGTTTGGATGACACCATCAAAAAGTACCAAGAGAAGGAATATATGAAGATGCAACAAAGAATGGAGCGTAAGAAAGCAAAGGAGGAAGCTATGCAGGCGCAGGCGGAGATCAACAAGGATTGCACAGATAAAGAGAACAATCATAATAATAAGGAAATAACGATCGAAATAGAATATATAAGTGATCAACTGGAAGATGGTGTCGCGGTAAATGCTGATCAAATCGATGAATTATTTAAAAATATTAACAACGCAAACATACAGACTTAGGTAATGAATGCAGATGCGAATAACGAATATGACGGTAGTAATGATAAGAAATGAGTGATATAAAAAAAAAACTATCAAATTGTAACGGCGAATGACACTATTACAGTTTAAGAGATACCAAAATTAGGAAGTGGATGTTAGTGTTTTTTTTTTTTTTTTTTTAAATAAATTTATATAATAAATTACTTTTAGTAGTGGTTTTAGTCTATGTTGTCGGTGACTGTCTAGTTAGGTATTACCGCAGTCTACAGCCTCGCAACAGTACCGTGCAGACATCACTGTGTACCGGTTCGAAGGGCGCTGCTGTCAGTGAAATTATACGGGTAACGAGACGCTTTGTGTCTTAAGCGGTGAGTGCAACGTGCAGTGTCTTTCTAATCAGCGCTACGTTGTTGTGAGCAGGCGTATCACTTACTATCAGGTGAACGTTCGGCTAGTGTAAATCATCGTTTAAAAAAAAAAATGTATAAAGATGTGATCTCATATTTCTGTGTACTTTGAAAAGTAATAAAACAACAATTTGTTGTAATTGTATTGTTGAACTATCTCTATAGCGAAATAACGACTCAGGATTTTATTTTTTTTTTTTTTTTTTTTTAACTTCTCTTAGTTATTATCATCATTTTCGTTTTTACATCTTTTCTTATTTCTATCTTCTTTCTTCTTTCATTGCTGCCCGTCTGATGTGACAAGCTTTACTCGTACTCGTTCTGGAGTAAATAGGAGGGGAGAGCCTGAAAGAGAATCATCCCCTGTAGCATATTTCAGCTTTGATGTTGTAGAATTTGTTGGTGACGGGGTCCTTTCGACCCCGTCTTGATACCATTCTCATTCTAATCCCTCAAACGTTCCTTTCTGGGAGAACCTCACCATCATCATCGTTGACATTTAACACCACGTCAAATTGAAGCGGTAAACCGTTGTAGATAAAAAAAACCTACTTTAGTTTATAAGTTCTTTAATATTGTTTAATTATTAAAAAAAAATATGTTGTTTTTTATTAGTGTTGCCTAAAGTGCAATGGACAATAACAATCATTGCTTTCGATGATTATTTGAAATAATAAAAGAGATTGTGGAACGTGTTGGTATTAGAGGCGGAAATTGATTCAGGGGCTGTTTTGTTTCTGTTTAACGATAGGGGATGTGTATATGAATATTTATTTATAAACAACAATAACTATTTTCATAGAGAACCCGAATAATGTTACTAAAGATATTTTTTTTTATTATTCTAATTAGCAGTAAGACAAACGAATCGTTCAACAGATTCAAGAATAACCAAATAAATAAAATGTTTTAATATTTCTTTTAATAATCTATACTGGTGGTAGGTCTCCGTCAAATAGTAGAGGGCAAATATTACAGTGTTCCGGTTTGCGGGGCGGTCTAGCTAGTGTAATTAATGGGGTAACGAGACTCAACATCTTATGTCTCATGACGACGAGCGCAATGCGTTGCAGTGTATATCATCCTAACCAGTACCAAGTTGCTAGCTTAAACGTCCGAATTTTCTCGTCACCTATAGATAAAATAAAAATCACTTATAATTACGATTCAAACTATCACATAAAGTATTAGAGTATAATAATGCATATTCCATATTATGTTTATAACTGATATACTTCTTATAGATGTGTTTTTTTTTATTCCGTTAACATGACGGAAGTAATTATATCATAGCGCCACAAAAGTCAAGTATAAAATGTAAATGTACTTACAGGAAATTTTGTGATTTATTAAATCTAGAATAAAGATGATTTAAAATCATTAAGCACGATACTTGACAAAGAAGGTGTCAATAATATTGACATTTGTGCTATTACCATTTTTTTTAAATAAATAAAAAATTATGTCTTGCTTCATTTTATTTAATTGTTACTACCGCAGCGCCTATTTCTGCCACCCCAGCATTAATGTACAAACATGACTGTTCCGGTTTAATCGGCGCTATAGTTAGTGTAATTAATGGGGCAACGAGACTGAATATCCTATGTTTCAGACGACAAGCCCAGTGCAGTCTTTATCATCCTAACTAACGCCACGTTCCATTTACCATTAGATGAGTGTCTTGTTCATCTCGTCGCTAAATTGAATAAAAAAAAAATTCTTACAAATGATCGTAACCAGCAAAATGGTTTTAAATACTTTAGTTTTAAATATTTAATTATTTTTATCACGGGTAACTGGTGGCAATACCTGCTGGTTGTGTAAATACTAACCCTAGTCCAGTGACACATGACAGGCTTAAGATAAAGACAGAAAAGTTGAAAACAACATATATTTAATAAAGTTAAAAAAGTCACAATGACCATTAAACCCCGAGAAAAGTTATTAGATAGTGACGATGATCCAGTAGAATCGATGCTCAAAAAGAGCGGTTGCTTGGAGCTACATTATAAAGTACAGGTAAATCTTCATCATTTCAATTTATTGCAAGTAATATACTAATGTACTATAGACCACATTGTCATTGAAAATTTATAGTAATAATTTATTTATAAGAACAGTAGACAAATGACTAAACCGCTCTTATAATGATAAATTATTACTATCACTATAGAACAATTGCAAACCCTGGATAGTGACAGCAATATTGCAAAATTTTTACCAAACAATTTTAAACATATAAGGTACTATAAAAATTCAAACACAACGAACTCATTTCAGTGAGAGAAATCTAGCAAGAGTAAAGTTAAATTTAGGTTTATTGGTGATAATGTATTAATTCATAGTCCCGCAATTGACTAATATGGTGAATTATTTGAATCTTCTTTCTTGACAAAATGTATGAAATGTTATAAGTACATAAAATAATATTAAACAATGCTTTGTTCTTAATATTACATATAAATATACTTATGTATTTTTCAGGAATGCATTGCCACCACCAAGGATTGGAGGAAATGCCAAAATGAGGTTCAAGACTTTAAGACCTGTATAGATAAACATAAACACGATACACTGATGAATAAAAGTTAATTAAGAAAAGTTTTATATTTATCAATAAATATAATATTATTTTAGATGTACATAGTAAATAGAATAATTTAAATGGATAATTTAATGTTCTTCGGTTATATATTGGTTTTTGCTAAATGTAAACATTAATCATCTAATTTTTCATTAAGGTTTATGGCGAAGTGATGGCTATTAAAGGATATTGAAATTTATTGATATGCTGTATATCTGTTTTAATTAATAATCCTCATACCATGATTACTAGGATGTTAGTAAGATCTGATCAAAAGAAATATATAATTTAAAAGTAATAGTGGGAGGGATTGATATAGAGAACTTTGGGGAAGACCTATGTCTAGCAGTGAATGTTTAATTACGTATAGTACTGTTTAAATTCTAAATATACATTATTTTTATATATACTGTAAAAATATATATATAACACACATTGTATAATGTGTGTTATATAACTTAGTAAAGTTTGGAAATATTTACAAATAAGTAATAAACGTTTATGTAGCTGAGCTCTGTGGTTTACTCTACATAGGCATCGATTTTGCTTCGTTTCGAGAGGTTCTCAGAAGTGGAATAAAATTGTTGAACTGCGATGAATTAGAATTCTCTAAACGTATGTTTTAATCTTCGCTATCATAACTCTTAAAGATATGTATGTAAAGAATAGATTAAAAAAAAGAAAATGACCCGATAATTTTTTATTGAGATAGTAGTAAATTAAAAAAAGTTTAAGATTTTTAATTATATTATAATATTGCCAAACGTTTAATAACCTTAAGCTGTCTTATACAATTTTTTGGCTGTATGATTCATTTGCTAATGGCGATAACAAAATAAAAAGTATTTGTCAATGTCAACTTATTTGTATTTTAAGGTTACAAATATATAAACAATTATGTTGAGAAAAATAAAATTGTCATATTTTCCATCGATCTATATAAATTATTCCACAAAAGTTGAGATCGACGGTAGGCTAAGAGAAAATTTTGATTCTAATGAATATAAACCAAGAAACCATCCCGGACGCACGAAAGTTAAAGTTGCCTCTATACCACTAGACATACAAAAGGGTATAAAAACTATACTAGAAGATTCAGACGCTAAATCATTTCATCACGAGAGTAAAGAACTTAACAATTATCTCCACTCACGGAGATTACCACCTGAAGAAGCCGAAATAGACGATAAAGCATCAAAAATTTACAAGACCATTTCGAATAAAGTTTATTCTGCAGTAGGTAAAGACAAAACGATGTTCTCTCCAGAAGAAATAGAAACTTGTGAGAAGAAAATTAAGACGTCAGTGTTTAATGTGTTGAAGAAAAACGTTTACAGATGGGGAAACATTAATTATGACAAACCAACTAGTCTACAGTACCTTATGGTTAGAGCGGCACCGGAGTACGCGATATTGGTTCGTATATTAGATGAGATAAATAGGAAAGTACCGGATTTCAAGCCGAGAAGCTTTTTCGATTTCGGTTCAGGTGTTGGTACTGGAACTTGGGCGGTGAACACATTCTGGAAAGGAGACATATTTGAGTACTTCACAGTTGATACATCCAGCCATATGAACGATCTCGCCCGCTTGATCCTCTGCCAGGGTAAGGACAATGTTGTGTTACCTTTTAAAGCGTATTACCAAAGGCAATTTTTACCCGCATCAACCGATTTAAAATATGACATAGTTTTATCAGCTTTTAGTCTCTTTGAACTGCCCAATATGAAGAGCAGGTTGGAGACTATACAGAAGCTGTGGAATAAGACAGAGAATTACTTGATCATTGTGGAGCAAGGCAGTAATGCTGGTTTCCATATAGTCAACGAGGCGAGGGAGTTTGTTTTGAATGTGTCTAAGGGAAATGATAAGGGTTATGCATTCGCTCCGTGCCCGAATGATGCAGTGTGCCCACGGTATCTGGAGCATGAGACACCATGTAACTTCCTAATGAAATATGAATCCTTGAAGTTTCCGTCCAACATTGAGACGCAGGCGGAGTTGTTCTCATATGTTATATTAAGGAAAGGTGAACGGCCTGCGGATGATCCTCAGTGGCCCCGTGTAGTCAGGGCTCCGATAGTGCGTTCGAAGCACACAATATGCAAGTTGTGCACTGAGCGGGGAGAGCTGAAGGAGATTGTATTTTCCAAAGGGAAATACGACCAAACCACCTACAGATGCGCCAGGTCCAGTAATTGGGGAGATTTGTTGCCTGTCAAATAAAATTATTTAAAATTGTTTTTTTTGTTTTTTTTTTTTTCTGGTAGTATACGGTCTTACATGTTAATGCCACTGATTAGTAAATACAGTAAATTTACAGCTTTTTTTTTTTCGTTTATCCCTTAGACATAGGCAATATTCTTATATCATGGTGCCTCAATCTCTCTATTACTCTCACTTGCTCTCTCTCTTACCCCTACACTCTCTCTTATCCCTACACTATCTCTGACCCCTACACTCTCTCTTACCCCTACACTCTCTCTTACCCCTACACTCTCTCTTACCCCTACACTCTCTCTGACCCCTACACTCTCTCTGACCCCTACACTCTCTCTGACCCCTACACTCTCTCTTACCCCTACACTCTCTCTTACCCCTACACTCTCTCTTACCCCTACACTCTCTCTTACCCCTACACTCTCTCTTACCCCTACACTCTCTCTTACCCCTACACTCTCTTACCCCTACACTCTCTTACCCCTACACTCTCTCTGACCCCTACACTCTCTCTGACCCCTACACTCTCTCTGACCCCTACACTCTCTCTGACCCCTACACTCTCTCTGACCCCTACACTCTCTCTGACCCCTACACTCTCTCTGACCCCTACACTCTCTCTTACCCCTACACTCTCTCTTACCCCTACACTCTCTCTTACCCCTACACTCTCTCTTACCCCTACACTCTCTCTTACCCCTACACTCTCTCTTACCCCTACACTCTCTCTTACCCCTACACTCTCTCTTACCCCTACACTCTCTCTTACCCCTACACTCTCTCTTACCCCTACACTCTCTCTTACCCCTACACTCTCTCTTACCCCTACACTCTCTCTTACCCCTACACTCTCTCTTACCCCTACACTCTCTCTTACCCCTACACTCTCTCTTACCCCTACACTCTCTCTTACCCCTACACTCTCTCTTACCCCTACACTCTCTCTTACCCCTACACTCTCTCTTACCCCTACACTCTCTCTTACCCCTACACTCTCTCTTACCCCTACACTCTCTCTTACCCCTACACTCTCTCTTACCCCTACACTCTCTCTTACCTCTACACTCTCTCTTACCCCTACACTCTCTCTTACCCCTACACTCTCTCTTACCCCTACACTCTCTCTTACCCCTACACTCTCTCTTACCCCTACACTCTCTCTTACCCCTACACTCTCTCTTACCCCTACACTCTCTCTTACCCCTACACTCTCTCTTACCCCTACACTCTCTCTTACCCCTACACTCTCTCTTACCCCTACACTCTCTCTTACCCCTACACTCTCTCTTACCCCTACACTCTCTCTTACCCCTACACTCTCTCTTACCCCTACACTCTCTAACCCATACACTCTCTCTTACCCCTACACTCTCTCTTACCCGTACACTCTCTCCTAACCCCTACACTCTCTCCTAACCCCTACACTCTCTCCTAACCCCTACACTCTCTCCTAACCCCTACACTCTCTCCTAACCCCTACACTCTCTCTTACCCCTACACTCTCTCTTACCCCTACACTCTCTCTTACCCCTACACTCTCTCTTACCCCTACACTCTCTCTTACCCCTACACTCTCTCTTACCCCTACACTCTCTCTTACCCGTACACTCTCTCCTAACCCCTACACTCTCTCTTACCCGTACACTCTCTCCTAACCCCTACACTCTCTCCTAACCCCTACACTCTCTCCAAACCCCTACACTCTCTCCTAACCCCTACACTCTCTCCTAACCCCTACACTCTCTCCAAACCCCTACACTCTCTCCTAACCCCTACACTCTCTCCTAACCCCTACACTCTCTCCTAACCCCTACACTTTCTCCTAACCCCTACACTCTCTCCTAACCCCTACACTCTCTCTCACGTTATATCAAAATATGTCACATGTACATTGAACTGTTTTTGACGTTATGATGTTGCTGAACCTTTAAATAGATAAGATAACAATTACTTATTTAAACTAAACCCATCATCAACAATCCAAAACCAAAATATGTAATAATAATAAAAGTTGCTTTAAAATTAAGAAATATTTAAATCACACCCTAAAGGGTAATGAAAATGAATGATAACTAGCGTGGGTACCCATCAAGTGTAGTTTTTGTTAGACATTTAACAAACATTTTTAAAATAGTCGCAATCAATTTATTAGTATTTTTTTTACTACTTTCATATTTGTTAATTTACTCTCTAATGTATTTGTATTAATTAATTTTATTATGAGAATAAAGAAATGCGAACGTGAAGTCTGAAATAAAATGTCATTGCCGTTTCCTTTGTTAAGAAAGTTTATATCATAACAATTTTCCATGTCAGTTTTTTATGTATAGGAAAACGTGATATTCATTATATATTTTTTATAATATAATAAAGTAACTTTTGTAATATCGAATTATAAAATATTTTATATATAATGTCTGATCGACTCAAGGGCACGCATAAAGCCTCGAACGAGGATGTCATAGATGATTTGACGAAAGATTTAGAATTTTCTTTGAACACAGAAGATTCGGCGCCTGCGTTTGTTATAAATCCAGGCTCTAGCGTAGAGGACGAACGATCTTCTGGCGACGGTCAGAAGAAACCAGGTTGGTCAATTATATTGGAGGTTTTTGTAGTGTTGTGACCGCGCCCAATAATTTAAATGTGTTAACAAATTGCTCAACTATTACAGTGTTATAATCGCTGGAATACTAATAAATTATGTTTAATAACAGTTACCAGTGTTTTCGTGTATTTTGAAAAGCAATATTATGATCAGACTCAATAGTCTCGGCACATCAAGATGTGCTGTTATAAATTTCGTCTCAGTCATTTTAATGACATATTGAAGGTGACAAGCTAACAAACTCAGCAATCTTATTAGAATGGTTTGTTTTTTTGTAACTAATTAAAGTAAACATTGTATGTTTATATTTCCTGCAGATAGTCCACCTTTAGACGAGTATTATGATGAAGATAAAACTTATGATGAGGGTAATGAAAAAGCAGAGAGTGATAGTGAAGGAAGTGGTACAGATTCTATAGATGAAAGATGTGGAAATGGATCTCACAGATGATGAGAAAGGAGAGAGAAAGCTTCGGGCAGACAATCTGAAGGCAGCAGGAAATGATGCATTTAAAATTGGTGAATATCAGAAGGGTATAGAAAAATACACAGAAGGTTAGTACAAGTTTAAGTTATTAGGTTTAATAAAAATTAGTGGCTACAGTAGCAAATAAATAAATAATTAAATAAACTGCACAGCCTCTACATCCTCCATGTCCATGTAAAGAAAGTCTATGAACTTGGAGCACTATCTCATCTCTCATTTAGCGTAATGAGTAAAATATTTGAGAATATAACAAGTGTGTTGTTAACAATATACAAGGTAAGAATGATTGGAATAATCTGTGCAGGTCGACCTTGGGTGGACATATTCCGATCAAATCAGAGATGTCCTAAAGAAAGGCCGGGTCAAAAGCACTCGCAACCGACGAGCGTGCATGAAGACGCTTATGAAAGTGGAGGAAGAGAGAAAGGTGTGCCAGGATCGTAGCAGGTGGAGAGAGGTGGTCTCTGCCTACCCCACTGGGAACGAGGCGTGATATATATGTATGTATGTGTTGTTAGCCCCAGTTGAGGATCGCAAATCAGCTACGGGATAATGATGTTCTTAGTATAAATTATTTAGGCCCTAAATACTAAACTTGCATACCTTTAGAATGTGAGTAAGGTATCCACTGATCTATCAAAGTCGGGTCTCTCTCGACCAACAGTATTATACATCATCAGACTAGTAAATTGGGATAGGACGATAGGACTGTGCATCCTCAAAAACATATATATGTATTATCGGTTGATAATGGTAATGATTATATGTATTAAATTCCGCTGAATTTTTACTGGTGAGAAATGACAAACTGTGCTGGAACTATCGTACACCATGGTTTTAATTGGCAGAATCAGGTTGTGGGGGTGAACCTTGAGCAAACAAATTTGATGGTTCACCATCCCTTAAACAGTATCACCGGTTACATAGCAGCATTCAAATCTGTATCCTGCAGCATAAGTATCTTAAGGTGTGAAGTTTGAAGGCTTAATTCATTGGTGCGAGTCAGAGTGTTGTTGATAATAATAGGGGGACCGGAAAGTAATGTCGTTTCTGCGCATGCCAATACTTGATTGTCATTTGTCAGCTCATTGTTTTGTTCAGAGGCGTACCAAAGACATTGTGAGGTTATAGTGATTTCTTTACTTATAGACAATTGAATTACAATTTTTTTTTGTAATTTTGGGTAAAATGGCCAGCCAAATACCAGAAGAGGTACACATCCGGCATTGCATGCTCTTTGAGTTTCGCAAGGGAAATAACGCAACAGTTGCTACCAAAAACATTTGCGATGTTTATCCAAATGCACTGGACATTCGTAAATGCCAAAGGTGGTTTTCCAAGTTCAAATCGGGTAATTTTGATCTTTCCGACTCGTATCGATCAGGAAGACCATCAGCGTTAGACAACGACGTGTTAAGGGCGGAAGTGGAAGCAAATCCGTGTCAGACGATCGAGGAATTGTCAAACAGTCTCAACAAACCTTGGTCGACCATCCAAGAACATTTGAAGCAGATTGGAAAAGTAAGCAGAGCAGGTGTTTGGGTCCCGCACAATCTGTCCGAACAGAATAAGGCTAACCGATCAATCACATGCAACTTATTGCTTCAACGACACAACACAGAAGCGTTTTTTGATCGCTTGATCACAGGAGATGAGAAATGGGTCCTGTATGATAACCCAAAACGCAAAAGGCAGTGGCTCTCTCCAAATGAAATCCCTCGGAGTACTGCTAAGCCAGGTTTACACCCCAAAAAAGCGCTTTTGTGTGTTTGGTGGAGTATTCGCGGCATTGTTCATTTTGAATTACTGAAACCTGGAGAAACTGTTACTGCAGACCTCTACAGCGAACAATTGCAGCGAGTCAATCAATCTTTAATTGAAAAGTGGCCAGCGATTGTCAACCGAAAAGGCGTCATTCTCCAACATGACAATGCAAGACCGCACTGCGCAAGGCGAACTCTAGAAAAAATTAATGAATTGGGGTGGGAGGTGCTGCCTCATCCACCATATTCGCCCGATGTTGCACCATCGGATTTCCACTTATTCCGAGCGCTGCAACACTTTTTAAGTGGCAAAACATTTGCAAATTTGGATGATATCCAAAATGCCATCTCTAGATATTTTGCCGAAAAACCAATTAATTTTTATCGATCAGGGATTGAAAATTTACTCACTAGATGGCAAAAGGTTATTGACAATGATGGGGAATACATCATTCATTAAAAATAAAGACTCGTTCAAAATGTATGTGTTTGTATTTAGCGTAAGAAAACGACATTACTTTCCGGTCCCCCTAATATATCTGTTCACAGGTCTCAGGATTTGTCCGCTGCAGTTCACACAGCAAAGGTCCATACTATACTGCAACCGGAGCGCCGCTAAAATGAAACAAGAGAAATACAAGAGAGCGATAAAGGATTGTACTAAAGCGATAGAGTTGGACGAGGCATACTTAAAGGCATATTACAGGTAAGGTCAAGTGTATTAACACAAGATCATCACGTGTGATGGTTAAGTTGAAGAGAAGTCTCGTGGTGGTGCAAACCGGATCTTGCGACACTAAGAGATGACCCAACCGTAAATGTAATTAAAGGGTTTAATCAAGGAGTAAGACTGAACACGTGTCTATATAGATTCTCTATCGCGCGTCCCCTTCACGAGCGCAGGCCCGCTGAGGCATCTACTGCGCCGTAGTATATGGGTACTGCTGAGGAGGCTGCTGGCTCTCCTCTCCCTCCTCTTCCTCTCTGCGTTCCACTCTCTTATTATAGAAGTAGAATCATATCAATTATCGAAGTAACGATACTTAACACATATTATCTTACGCCACCAACAACATTCCAGGAGGGCGCAGTCGTACGAGGCTACGGACAAGCTGGACGAATGCTTGGCTGACTACAAGAAGATTCTGGAGCTGGATCCGTCCCACAAGGAGGCCCTAGCGGCCGTCGCACGTCTGCCACCCCTCATAGAGGTAAAGAACGAGAAGTTAAAGAAGGAAATGCTGGGCAAGCTGAAGGACCTGGGGAACATGATACTGAAACCTTTCGGCTTATCCACCGAGAACTTTCAGCTGCACCAGGATCCGGAAACGAAGGGTTACAAGATTAACTTTAAACAGTAAAACGTTCGGTCTGGAAAGAATGGATTTATTTATAAAAAAAAAAATACCACTGTTGGGACTCTGGACCTTATCGCATGAGAGTAAAGAGAAAATGTTATTGTTAATTTTACTGCTTTTATTTACACGAAATGCTGGAAAAAAAATACTACAACAGGTGGTTAAGATATATACACTGCACTGCATTAGACTTGATATGAGACGTGACGTGTTACATCTACTCATTAGTTATAACTCTTCAATGAACAGCAATGTTTGCACACTACTACTCGGCTACTGGAGTTGGAGCTGCAGTGGTACCTGCCCAGACGGTCCGGAAACTTCTATCAATGCTGATGGTGACACTTCCGCATAAATGATGATCATGTCGCAGAAAAGAATTTCTACCACAGGATGAATGTTGGATTGTTCCTTTGCCTTTAAAAAAAAGTTTGTGCCGGAGCGGAGTTTCAACACCTGTATAAAATTATAATTTGTATAGAATTGCGATACTGTATTATAATTATATTTATTTGATTAAGCGTTATGATTGTTTTTTTTTTTTTTAATACATATTTTGTAGATTGATTTGTGATGGTGATAGCGATAACCCTGGAATTGAACCTGGTGGAAAAGCTGGTGGTCTCTTGTCGGAGACTGCCTAGGTGAGTACCACTGCAGTGCTCATTTCAACCGCCGAGCGATAGTGTACAAACATTACTGTGTTCCGGTTTGAAGGGCGCTGCTGTTATTAAATTATAATGAGAAGAGACTTGACATCTTACGTCTCAGGCGACGAACACAATGTGATGCAGTGTATATTAGCCTAACTAGCGCCATGTTATGAGCAGGCATCACTTACTATCAGGTGAACGTCCCGCTTGCTTCATCTTTTCATAGCATAAAATAAATTAATACTAATCGTTGAAAATATATGACCTTAGTCATGAGAAATTAAAAAAAAAAAAACCGGTTCTAAGTGATAAAATGTAGTACCATATCCCCCCATATTAACCTCTATAAACGTTGGCCCCTGGTGCCTGGCTATATCGGAGGCCATGCGGACTGTTGAAGCTCGCCGGAAGCCGCTGAACACGAGCAGTGCAGGACCGATTGATATGGACATCTTTAATGGAGGCCTATGTCCAGTAATGGACGTCTATCCGCTGATGATGATTGAATTCATCATCATCATCGTTTATTAACCCATTCCTGAATCATTAAAAAGTATGAAACTAAGCCCGCTGGCCTAATGGTTGGAGCGTGCGGCTTTCATTCCGAAGGTTCGCCTCTGCCTACCCCTACTGTGAAGAAAGGCGTGATTATATAAAAAAAAGGAATTAAAATAAAATTACTTGTATTAAACCTTTTTGGTAGCGATGATTCTTTTTCTTCAAATCCTAGTTCTGTTCACGAGGAGATGTCTCATTTTCATAAATGGAACTAGAGTCAAAATGTTTCAACTGTCATGGCGATGCCTGAATAAATTTTTTAATGTTTTATACAAATTGCTTGTTAATTAATTGGTGACATATTGAAGAAAAATTTATATGTAGTAAGTAGTTTTTGTTTCAATAAGAGGAATGCAATCAGCACATCTATCGCCTGACAAGAAGTGTTGTTTTAAAAAAAAACGTCGTCGACACAGGTTGATGTGTTAACTAGATCGAGCTAAATAATTTAAGTAGATAATATATATTCTTATTGGCTCTATCTCCTTAACGCGTCGATCTGACCCGACTGCTTCATTTATTAATAATTCTTTTTTTATTGGCTCTATCTCCTAAACACATTGATCTGACCCGCTACTTTATTTTTTAAATCGTCTACTGACTCTCTTATTGGTTCTATCTCCAACATACTGACCTGATGCGACTATTTTATTATTTAAGTCGTCATTTCTCTTATTGGCTCTATCTCATTAGTACTTTGTACACGGAAGACATTAGTTTGCTGATAGTTTGCGACTTCAATAAAAAAGAACATTCTGTTTATACTACTAATTAGATACTAAGATTTTTAATGGAGTTTATAGAGCAGTGGTTAGGAGCTTGCCGTATAACACGCAGGTTCTTGGTTTGAAACCGATGGCTTGTGATATTGTTTGGATTTTAATAAGATTTTATAGTCCACCTGTTTAGCGTACATCTTACTGGTGGTAGGTCTCTGTTGCTGAGAGCATTGCGCTACCATTACTGTTCCAGTTTAAAGGGCGCTGTAGTTAGTGTAATCACTGGGGTAATGAGAATCGACATCTTGTCTCAGGCGTCGAACTCAATGCAGTACAGTGTATCCTAAGTAGCGGTACTTTGTTAGCTGGTGTATCACTTACCATCAGGTGAACGTCTTAGACGTCTCATTGCTCAATTGAATAAAAATGATTAATACAGTAAATCCGCCATAACGACAATGTTATATTATTAAAATCGAGTTTGGACATGTTCCAGTTGAATCATGCCGCGATGTCCCCGGAAGCGACGGTGTGTATAGTTTGTTATTCTCACTTCATTCGCTAATTATTTAGTATTATACTTTTGGAAATGTTCAAAAGATACCCTGCTTTTGAAGGGATGACAGGGTGGTGTGCGATTATTACTCACTAAAACCCCCTTTCCGTCTGCTTCAGAGCATTAAGAGAGACTCTAGGATCTCTTTTCTCTTAAGCACCATCGCGGAGCCATACGCTGTCTGCTGATAAGGACTCGCGCTGTCTAGGCTCACAAAACTCCTCGACCCTTTCAGTCGCCTTCTACGACAAGCAGCGCTTACCTTAGTCCTATTATTACTAGAGAGACTACAGGGCTAATTTACTATTATACTATAATATTCTTATTTCTCATATATAAATACATATATTTTTTTTCATTCGCAGGAGAACGAAGAGGACGTGAGTGAGATTGTGTTGAAAAGTATATAGCGAATAAGATGGTGGTTATGGTGGGGCACAGCCCTGAAGACAACGCCTTCACACCATCTGAGCGTTGGCTTAGAATATGAAAGACTTTCTGATTGTTCACTGCCGTGTCCGGACAGGTCTGCTACACTTGAGATGATGATGACTTAAGAGTCTCTTATTTCTTTGAATGTTTTGATCTGATGGCCTACTTACATTTATAAGTATACAAATAATCTCTTTAGTTTTTATTTAACATCATAAGTTAAAGGGATGGGGGTTAAGTGTTTATTTTTCAGTTAGATATCATATGTTATGATGTAACCTAAAAGAGTGGTAAGTCTTTTTTTCATTCAATTAAGCGACGTGATGTACAGGACGTGCATTTGATGCTAAGTGATACGCTCGACGATAACGTAGTGCTAGTTCGGATGATATATACTGCACTGCATAGCGCTCGTCTCCTCGAGACAGGTTGTCAAGATTCGTTATCTCAGTAATTTCACTAGCTATAATTCCCTTCAAACCGGAACACAGTGGTGTTTAAAGGCTACTGCTTGTCTATGCGGTGGTATTTACTTAGACGTTCTCCGCCAACAGAGACTTACCACTAGTAGTAGGTATAGAACTGTGCCGTGTGTATCGTGAAGAGTGTTGTAGCTATAAAATTACTGCGTTAAGGAGACTTAAACTCTCAAGGTGACATACTGTGGTGCAGTGTATGTTATCCCAACACAACATTATGGACGGGCATATTACGATGAAGTGACCATCTCCATCGTTTCAAGAAAACTGTTTCCGTTTGCAGTGTGTGCCGGTCGAAGTGCGGCCGCTTCAAGCGCTGTAGGTACTGCGACCGGAGGTACTCGGTGCGGCTGCCGCGACGGCGGAGCTGCCGGCGCAGGCGCTCCCGCTGCCGGCGAAGGCGCTCCCGCTGCCGGCGAAGGCGGTGAGAAATCTACTAATAGTTAGAAGCGACATTCCAATTTGGAATGGATTATTACCCCTGACAGTCCAAATACAATGAGCCCTTCACAAGTACATCACTAGCCAGCTTGTGCACCGCGCGCGCTGACCGTGCCCATCGAATATTCTAGAAAGATCGTGATCGTTACATTTTGTGACGCAACGCGCATTAACTGCAACAACACTCACCACTTAGTGCAAACGTCGCTCTATTAATTATTCTCGAACGTTCTAGTAATGTATTAACTACTGCCGATGACTCATCGCTCAGTGCAAACGTCGCTCTATTAATTATTCTCGAACGTTCTAGTAATGTATTAACTACTGCCGATGACTCATCGCTCAGTGCAAACGTCGCTCTATTAATTATTCTCGAACGTTCTAGTAATGTATTAACTACTGCCGATGACTCATCGCTCAGTGCAAACGTCGCTCTATTAATTATTCTCGAACGTTCTAGTAATGTATTAACTACTGCCGATGACTCATCGCTCAGTGCAAACGTCGCTCTATTAATTATTCTTGAACGTTCTAGTAATGTATTAACTACTGCCGATGACTCATCGCTCAGTGCAAACGTCGCTCTATTAATTATTCTTGAACGTTCTAGTAATGTATTAACTACTGCCGATGACTCATCGCTCAGTGCAAACGTCGCTCTATTAATTATTCTCGAACGTTCTAGTAATGTATTAACTACTGCCGATGACTCATCGCTCAGTGCAAACGTCGCTCTATTAATTATTCTCGAACGTTCTAGTAATGTATTAACTACTGCCGATGACTCATCGCTCAGTGCAAACGTCGCTCTATTAATTATTCTCGAACGTTCTAGTAATGTATTAACTACTGCCGATGACTCATCGCTCAGTGCAAACGTCGCTCTATTAATTATTCTCGAACGTTCTAGTAATGTATTAACTACTGCCGATGACTTATCGCTCAGTGCAAACGTCGCTCTATTTATTATTCTCAAACGTTCTAGTAATGTATTAACTACTGCCGATGACTCATCGCTCAGTGCAAACGTCGCTCTATTAATTATTCTCGAACGTTCTAGTAATGTATTAACTACTGCCGATGACTCATCGCTCAGTGCAAACGTCGCTCTATTAATTATTCTCGAACGTTCTAGTAATGTATTACCTACTGCCGATGACTCATCGCTCAGTGCAAACGTCGCTCTATTTATTATTCTCGAACGTTCTAGTAATGTATTAACTACTGCCGATGACTCATCGCTCAGTGCAAACGTCGCTCTATTAATTATTCTCGAACGTTCTAGTAATGTATTAACTACTGCCGATGACTTATCGCTCAGTGCAAACGTCGCTCTATTTATTATTCTCAAACGTTCTAGTAATGTATTAACTACTGAGCGATGAGTCATCGCTCAGTGCAAACGTCGCTCTATTTATTATTCTCGAACGTTCTAGTAATGTATTAACTACTGCCGATGACTCATCGCTCAGTGCAAACGTCGCTCTATTTATTATTCTCGAACGTTCTAGTAATGTATTAACTACTGCCGATGACTCATCGCTCAGTGCAAACGTCGCTCTATTAATTATTCTCGAACGTTCTAGTAATGTATTAACTACTGCCGATGACTCATCGCTCAGTGCAAACGTCGCTCTATTAATTATTCTCGAACGTTCTAGTAATGTATTAACTACTGCCGATGACTCATCGCTCAGTGCAAACGTCGCTCTATTAATTATTCTTGAACGTTCTAGTAATGTATTAACTACTGCCGATGACTTATCGCTCAGTGCAAACGTCGCTCTATTTATTATTCTCAAACGTTCTAGTAATGTATTAACTACTGAGCGATGAGTCATCGCTCAGTGCAAACGTCGCTCTATTTATTATTCTCGAACGTTCTAGTAATGTATTAACTACTGCCGATGACTCATCGCTCAGTGCAAACGTCGCTCTATTAATTATTCTCGAACGTTCTAGTAATGTATTAACTACTGCCGATGACTCATCGCTCAGTGCAAACGTCGCTCTATTAATTATTCTTGAACGTTCTAGTAATGTATTAACTACTGCCGATGACTCATCGCTCAGTGCAAACGTCGCTCTATTAATTATTCTCGAACGTTCTAGTAATGTATTAACTACTGCCGATGACTCATCGCTCAGTGCAAACGTCGCTCTATTAATTATTCTCGAACGTTCTAGTAATGTATTAACTACTGCCGATGACTCATCGCTCAGTGCAAACGTCGCTCTATTAATTATTCTCGAACGTTCTAGTAATGTATTAACTACTGCCGATGACTCATCGCTCAGTGCAAACGTCGCTCTATTAATTATTCTCGAACGTTCTAGTAATGTATTAACTACTGCCGATGACTCATCGCTCAGTGCAAACGTCGCTCTATTAATTATTCTCGAACGTTCTAGTAATGTATTAACTACTGCCGATGACTCATCGCTCAGTGCAAACGTCGCTCTATTAATTATTCTCGAACGTTCTAGTAATGTATTACCTACTGCCGATGACTCATCGCTCAGTGCAAACGTCGCTCTATTTATTATTCTCGAACGTTCTAGTTATGTATTAACTACTGCCGAAGACTCATCGCTCAGTGCAAACGTCGCTCTATTAATTATTCTCGAACGTTCTAGTAATGTATTAACTACTGCCGATGACTTATCGCTCAGTGCAAACGTCGCTCTATTTATTATTCTCAAACGTTCTAGTAATGTATTAACTACTGCCGATGACTCATCGCTCAGTGCAAACGTCGCTCTATTAATTATTCTCGAACGTTCTAGTAATGTATTAACTACTGCCGATGACTCATCGCTCAGTGCAAACGTCGCTCTATTAATTATTCTCGAACGTTCTAGTAATGTATTACCTACTGCCGATGACTCATCGCTCAGTGCAAACGTCGCTCTATTTATTATTCTCGAACGTTCTAGTAATGTATTAACTACTGCCGATGACTCATCGCTCAGTGCAAACGTCGCTCTATTAATTATTCTCGAACGTTCTAGTAATGTATTAACTACTGCCGATGACTTATCGCTCAGTGCAAACGTCGCTCTATTTATTATTCTCAAACGTTCTAGTAATGTATTAACTACTGAGCGATGAGTCATCGCTCAGTGCAAACGTCGCTCTATTTATTATTCTCGAACGTTCTAGTAATGTATTAACTACTGCCGATGACTCATCGCTCAGTGCAAACGTCGCTCTATTTATTATTCTCGAACGTTCTAGTAATGTATTAACTACTGCCGATGACTCATCGCTCAGTGCAAACGTCGCTCTATTAATTATTCTCGAACGTTCTAGTAATGTATTAACTACTGCCGATGACTCATCGCTCAGTGCAAACGTCGCTCTATTAATTATTCTTGAACGTTCTAGTAATGTATTAACTACTGCCGATGACTTATCGCTCAGTGCAAACGTCGCTCTATTTATTATTCTCAAACGTTCTAGTAATGTATTAACTACTGAGCGATGAGTCATCGCTCAGTGCAAACGTCGCTCTATTTATTATTCTCGAACGTTCTAGTAATGTATTAACTACTGCCGATGACTCATCGCTCAGTGCAAACGTCGCTCTATTTATTATTCTCGAACGTTCTAGTAATGTATTAACTACTGCCGATGACTCATCGCTCAGTGCAAACGTCGCTCTATTAATTATTCTCGAACGTTCTAGTAATGTATTAACTACTGCCGATGACTCATCGCTCAGTGCAAACGTCGCTCTATTAATTATTCTCGAACGTTCTAGTAATGTATTACCTACTGCCGATGACTCATCGCTCAGTGCAAACGTCGCTCTATTAATTATTCTCGAACGTTCTAGTAATGTATTAACTACTGCCGATGACTCATCGCTCAGTGCAAACGTCGCTCTATTAATTATTCTTGAACGTTCTAGTAATGTATTAACTACTGCCGATGACTCATCGCTCAGTGCAAACGTCGCTCTATTAATTATTCTCGAACGTTCTAGTAATGTATTAACTACTGCCGATGACTCATCGCTCAGTGCAAACGTCGCTCTATTAATTATTCTTGAACGTTCTAGTAATGTATTAACTACTGCCGATGACTCATCGCTCAGTGCAAACGTCGCTCTATTAATTATTCTTGAACGTTCTAGTAATGTATTAACTACTGCCGATGACTCATCGCTCAGTGCAAACGTCGCTCTATTAATTATTCTTGAACGTTCTAGTAATGTATTAACTACTGCCGATGACTCATCGCTCAGTGCAAACGTCGCTCTATTAATTATTCTTGAACGTTCTAGTAATGTATTAACTACTGCCGATGACTCATCGCTCAGTGCAAACGTCGCTCTATTTATTATTCTCGAACGTTCTAGTAATGTATTAACTACTGCCGATGACTCATCGCTCTGTGCAAACGTCGCTCTATTAATATTCTCGAACGTTCTAGTAATAATAGGTTAGGGAAAAAGAAATCCATTATTTTTATATGAACTTCAGGACTTTATTTAACATGCTTCGGATTGTCCGATTTGGGTCAAATATGCACCGTTTTGTTCTATGATTTGTTGCCATTTTAAAGGTAACTTCATAATGCCTCTCTCGTAGAAGTCCTGCTTTCTATTTGCAAAAAACTCTAGTAGCCGATTTTCACAATCTTCCCTAGATGCCAATTTTTTATCACTAAAGAAATTTTGTAATGCAAGAAAAAGATGGTAATCGCTTGGTGCCAAGTCCGGACTGTATGGCGGATGCATTAAAACTTCCCAACCAAGCTCCCGAAGTTTCTGGCGAGTCACTGTAGACGTGTGTGGGCCTAGCGTTGTCCTGGTGGAACACGACACCTCTCCTGTTGGCCAATTCTGGCCGTTTCTGGTCAATTGCTATCTTCAAACGGTCCAGTTGTTGACACTAGAGATCAGAATTTAGTGCTTGGCCATATGGAAACAACTCATAATAAATAATCCCCTTCCAGTCCCACCAAATGCACAGCAGAACCTTCCTGGCCGTTAGTCCTGGTTTGGCCACCGTTTGAGGTGCTTCACCGCTCGTTTTCGCACAGGGTTATCGTATGTGATCCATTTCTCATCTCCAGTCACCATCCGTTTAAGAAATGGGTCTATCTCATTCCGTTTGGCCAAGGCTTCGCAGATGGAAATTCGATCCATCATGTTTTTTTCTGTTAATTGGCGTGGCACCCAAACATCGAGCTTCTTTTTGAATCCAGCTTTGTGTAAATGGTTTAAAACTGTTTTGTGGTCCATTTTTAGCTCCTGGGCGATGTTACGACTGCTAACATGCCGGTTTACTTCGATAATTTCTCCGATTTTATCGACATTTTTGGCGACCGGCCTACCTGTGCGAGGTGCATCTTTAACATCAAAAATTCCTGAACGGAATCTACGAGACCAAAATTGCACATAATTGGCTGTTACAGTATTGGGTCCATAAACACCATTCACAATTTTAGCCGCCTGGCTTGCATTTTCGCCTTTGTCAAAGAAAAACTGTAAAATGTCCCGAATTTTCTCTTTGTTCACTTCCATTTTTAACACCCTGTAACTCACAACTGAATGCACCAAACAAAAAACAGCAAAAGAATTTTTTTACTGCGAAATGTCACCTTTCCAACGAGCATTAATCTGAAACTGTTTGATCGATACTTTACGAGAAATTTATCACTACAGCCATCTACCGAGAAAATAATGGATTTCTTTTTCCCCAACCTATTATATATGACGTATAGAAGTTATGAAATTTTATAGCAACATTTACTGGTAGGTGTCTATTGCTGTTTCTGTTGGCTTTTAAGGTGTGGTGGCTTCAATGTCGACTGACTGAGCCCGGGATGAACGAAAACTACTAGGTGGTCTAGTGCTTGACGTGCCAAAGCGTGGACGTCGTGCAGAGATACAGCCCTTTCTGGGACGTGCGTTAGGCGTAATGCTGAGCGGCACCGTTGTGTTACTTAGGATATCCCTGGGCATCCCGCAACTCACTGATGATGGGTTTAGTGGGTAAAAAACCCACAACCTCATCTTCCTCTCAGACGCAGGGTATATTTTTAGAAGATCCCGCCCTCCATCCGATAACAAAAAAAAGATCTCTGATGCCGCAAACAGTCTAGGTATTACCGCACCTCCAAACAGTAGTATGCAAACCGTGTAGTAAGGAGTGTTACTTACTGGAGTAACGATACTTAGCATATATATATTCTACTACGAGCATGATGTGTTGCAATATATATTCACCTTAACTATGCCTCGTTATGGGCCAGGTGTATCACTTGCGATCAGGTGAACGTCTCGCTTCGTTGTATAATAAAATCTACCTATATATAATTACTAGAACGTCGTCAGACTATATAATCGACTTTCTTCCTGTCCACAGATCTCGATGCCGGTCTGCGTCTTAGGTAGGTATCACCGCATATGTCCTGCGGTTTCTATGTAAGTAAAACCTAGAGAGGACCAAATGACCCACTAAGCGAGCTAAGCGTTGACTACAAACAGCACGAGATCCTATATTTATTGCAGCGTAGCGAGGGGTGCTTCAAGGGCTCTTCGCCCAGCCGTAGTAAGATGAAGCCCTTCGCATCGCACTGAGGATGACCACGCTTAGTTTTAACAGGCACAAACTCCTTCCCCAGGAGCAGTGGCTTTGGAAGATTTACATTTGTATAAAAAAGGTACCATCGAACATGTCTGCTGTCAAGTTATTGACGGTGATAATAATTATGAAGGAGTCTTTGTCTAAGACAAGGACAGTGACAAACGAGGAGCAGTGCTGCTAGTATATATACTGTAGAAGAGAGTTCAGGGATTCATTGACTCCTCAAGAGATCTCCGAAACTATCAGGCCTGAACACTCAAAATTTGGTAGAGATTTTTCATGCTTTTGAGGTCAGCTAAGAATGGATTTTAAAAAATCTCTTTCTCAGAGTTGCAAGGGGTGTTACTGTCAGCAAAGAGCATTAGGAACAGAATACTATTGATATATATAAAGATTTTATTTCAGATGGTAAATTCTAAATAAAGGTGAATTGAGTTTTGACTTCCGCTGAGGAACACCATGAGCTATCAGAGATAGCTAACAGATTTACCAGATGTATGACATCAGCTAACCCACACTTATATAGCGGAGTAGATAAATAGCCTTGGCTTTTCAGACGAAGACTCTAAATCCCAATAGTGGGAAAAGAGGGCTGTTGATTAACAAATCCAAATAATCTCTAAAGAAATTGACTTCTTCATAGCAGTATCTTTTCCCAATAATAAAATGGAACTTACCACCAGGTGTTTTCTTCATCCCGTCGCTATATCAAATACTGTTCCACCCCTGCTGGCAGTAATATAAACTTTCTATAGCAACCGTTACCATAGCAACCGTGTAAATAACACCCAATAAAAATGTTCCATAAGTCTATTAGAGAAAAAACTATGAAGGATCTATGAAATTCAATAAGTAAATATCCTATGTTCATCTTCAGATCATTCCGCGTTGAATGCTCGTGTTCGCGTATCGGTACGTTCACTAGTTTTCGCGTGATTGATGACCAAAGACAACCCATTTAATTTTATATGTATAGATTTATACCATGTGTAATATATAAACTTTCCTTTTATTCCAGTTCCCGTCCCCGTCCCGTCCCCGTCCAGTCTCCGTCTCGTGATAAATTTTCATCGTGATTTGTATTGTTTTTAAATTTTATTTATTGAGCACCCTTTTATTTTGACTCGCCCCACTCCCACCCCCCACATACATTTAAAAGCCTATTATCAGCAATTCACAACTGATTGACTTTTTTTTTGTTATAAAGCGACTAGACGAGCGTGATACTCACCTGATGGTATGTGATACCGCCCATAACGGAGCTTCCGATGATGTACACTGCACCGCATTGCGCTTGTCGTCAGTCGTGTCTACGTCACAGTGTGAGTTAAGACGCGTACTAAGATTTTAGTGTAAAAACAGTTTTACCTACATTTTTATTTTGTCTTGTGTCGTACGATTTTTTTTTTTTATTATTATAACAGGCAAACGAGCTAGCGGGTCACCTGGTGGTAGGTGAATTCGCCGCTGCCCACAGACGCAAATAAGTGTTACTGGGCCGTTGTCATCTCATAACATTTAAAAGGGAGAGGTAAAATATAGGATAGGTTTCGGAGGAACAGGAGTAGGAATAAAAGGGGATGGACCACCAGACACTAGTTTATAACCAAATGCAACATCGCAGCTCCTAGAACACTGCAACGTCGCACCGGTCCATCTAACAAACGTCAAAATTCGGGTGGTCTGAAGGAAAGGAAAAGGAATGGGCATCCGGCTCTCTCACTCACCAGACGAAACACGGCAGCCACTAGGAACCCAGCCATTTCACGCTGATTTTCTGTCAGAGGGTAGTGAGGTAGAGGTTCTATAATGCACTTTAGGTACAATGGACGAAGACGTATTAATGGATGACGCAGATATGGACATTATCCATGTACCCAATGCAAATAATATATCAAATGAGGAGCGAGTTGAAGATTTAAACAATTTTAAAGAAGTGAAATCACTTAAAAGGAGGAGGGTGATTAGCACGAATGAAACTAAAGAAATTACAGAAATAAGAATAACAAGTAGTGAGATTTTCCAAGAAAATGGTTGGCGTTGTCAAAAACCAATGGAGGTGGGCTTGTCTTATGGGGTTATTAGAAATATAGAATTGGATTTAAATGAAAAGCAAATTTCCGAATCGATAAAAAGTTCTATCTAATTAGCAAGCATAAAGCGTCTACGGAAGAGAGATGGAGATAGCAGTGGATGGATTGATTCCGAGACAATACGCTTAGGTTTTAAAGGTTCAGTCCTTCCTGGGTACATTTATATATATAACATGAGAGTCAGGGTGGAGCCTTACATATTTCCAGTAACTCCGTGTTCTCGCTGCTGGAAGTTCGGACATACGGCTAAAAGATGTCCCTTGAAGAAAACTATGTCTTAAATGTGGGAAAGGTCATGATAATTGTGAGACTACATCGTTTACGTGCAGTAATTGCGGTGGCAGTCACATGTCTTTGTCCAAATTATGTCCCCTATACTTCAAAGAAAAGAAAATTAGGAAGATTATGGCTGAATTTAATTGTTCCTATAGAAAAGCAGTAATGATGTACGTAATCCAGAACCCACTAAAGATAGAATCGAAGACAAATTTCAAAATAATAATGTTACACATGAAACAAATTGTAATGATCGGGACATGCGCTCTTATGCAAACGTCACTGAGTCAACATCAGTGGAAATAACTAACGCAGTTAATTCACACAAACGTCTGGGACTTCAAAATAAATCTACTGTGAATAAAAAAAAGAAACGAATTAAACCCGAGACCAATGAATTTTGTGACAGCTGTTCAGATACAGAGTCAATTCCGGATGACAAGAATAATAGCAGTAATAAAAACGACCGCCGCAAGGCGGGGCCGAGCGCACGTCCGCCGAATGGCTCCTCGACAGGAACCTGGCGCCGCGACCGACAAGGGCCGTCGGGCCGGTGCCCCCGTTGGAGAGGGTTCCTGGGGTGGATATGGTGATGCGTCTCGTATTCCGACGCGTCGCCACGTCATCATCATCCAATCAGCCGGAAGACGTCCACTGCTGGACAAAGGCCTCCCCCAAAGATTTCCACTTAGACCGGTCCTGGGCCACCCGCATCCAATGGTTGCCAGCGACCTTGACCAGGTCGTCGGTCCACCTTGTGGGGGGTCTGCCCACGCTACGTCTTCCGGTACGTGGCCGCCACTCGAGAACCTTTCTGCCCCAACGGCCGTCGGTTCTGCGAGCTATGTGCCCTGCCCATTGCCACTTTGCGACGGCGACCCTTCGAGCTATGTCGGTGACCTTGGTTCTCCTGCGGATCTCCTCATTTCTGATTCGATCTCGCAGGGAAACTCCGAGCATAGCTCGCTCCATCGCCCTCTCGGCAATCTTGAGCTTGCGGACAAGGCCCACAGTAAGCGGCCACGTCTCTGCTCCGTATGTCATCGCTGGCAACACACACTGGTCAAAGACTTTTGTCTTGAGACACTGCGGTATATTGGACGAGAAGATATGTCTTAGCTTCCCGAATGCTGCCCATCCGAGTTGGATTCGACGAGAGATCTCTTTCTTGAAGTTGGACCTACCTAGTTGGATTGTATGTCCGAGGTAGACATATCTGTCAACAACTTCAAGTGTAGAGCTTCCAACTGTTACTGGAGTGGGTACAATATGGACATTTGCCATGATTTTGGTCTTGTCCATATTCATTTTAAGACCCACTCGTTGTGAAACTCTACAAAGATCATCGAGCATTGTGTTGATGTCCTCCATGGTCTTAGCCAAAACCACGATATCGTCGGCAAATCTAAGGTGCGTGATGTACTCGCCGTTGATATTGATGCCATATCCTCTCCAATCCAGAAGCTTGAAGACATCTTCCAATGCAGCGGTGAACAGTTTCGGAGATATGATGTCTCCCTGTCTTACTCCACGCTGCAATCGGATCGGTTTCGAGCTCTGGTCTCCGAGGCGGACTGACATGGTGGCGTTCTCGTACAAGCACCTTAGAACATCGACGTACCGGTGGTCTATTTGGCACCGTTGGAGGGCCTGCAACACGGCCCATATCTCAATCGAATCGAAGGCTTTCTCATAGTCCACAAACGCTAAGCATAGGGGCTGGTTATACTCATGGGACTTCTGTATAACCTGCCGCAGCGTATGAATGTGGTCTATGGTGCTGTAGCCTTTACGGAATCCAGCTTGTTCGGGAGGCTGGAAGTCGTCGAGCCTGATTGTGAGACGATTCGTGATGACCCTGGAAAACAACTTGTAGACATGACTCAAAAGTGAGATGGGTCTATAATTCTTCAACTGGGTTTTATCTCCCTTCTTGAAGAAAAGCACCACCACACCTCCGTGCCATGCCCGAGGCGATCGGCCTTCTAGTATGACGGAATTAAACAACTTCTGCAGGACTTCGAGGATCGGCTTTCCACCAGCTCTCAGAAGTTCAGCTGTTATTTCGTCATCACCAGGTGCCCTGTTGCCTTTAAGCTGATTCAGAGCCACACTAATCTCGTGTAGGCTGACAACCGGGATATCTTCAGAGTAGTGTCGGGCTAGACTAGCTCTTGGATCTGATGCTAGTCCACCAGGAGAACATGTAGTCGTGTACAGCTGTCCATAGAACCGCTCAATCTCCTCCAGAACCTCGGCCCTTGACGATACGATCCTGCCGTCCTCTGTCTTCAGCCACGTCAACCGGCTTTGCCCGATAGACAGATCTCGTGCGAATACTTTAGAGCCTTTGTTCCGCTCTATTGCCTCTTTAACACTGTCAGTATTAAATCGGCGTATGTCGCGAGTCAGAGACTTAGAGACCTGCCTATTCAGCTGCCGATATTTGGTGGCATCTTCAGGAGACTTCAGGACCAGTTCTCGTCTTTCGGTCATGAGGTTTAATGTGTGGTCAGAGATCGGCTTCTTCTTTCTGGTACGGGGGACTTTAAAAATCTTAAGTCCTGCCGTACGGACAGCATCTACGAACCTGGTGTTGTAATCGTCCACATCAATGCACTCGCCTAAGGATGCAAAGCGATTTCGTAGTTCAAGCTGAAAGCTCTCGGGGTTTTGGAGTTGGATGGGCGCTGGCCGGAGCGTGGACTTCACCAGTCGAAATCGTTCGAGCTTTATGTTGATATTCAAAATGCCTCTCACGATTCGGTGATCGCTGCCCATTTTTAGAGCATTGATCACTGAGACATCCTTGAATATCTGCCTCTTCGTCGACATGATGAAGTCTATCTCATTTTTAGTAGCTCCATCAGGACTAATCCACGTCCACTTGCGGCTGGCCCGCTTCTTGAAGAAGGAGTTCATTATATAGAGGCCCTCCTTCTCCATGAAGTCGGCGAGCATTTGGCCTCGTGGATTTCTCTGTCCATATCCAAATTGCCCCACTTTCAGTTCTCCACTACTTCGCTGCCCTAGTTTTGCATTGAAGTCTCCCATGACAACGGTGTACTGAGTTTTGGAACTGTGTATGGCTTTAGAAATATCCTCATACACAGTTACCACCTCGTCATCAGAGTGTGCCGTAGTCGGTGCGTATACCTGTATGACCTTCAGCGAGTAACGCTTGGTAACTCTGAGTATCAGGTACGCTACCCTTGCTGACACACTAACGATGTCGACAACGTTATTCACAAGAGACTTGCGGACGATAAACCCGACGCCACCCTGGGACTGCTGGTCGCCCTCCCGGAAATAGAGCAGGTTGCCTGATTTAAGAGTTATCGTGTCCTCCCCCTCTCTTCGGACTTCGGATAACCCTACTATATCCCATCTTAACCTGCTCAATTCCTCCTCCAGCTCAATTATCTTCTCGTCGGTCCGCAGTGTACGCGTGTTGAGTGTTGCCAGGGCCAGATGTTGTTGGTTTTGGTAGCCTGGCCGCTTCCGGAGATTCTTCGCACCCCTTGCCCCGCCGTTACCGTGACCGCTACCGTAGCCAGGAATAGCGGGGCCGCCGGGGACTAGGGGCCGTTTTTTATTTTGGGATCTCATCTAGGGGGGAATTGCCGTAATCGCCACGCTTGGCAGGCGGCTTGGCGATCGCAGTTACGGAGGCCCTATCGTGAAACGCTGCTGCCCGTCCCACGTCCGGGATTTCCCTCCGCTTCCTTGGATGGATATACCGCCATCGTTCGGTTGACTGATTGCATTTGATGAAGTGTAAATGTACTCAATCGTCATATACACTTCAGCAAATGGGCGGTGGGGTCGTCACTTCCCGACGCCACGTAGGGATTTTTAACAGGAGGGGTGCTTCACACCCCTCCTCGAGGTGGGTCCGGTCATTAGGCCGCCGTTCGGGGGGTCGCGGATGAACTGCAATACTTTATCCCGCGACCCCACGAATACGTGGATGAGAGTGGAATACCGTGTGAAGCTTTTTAGTCGGTTGGAGTCCGACACTACCACCGTCGCCGGCACAATTTGGCGACGGGGTGTGCATTTCCGTTAGCATTTTGTTACACACGAAAATAAGAAAAGAAAAAAAAAAGAAAGGGTAATAAAAACGAAGGTAACTCTCATACCTCGAGTGATACATCATTCTTTTCTCGCTTATTATTAAAACTTAAAAACATAACTTTTGCTAGAGAGCAATCCGTGGAAGTGAAATTGAAAAGTGCGTTTAAACTTGGCGTTGACTGTCTAATATCTTGGATATTTAAAAATATAACTGATGTCTCGATTTGAAATTTTAACAGTTATGGATAAAAAAACTTTGCAACATTTCAATGTTATACAGTGGAATGCGCAAAGCATTAAACCTAAGCGTCTGGCATTTGAACAGTTATTATGCCAAGAAAAAATTCACGTAGCAGTATTAAGCGAAACCTGGATGAGCAGAAAAGACAATCTTATAATTAATGGATATAATGTTTTTCGTCGCGACCGATCGGACTCCTATGGAGGCGTTGCCATTTTGACTCATCGCTCGTTACAGGCTCGGATGGTACAAATTAGAGGCATAAATGAGGGTATCGAATGCATCCATGTCAGAATTATTAACTGCAAATATATTGAAAATATTATTAGGGTTTACTACCCATCTTCGAGCCGCACAGCTCAAGCCGATTGGGATTTAATCTTTACGCGAGCCACCAAAAAGACTTTAGTGTTGGGTGATTTTAATGGCCACCACTCTAATTGGTCCCTAAGAAACGATGCCAGAGGTAGCCAAGCTTATGACGCATTAGCAGAAAGCAAATTTGTCACATTAAATGATTGCAGTCCTACTCGAATTCGTAAGTAACACTCTACAGAAAAGTTCGCCGGATGTCTCTGCTGTGTCGGCAGATATTTCACTACATTTTCAATGGACTGTTACAAATGAGTCACTCGGTAGTGATCACTTGATGTTAAAAATATCCACCTGTTACACTAATGACCAGGCGAACTCGCTCATAAAGAGAAATTTCAAAAGAACAAACTGGGAAGTTTTCCGTAAGTGTATAAAAATGGCTTCACTCAATTATGAACCTCCCTCCAGCCATCAAGAAGCTTATAACTCACTAATCAATATTCTCAAGCTGCTGATAGATCCATAGCAAATTATATAACAAGATCTGCTCCTGATTCTAAATTTACACCTAAACCTTACTGGACCCCTGCCTTGTCAAAAGCTGTAGCAGAGCGACGGTTAGCTTTAGTTAATTTCCGGAAAAATCCAACACCTCAAAATTTAGATATACTTCAAGGTAAAATCTCTTCGTCTCAAAGATTAATCAGGAATGCTAAAAGGAAAAATTGACTGGAATGGTGCTCTTCGATAGATAGCAACATTTCATCATGTGAGCTCTGGCGTCAAATGAAGTGGTTAAAGGGCCAAAAAACCTCTCGGCTACATATAAACACTGGAACAGCTAATAGCCTTCTACATAGTCTAGCGCCAGATGTATCTCCAGAACATCCTTCGTTTATTTCAGTCAATATTAAACTTGAAACTCCAATTACTATAAAGTAATTAGAAAACTCAATAAAAACCAGGGATACTTCTCCAGGATGTGACAGCATATCATTTTCTCTGATCAAAAATCTACCTACGGAAGCAAAGAAGCTTGTACTATATTTATATAACATTTTTCTACAATCAGGTGTTGTTTCTAAGCAGTGGCGTGAGATAAGAGTAATTCCTATTCCTAAACCAGGACGTGATCCTACGTCGCAGTCAGCTATACGACCGATTTCTCTAATGTCCTGTCTATGCAAAATTTTTCACGCTATAATCAATAAAAGACTTGAATTGTACTTCGAGTCTCAGAATATTTTCCGAGAATACAATTGGTTTTAGAAGGGGGGAGGTCATGCCTGGATAATTTAAGTATATTGCTTTCAAGAGCTCAATTGGGTTTTTCGAAATCTCAATCAACTTTGAGTTGTTTCATTGATATCAACGATTTTTTTTTTTTTAATTTACGTGTGTAACAAAATGCTAACGGAAATGCACACCCCGTCGCCAAGTTGTGCCGGCGACGGTGGTAGTGTCGGACTCCAACCGACTAAAAAGCTTCACACGGTATTCCACTCTCATCCACGTGTTCGTGGGGTCGCGGGATAAAGTATTGCAGTTCATCCGCGACCCCCCGAACGGCGCCCGAATGACCGGGCCCACCTCGAGTTAGGCCACCCTGTTAAAAATCCCTACGTGGCGACGCGTTAGAATACGAGACGCATCACCATATCCACCCCAGGAACCCTCTCCAAGGGGAGCACCGGCCCGACGGCCCTTGTCGGTCGCGGCGCCAGGTTCCTGCCGAGGAGCCATTCGGCGGTCGTGATATCAACGATGCTTATAACAATGTGAATATTGTTTATATGTTGAAAATGCTGGATCATTTAGGTATAGGCTCTAAAATTTGTACACATTTATGGATTCTAAGTGAAAGAAATTTAATCATGGATGTTAATAATATAAAACTACGTCGATGCACAAGACGTGGCTTGGCACAAGGGGACCCGCTTTCACCTTTATTATTTAATGCGGCTACTGTTGAAATTTGTCATAATATTGAAAACATTTCGATTTCCCAATATGCAGATGATTTTGTGTTATATGTAACAAAAAAAGATTTCAATATTGCCAAGACGGAATTACAGCAATCGCTCCAATATTTATGTACAGTTTTAGATCTGTTAGGTTTAGAAATTTCTATAACAAAAAGCAAAATTTGTGTTTATTCAAAGGGTCGCAATAAGCAACACCGCAATATCAATATAAAAATAAATGATGTTTCTCTACCAGTTGATGATACTGTCAAGTATCTTGGCGTGTGGTTGGACCGTTCTCCAAGATGGAGGCAACATATTACTGCGTACGAAAAAGCTACAAAGATTTTGAATCTATTGAAAGTTCACTCTGGATTAAGTTGGGGCGTACACCCCAAGCATCTACGGTCCTTATATATTTCTATTATTCGCAGTCGCATTGATTATGCCAGTTTTCTATACGACAACAGTGCACTTTGTAACCTACATAAGCTCGATAGAATTCAAAACCAAGCTCCGAGGATCATTGGTGGCTTTATTAAAAGTACACCCATCCATGTTATGGAAAGTGAACTTAGTTTACAACCATTACATATCAGACGATTATATTTAGCAGGAACACTCGAAGAATCATCATCCACATGTCTTCCAGGTGATCAGAAATCTAAACGAAAGCCTCTGTTGTTAACAATTCAGTCAGTTTAGTTCCCTGCCGGTATACAAAAGCCACACTTTGTGTGTTTACATTAAATACTTGGGTTAGCAATATCGATTTATATGGCTGTGTTCAAACTAGCATTCGAGAAATTGAAAAAGCCAAACGCTGTTATAACGCACTTGAGCTTAAACATATTTGCGATAAAGTAATTAATAGCAAATTTAGTAATTTCATTGTAAATCTACACGGATCTAAATCCAAAAATGCACAAGAATTTGGAGCGGCTTTCCTTGATCCTAATTCTAATAATGTAATGAAATTTATCATTAAACACGATGTCTCGATAATGTTCGCAGAGCTTCTCGCGACTATGGAGGCCTTGTCGTACATTAAATCGTTTAGTTATGACAAATTTGTGATTACCTCGACGTTTCGAGGGTTACCGGTGGCCTACACAATTCTAAATTTGTTATTAGACCTACAAGCAGAATCCAAAACGGTCATTTTGCAATGGTTCCCATCTCATGTCAATATTTTAGGCAATCAAACAGTAGATGTACATGCGAAATCGGCCACCAGCGATGGTGTGCCTATAGATATATTACCCCCTTTTAGCGAATATATAAAGACACTAAGATTATTTTGTTACACAAGCTGGAGTGAATACTTTGACTTAAGATCCAGAGAGAAAGGAATATGGTATAGAACAATCCAGCGACACCCTTTACGTTCACCATGGATTACCAACTGTACACGACAAAACAGTATAATTGCGATGAGAGTGCGCGCCGGCCATGTGCCGTGCAACAAGTTTGCCTATATTCTTGATGTAGACCGGGCTGCAAGCCACAGCGGCTCTTACAGCTCATCTGACACTGGGCTCGTGGACCCGGATCCACGGCCTGAGGTTTTAGAAACTAAAAAGTGCTACGCGGGATGTAGCTGTCTGGCGGATGATTCTGTATATTGTGTGTCTGGTTCTTGTTGTGCTTTATCTGGCGATTGTACTCGGTCGTCGAGGCCGGGCGCGGGCCCGTTCCCTGACTACCTTCGCCTGTATCGGAATCTCTGGGCGGCGAGGACCGCCCACGGTCGCGGGTGTACTTAGTGTACGCGGCGTGTGAGTAGCTGCGGCGCCGCGTTCTGAAGCGAGGGCGGCGTGATGCTGATATTCGGAGCGTGTTGGTAGTGTCCGAAGTGTGTGTGGTGACGTCGGTGCTGTCGGTGACTGAGGGTATGTGTGTGGTTTGCGGGACCCCTTGGGATGTTGGAATAAGCGCGTGCCGCGGTCTGCGCTTTTTCGTCCTGGGATTCGGAGGTAGCGCGTAGTTGGCCGCGCTGGCCACCAGAGGGTTGGGATGAGTTGCCGCCTTGGCGAAGTATGGTCACGGAGCACTCTCTGAAGTGCTCCTTGATCGTTGGGAGTTTAAGGTCGCTGTGGATGTCCACATTGCGCTGGTACCATTCGGCACCAGTCGCGGTGCGGGTGAAACGGTTCTGGAGGGTCTGCAGAGGTTTCAGGCCGGTTCGGACGAATGGGCGAAGACAACGCTTGCGCAAGACATTACAGGTCTTACGCATACCTTGTAAAGGTGAAGCTTGTGTCTAAGAGAGAGCTTGCTCTTCTTACACAGCAAGGGGTATAGCTTGCCCAGTACTTGGGCCGCTTTCTTTCTCGCCTCGCGGATGTGGGCGACGAAATTGAGTCTGGTGTCGAGTGTGACGCCGAGGTATTTGACCGAGCTTCTCCATGGGATCGGCTGGCCGAAGAGCGAGAGCTGGCCGAGTTCATGTATCATTATAGTCACAGAACTGGACAAACAGGAAATGGGTAAACCGAACGTTATGTTATTTGGTATATAGAGACCTACCATCAGGATATAGAAGAGCAGTACATACTGTGAGATCTACCCCCAGGGAATATACTGAATATGTATTTTCACTGGTAGTGTCTCTGTTGCTGCAGACCGTATAGTAGTACCGCCGCAGCGCCTGTTGCAGCCCACAGGCAGTACTGTGCGAACATTACTGTGATTTTGTTTCGAAGGGCGCTGTAGCTATTACTGGTGGTATGTCGGCGTTGCTGTAGACCGTCTAAATACCATCGCAGCGGCTATTGCAGCCGTCAGACAGCACTGTGCGAACATTACTGTGATCCGGTTTGAAGGGCGCTGTAGCAAGTGTTAATACTGGGGTAACGACACTCGACATTATATGTCCCAGGCGACGAGCACAATCCAGTGCAATTCATACCATATTAAGTAACATAACGTTATGTCGGGCGTATCACTTACCACCGAAGTGTTCTTCATAGAAAAAAAAAAAAAAAATAACTGGTGAACTGTGAACGATCAGGACTTGTGTCCTCTGTGCCGAGGTCACGGGAGCATTGTAATGTCTGTCAGGGTCATGACACGGCAGCGAGGTGACCAAAGGTCAAAGGGCGGAACGACCGAAGGAATGTTTCTTCACGCTTATGAAGCTTGTAATAATGCGGGTAGATGGAAAAAAATTTTTTTTGTCTTTTATCCTTTATATATTAGCGCTATTGGCTGAAAGGATACAAAAAAAAAATAGATGGTAATAATGTGGTCCATCATCAGCTGATAGCCGGTCCACTGCTGGACAAAGATCTTCATATTTATAATAAATATGGGGGGGATCTGGGCTATTCCCCACCACGCCGACTGTTATCAGGCTACATATCGGAACTATCTCCACCTGCTGCAGACCTTGGTTCACGCAACACCCTGTATAAGGCGCACGAGTCTGTTCCAGTTCTTCCCTACTACACACAACACAGTACTGATCGCATACAGACATAAGATGTCTCATTACCGCGGCGATCGTACAGCGCCCTTCGAACCGGAACACTGATAAATCACCAAACGCGCCGCTGTAAAATTTGCGGTATGTCCACGTCCAGCAGTGGGCTTGATCATAATCTCAATTCCTTCCAAGTCCTTCAGCGATCGGCTTAAGTCATGGCAGCTTGGATGTCTTAGCACCCCTACGGCTCAGCGGTTAGCAGCTCGGCTCGCGCGGAGCTCCGCGGTTCGATTCCCGATACCAGTAGGTTAAACCTAATGAAATGTTTATTTAATAAGTAATACAATTATATTAATGTTATAGGGAAATTATTAAATAAATTGTTTTTTTTTTTATATGAATTATCAATAAATATGTTATCAAAGCAGCCGCCATTTTTTATTTTCTGACACTTGAAATTAATTAAGTCAGATCAGCTGATAGACGTCCAAAGAACACATGGATCGGTCGGTCAAGGTAATGCTAAATTTATTTTATCCCACTAGTGGGACTCTGGGCCTATCATGTGATGTGTCAATGGAAGTCTGTTCCGTATTGAGAGCTTAGTGGGAATCGAACTTTACGAAGGTCATCGTGATTTCAATTTGAATTGAGCGTTCATCCGGTTCGAATGGCGTTGCAGTTTTTTTCATTCAAGAAGGGTCGAGCTTGATGTTCACCGGATGGTACGTGATACGCGTTAGTACAGAGATGATGAGTCTCGTTACTCCAGTAATTTCAATAGCTACAGCGCCCTTCAAACCGGAGTATAGGGTTGGGGGATGATGCCGCTCCCACGTGGCCATTACAACCGCGGCCGGAAGTTAATAAAAGCAGAGGTCCATATAAGTTTTTTATTCAATTAAGCAAGATGAGTGGGACATACACTTGATAGTAAGTGATACACCCCCCCCACATTACAAAATGGCGCTATGATGGTATATACCACACCAAATTGCATCCGTCGCCTGAGACAAAATCTTGAGTCGTGTTACCCCAGTAATTCACTAGCTACAACGTCCTTCAAACCGGATCAATGCAATATCCGCACAGTACTGTCTGTCGGCTGCAACACGCGCTGCGGCGGTACCTACCTAGACGGTCTGCAGCAACAGAGACACTACCAGCAGTAATAGCTACGTCGTCCTTCAAACCGGATCAATGCAATATCCGCACAGTACTGTCTGTCGGCTGCAACACGCGCTGCGGCGGTACCTACCTAGACGGTCTGTAGCAAAAGAGACACTACCACCAGTAATAGCTACGTCGTCCTTCAAACCGGATCACGGTAATGACTGCACAGTACTGCCTGTCGGCTGCAACACGCGCTGCAGCGGTACCTACCTAGACGGTCTGCTGCAACGGAGATCTACCACTAGTATATCCGAAATGGATAAGTAAAGGTAACTGAGAGAGAGAGAGAGAGAGAGAGAGAGAGAGAGAGATACATTCTCTTATACAATAGAATTTTCTCTACATCATTCATATTACCGCAACGCATTACGACAGTGCACTATCGAATAATCAATAATCGATGAAATAATCAATTTTCGATTTATATTGAGCATGTGATTATAAATACAAAATGGCGGCCGATTATATATTCTCACAATTAAAATGGCGGTCTTTCGTCTAACGGGACTTGTGTTAGTTTTTTCATGTGAGTTATATTTATATTTATGAAAGATTGAATAAGTGAGAGTGGAAATCAGTATGAGATATAATGAGAGAAAGAGATGGCATAAGTTGATGGAGAATAAATATATATATATGTGCATCTTTCGGAATGTATATGCTATCTCTTTCTAACATCCTCGCAGTGTTCATATGGAATCAAGCGGTGTAGTACTCCGTCTGTAATACGCTCGCTGTGTGATGTTGGGTGGTAGATAGCTGGGTAGATAGGAATAAATCATTATCATGATCATCATCAACATCATCATCATCACTATCATAGTTATGATATGTTAAATTATAACATAATGTTAACATTCGATAACTCAGACAAGCTTAGTATTACAGAGACAAACTATCACGCTACTATTCCCTCTCTCTCACGCACACATTCTCTCTCTCTCTTACTTTCATTCTCTTTCCATTGCCCATACACTCCTTCTCAAACTGGTTTACGCTCTCCTCAGCTTGTTCAATCTTTTACATGAATATGCAAATATTCTTTGTTTAGAATATAAAGGAAGGGAGAATATTAACCATCTATATATATATATATATATATATATTATATATACAATTAAGACGGTGAAGAAAGAAGCACGTCATCACTCCGTAGCAGTCCACTGCTGGACATGGAAAGTCCACAGCCCACGTACTCACCGATTGAGATCCGATATTAAAAAAAAAACACATTCCTCTGTATTTATATATAACAACATATGTTATCTGGGATGTTTGCCGCTTATCATATACTCATTGTTCAATTGCTTATCATATATGGTTGTCAAATATCTCCCTTCCGCTTTTTTGCTCTTTATTCAATGCTTTATAAAAAGTGTTACAGTGATCGGATTTAGTTCAAATATGCGCCGTTTTGTTCGATAATCTGTTTCCATCTAGACGGCAACTTCATAATACCTCCCTCGTAGAAGCCCCCCTCCTTATTTGCGAAGAACTCGGACAGCCACTTTTCACAAGCCTCGTTTGAGTTCAACAAAAAAAAAGTTTACACCACCAAGGGCGTTCACCATGGACAGGAACAGGTGGTAATCACTTGGCGCCATGTCCGGGCTATATGGTGGATGCGATAAAACCTCCCATCCGAGCTCCCGTAGCTTCTGACGAGTCATCAACGAAGTTTGTGGTCTGGCGTTGTCCTGGTGGAACACTACACCCTTCCTGTTGGCCAATTCTGGACGCTTCTGGTCGATCGCCTGCTTCAAGCGGTCCAGTTGTTCGCAGTAGATGGTAGAATTAAGCGTCTGGCCATATGGGAGCAGCTCATAGTGGATGATTCCCTTCCAATCCCACCAAACACACAGCAAAACCTTCCTGGCCGTCAATCCCGGCTTGGCCGCTCGACCTCGACCGTTTTCGCTTGATATTGTCGTATGTGATCCATTTTTCGTCGCCAGTCACCATCCGCTTCAAGAATGGGTCGAGTTCGTTCCGTTTCAGCAGCATATCGCAGGCGTTGATTCGGTCCAGAAGGTTTTTTTGCGTCAAATCATGCGGCACCCAAACATCAAGCTTTTTTTTGTATCCAGCCTTCTGCAGATGGTTTAAAATGGTTTGGTGACTAACTCCCATCTCCTGGGCGATGTCACGAGATGCCACATGCCGGTCTAACTCGATGTAGTCCATGATTTGATCGGTATTTGTCGCCACAGGTCTTCCGCCGGCTGGCATATATAATAATGGATAACCATGGTGTCGTTTTCACCGGCTCTGAATCGTCGAAACCATTCCTCCGCGGTTCGAAGTGATAGAGTACCATCCCCCAAAACACCATTAATCTCACGGAACGTTTCTCTAGCGGATTTGCCTTTAACGAAGGAAAACTTTAAAATAGCGCGAATTTCGGCGTTAGTGAACTCAATGTTTACACGTCTATAACTGTTGAACGCAATATCCAAACTAATTATGCATAGCGTCGTTTTGTAGGTTATGTCAAGACCTTTCAAATTATGTATAGTATTGCCAGATACGAGCTCTGTAGCGCTTTGTACATAGCCGCGAAATTCAAAAGACAAAAAGGCGGAAGGGAGATATTTGACAACCCTATATATACACAATATTCTCACACACACACACACGCACGCACACATACACGCACGCACACATTCATATACGCACGCACGCACTAGGCCACCTTCAAACACCACGAGCCCGGAAACCTTTTTAGTCGCCTTCTACGACAGTACTTACCTTAGCCTATTGTTAATTATCCCAGACTACAGGACAAAAATGTACCAAAGCGTACAGCCAGTAATTTTTTTCTTTTTAAATTAATTAATATAATAAAATTGAATTTAGTTCAGCCGCCACAGCATGATGAGCTGATCACCATTTTACCTCGGCCAGGTCTCCAACTTACGATGTGAATTTCAGTGAGCACCGCGCTCGCCAGCCGCCTGCCGCCGGTCTTCAACAGGATGAGGCTCGACAGGTACCGGCCGAGGATCAACTTCATCCACACGCCGCTGAGGTTGCAAGACAAAAATCAATATTTCGCCTATTACGAGAACTATCCGCTGAGGAAACACTTCAACAATGACAGCCCGGCGCCATTTTTGCCGCCAAAACTGACGCGCGAAACGGACCCGTTCGGAAATCTGTTCGACGGTAACGGCATGATGTATTTATCGCTGCCGAAAAACGACGGCGACAGATTAATAAATAAATTAATGACTGACATTATTATTGCTAATGCAGATAAAAATGATAGGGTTTACACTAATAAAAGATTGATCGACGATAAAAAAAAGTTGCGCAGTGTAAACATACTGCGCAGTGCCGACTTGGCTGTGGATGATGGCGGCGGCGTGGCTCACAACAATGTTTTCGATTTCTACGACGTAGTTGGATAAATAGCAAATATAAAAATCTCGTATAGCTTCTGTTGTTTAATGAATATTTAATCAGAGACGTGTACTGACTGTACATCCGGCGCTTGAATTATTGAATAGGCAGAATACTTTTAACATTACAATATTTTTTTTTTAAATTCATTTTTTTTTTAATTAATAATATTTTCATAGAGCTTGCATTTAGTCATTGTTTTTTTTTTTATTAACGTGTGTTAGTGTCGGGCTCTAACCAATTAAAAAGCTTCACACGGTATTCCTGCCTCATCCACATACTCGAGGGTCGCGAGATAACGTGTATCAGTTTCTCCGCGACCCTCGGGTCCACCTCGGGGAGGTATGTGATGTGAAGCATCCCTCTCGACAAAATCCCTCCGTGGCGACGCGTCGGAATACGAGACGCATCACCATATGCACGACGGCCCACGTCGGGTTCAGTGATTGTTGGTCTGGGCGGCACAGCTGATTGTCTGGTCTGGATGAGGTAAGATGGAAATAAGCTTACCATGCTGTAGTAGCTGAACTGAGTGAAATTCCAGGTCTCTGTTCTTCTTTGTAGTCTCGGACTATTATTAATAGGACTTAAGTTAGCCCTGCCGTAGGTATCTTAGGTTTTGAAGGGAGCCCTGATTTCCAAGCGAACCTGGGATAAACAACAAGTACGAGGTGATCCAGTTCTCGTCGCACGAAAACGAAGATGTCGGAGGGTTACAGCTCTACCTCGGAACTGAGATCCCCGAGCCTCTCTCAATGCCATCACCGCCCAGAGGTGTTAGTGGGTAAATATCCCAAATGACCTTCTTCTCCTCAGAGACAGGATATTTTTAGATTTATACCCTCAATACGAACAGCCGACAGACGGCATATGATTGACATCTTGCCTCTGGTGATGAGTGCAACGTGATGCAGTGTACAATATCCTAACTCCACGCTGTTATAAGCTGTATTACTTACCGTCAGAACGTCGCGCTCGTCTCGTTGCTTCATCGAAAAAAAAAATTTGTTTGACCATAGACAATACTACTGCATTGGGTATATGCTATGTGTTTGTAAATTTTTAATCTAAGAATTTACCTTTAACATTAATTTTTCCATTAAAAAAGGTGATGATGATGATAAACTCCAACTCGCGTGGACTGGTTTGACAAAATAGTAGTAGTAATAGCCAATTTTTTTTTTTTTAAATTTGTCTAGAGATCTATTGACTCGTCACGCTATTATTCATCTCCAAAACTATTAGAGATGAACACTCAAAATTTGGTACAGATATTGCGTCTATCATTTAGAAGTCGGCTAAGAATGGAAGTTACAAAATTCCTCCCCCAAACGGAGGGGAGCGTTACAGCCATTATAAGTATGTAGGATGAGATAAATAAAAGAACACATATAATAGAATTATTTATTTCTAATCATATAAAAACTTTAGCCCATTTCATTATTGATTCACGCATCCGACCAGTTGACCAAAAAAACGGTTATATAAAATGCTTTAAAAAAAAAAAAAAAACAACTTAAACCCTGCCATATAATTATAACGTAATTAACTTCCAATACCGACCTACAACCGCGAGCAAACAAAGCGAACATTTGAATGTTGGCCAACTCACCCGCTCACACTGGCCAACGTACAAGGTATAGACAAATGTTTGATAATAGTTCGTTCATATATCTTCTCTATGCGAGGTTTTCTTTATAGGTTTAAATTGAGACTGATGACAGAATGAAAAAAAAAAAAAACCACCGCTCTGTAATTGTCTATAGCAAACGATTTAAAAGTAAAATTATATAAAAACTTATTTGACAAATAAATTAATTTAACATCATCCATTCTCCAATACAATATTAAAAAAAAAAAAAAGAAACAAATCAATACATAAAATCCAATTGAATACCGTCACCTTATTAAATATACATTCAATGTCAAACGTCATCAATCAACGCGCTGAGGAATATGGCGGCATATATTTTTTTTATACAGGCAAAAGCTGTCAACTTTCTGCCAATGTTAAAATACTTTGTTATAACGAGCGTGTTAAATATCTATCAGTTTTGTAAAGATTACGTGATTAAATAGCCGTCTTAATGTTCCCACTGCTGGGATTAGGATGTTCACACAAGAATATATGAGACGATTTATCTATTCCATATATCCATTAAAAATGTGGGTTCGGCGATGTTTCTATTCACCGGAAGCTCAAGCTTATTCGGGATAGAACCTTCAACTCCTCGAGACGGTAAGGATCCGTCTCGAGTTGATTTTTTTTTTTTTTTACAAGCGACGAGACGAGCCGGTAGTTCACCTGATAGTAAGTATATACGCCCTGTAATGGCGTTAGGGTGATATATACTGCACCACATTCCGCTCGTCGCTTGTGACATAAGATGTTCAGTCTCGTTACCCCGGTAATTTCACTAGCTATCGTTTATATATATATATATATTGCTTTGTAAGCGCTGTACTGTATTAAATGATTTCCCGCCATTTTCACCTGTCACTGTCAAACTATCTATACTGTACATCCGGCGCTTGAATTATTGAATAGGCAGAATACTTTTAACATTACAATATTTTTTTTTAAATTCATTATTTTTTTTTAACGATAAAGGTACAGCCGACATCGTGCCAAGCGTTATGTAGCAGCTAATACACCTTTTTTCGACGCGACTGTACTATACTGGAAAAAACTTACCATTCATATGATTTATCACGCAATCAGGGGTTGCCAACATTTTCTTAGTTGCTTGTCTCATTTTTTTTTTCATCTTTATTTCGAAGTATAGGATAAGTATAACAGTAAAAAAAAAGTGTAATAGTAATAAATTAATAATAACAAAAAAAAAAAAATGTATAATAAACAAATGTGATCGATGAAATGTTTCACTTCCGTCCGGATTAGAACTAATTATATAAAGGTTCTTTATAGTTCTAATATTACTTTGATCTATATCTCCCCACTCTTCAGCTGTCGCGTCTTGGGGGGTATATGTATATATATACATATGTATACATTTATATATGTAACTGAGATATATCTAGAAGTTACAAATATCGAATTTGTGCTATAATATAAAATGTAAGCGATATCTAATAGAAAACAATTTGCACAGATTCGCCATTTTACTTGCGCTTAGTTTAATTTGTCTAACTACAACCAAAGTTCATTAGGACTGTTTGTCTACAGTCCCACTGCTGGGACTACATTCATCCCCTTACTAGGACACAGTCAACTTATCACCAGTGAATATTGAAAAGTTATTTAATCGAAAAATCTTCACAATGCCAACACATCCGTTTCCGTTTTCATTTTTAATAAAATTAATTAACGACCTTATAAAATTCCCACTGCTGGGATTCGGTGATCTCTCTCACAATAAATCATATCCACGAAAGCTGTTGTGTGAACAGGATTAATTCCTCACGATGTTCCTTCAGCGGAAGTCGGGACTCATTGGGGATAGAACCCGGGTCCGCTGGTAAAGCCACTGAGCTATCGCGGCTTCTAATATGTAATTATAATTGTGCGAGATGTAGTGTATAGAAGTTATATTAGCGTCTGATATTTTGAACAATTTCGTGCTTAAGTATACCTGCTGTACCGCACGCTCGTCATCATCATCATCATCATCAGCTGATGGACATAGGTCTACTGCAAAACTTTCCACACTGATCGCTCCTAAAGTACCCGCATTCAACGGCTTCCTGCGACGTTACAGTCCAGCCTTCGGTACCGTCGGGCACTGAGAGCTTTCGTTTGTAGGGATACATATATGGGGGAGGGGGTGTTTGGGTCATTTCCCACCACGCTGGCGCAATACAGGTTGGGTGGGGTGTGGGGGAAGGCATGTACTGCCCTTTGCAGCCGGTGGAGTCGCGGAGGGTGAGGAGCGTCGGTATCGCAGCCGTGTAACTGTTGGCGGCGGAACCCAGGACCAGTTCCGTCGCAAGTAGTCGGGAGAGTTCTCTCTCTTGGCTCCCATGGCCTCTGGGTAACGGAGTAGGTGGGTTCCGTTGCCCAAGTGGACCATAAGAGATCCAGAGGTTGCGCTTTACGATCCGCTCCAGAAATGGAAAGGTGTTCTTTCACCGGTGGTGGAGCTGGATGATGCAGCCGACGCTGGCAGAGTCGCGGTGTACGAAAGCGTTCCCGTGACCCTGCCGTAAGCAAGGAAGGAGGAACATCGCGGAGGTTTTAGTTGGTGCTAGCCCGACATAACCTGTCAACCCCGCGAAGGTATTTCCCCCAATAAAGAAAAAAAAAAGGGTTAGGTTAGGTTAGGTTAGGAACGACGATGACGTAATACGCGATCATTCTACCTACCGTGACTATACTAAAGAGAGTTTGCTTCCAAATTTAAATTCCAAAAGATTCGCACCATTACATAATAGAATAAAAAAAAATCTTAAAAAAAAAAAATGCTTTTGACCTTTGGACTCTAATACACAATATAATTGTAGGTTCATTAACCCCAGTTCATCAAACCCCTTCTCTGTCTCCTCTCCTCTTTATTCCTTCTTCCCCTTTCTGCCCTAGTTGGCATATTACTATACCTAGTGATATTATTAAAAAGAGGTATAAACAAGACATGGTCGCATCGTGCGATCTGTTACCGGTAACAGATGGTAACATAGTGAAAACGTGGCTTTGATTCAGAGTAGAAGTCGCAATATCATCATTAAGCGTTATGGGATACGTTGTCAAATATAATTACCGGTAACAGAGCGGAAAAATCCCGTTGATTTATAATAGATGCGCAAAATTAACGATTTGTTTTACTTGGCATATATAATTACCGGTAACAAACCGTAAAGATAGATATGATTTACAATAGCGGCGATATATTATCGATTTGTCTTATATAATTTGATGTAATACATAATTACCGGTAACAGAACCAAATGACGCCTTTCATTCACAACAGAAGCGCAATATTATCGATTGGTGTTACAGGATCCGTTGTTGTATATAATTACAGGTAACAGACGGTAACAAAACGAAAACATGGCTTAGATTCATAATAGAAGCCCAGTATAATTGATTGGTGTTATATAATCCATTGTCGTATATAATTACCGGTAACAACGGTTTCCGTTACCTTCGAACGTGTAGTTGTGTAGTGGCGGTTGGGGGGTGACGTCATCGCGACGGGAGCCAGGGCCGGGCTGGCTGTTGGCGCTGGAGCAAGTTCACCTGTCCGCCTGCCCGCTCTCGCCTATCGGGGTGCTGTGGGCGTTTTCTCTCCTGTGGTTGATGTCCAGGTGCAGCAGGCAGCCGACGGCGCCGAAGTATCTGGAAAGATTTTTTTTTTTAATTCTCCGAAGCGAAGGCACGAGCCGTACGATCACCTGATGACAATGATGCGCGTGCGCATAACAACGTTGCGCCGGCGGGGATGGTATACTGCAACACATTTATGATCCAGAAATTACACAGGCTTGTTACCGCAGTAATTTCACATCAGTAATGTACAGACAGCTACAATGAGCTCATAGATGGTGAAGCTTGATAGCCTACGTCCAGGAGTTGGCGGCTGATGATAATGATGATGACTCTACCTTCTCTCTGACTCACCCTTCGTGCTCCAAGAACAGCGCCTTCAAAGCCCCATGGGACCAGTAGCTCATCGCGTACGACAGCAGCTTCATGGACAGCGGGTTCACTCTCAGGAAATTACCGCAAAACACAACCTGAGAAAATTCACTTGGTACAGTGGAGCTGGCTGGTGTGAAAGCTAAACATCCGGACGTGAGGTCTTCATCGAACCAGGGACCTCAGCATTGCAAGGTGACCAGATAACCGATTTGTCTTAGCGATGGGCGTTAACGCATAACAAAGGTACCGACGCGATTGAAGGGATTATTATACGGCCAAATTAAACGGTCGGTACGTTCGTACTACTGGGGGCGTGGCGGTGTCGTTTACACTTGGTCGGGTAATACTGTACCTACAACAGAGTCTGATGCTGGTGGTATTAGGATGCCACTGAAGCTAAGCCAGCATCGCTTCCATCGCTACTCTTGACGTCTATGAAAGCGGATGAGCCGCAAGATTAGTGACATGAAGTCACCAAAGCGAACGTAAAAATTATATTTTGACATTTGGACGCCATTTTTAATTTTTCTAAAAAAATATATATATTTTTTTTTATATAATTTCGATACCATCTGCCATTGTCATGGCAACTGATGGTGGAATGAGAGAAGAGTGATTGATACGTATGTAGTTTGTGGGAAACTCCGCCAGTGTGGTGTTGCCAGCAAGCATGCCGTACGGTCTTTTGTCTATGGTATGGCGTATTAATGTGATAGGTCGTTATTTTTTTTATCTAACACAGTGATGAGATGAGCGGGACGTTCATCATCATCAGCCGATAGACGTCCACTGCCGGAGGTAGGCTTCCCTCAAAGATTCCCGCAATGATCGAGTAGGGATTCATATTTGGTGGACAAGATTTGGGCCATTTCCCACCACGCTGGCCCATTGCAGGTCGGTGGGAGCCAGAGCCTCGTCTGATGAGGTTGACTTGGATAAGTGATATGCGGGACACCTCACACAGCGAGACGTTCATCTGATGGTAAATTTTTCGTCTGTCCAATTATGCCCTCGCCTTATACACAATCGCGTTACGACAATAATGATTACCCGCAACACCCTTCAAACCGGAACACAGCAATTTTAACACACTATTGTATGTCAGCTGCAGTACGCTGCGGATTTACCACTAGTAGTAATAGTGACAGTTACCCTTTCCAAGTTCTCGTTGGAGGCGCAAAGTCTCGCGATGGAGCCGATGTTGTTGGTGATGGTGACGAGGGTCGCGCGCGCCAGGTCCTCCCGGGACACCTTCGCCCGGCGCTCCGCCGAGTACATTTGGCCAAAGCTGAGGATCGGGATATACTTGTAAAGAGACCAGCTGCCAATAGAATATTAACACTGCATACTTAAGAGTGCCGTGTCTAGTGAAAAGACTAAGTTCACTAGATACGGCACACTACTACTGTTAGTATGAGGGGGGGTCATTGTCTTCATCAGCACCATGTCTGCTTCGACTACGAGGTGAACAGGTGGTGACATCAAGACCTTATCAAGCAGTGGTGTTTCAATAACTTATAAAGTCTTTATAACCTGGAGCCCAAGTGACTATAAATTACCAACATTAACGCGATCCGGTTTGAAGGGCGCTACAGCTAATGAAGTCTGTCGTTATATATGGTAGGGATCTGTTGCTGGTGGGATGTAAGGCATCCCGCAGAACAACCCACAGGACCTAAGCCAACCTCACCTGCTCGTGGTGCGACCTGATAATCAATAAAGGAGGCTCTGGCTCCCATCAACCTCTCCCATATGAACCCCTTGAATCGACAGCCTGTAATACCAGGCAGTGCTGGAGGCCATGCTGACTCCAGCGCCCGAACGATGGACGTGGATCTTTGGGGGAGGCCTATGTCCAGCAGTGGAAATCTGATGATGATGATGACTACTGTTGGTAGTTTCAGCAGGCAAAAGTTCATCAATCAGTAGTGTGCAACCGCTACTTACTGCTACTAGTGATAAGTAACTAACGAAATTACCGCGGTAATGTGACTACTGAATTATTTTTACATATACCCACATTCGATGTGGTGAGGAGGAAGTGGCCGTTGTTACCTGCTCGCGACCAGGTCGCCAGGTAGACCGAACCTCGCGTAATCACCGCCGTATATATCGCGCACCAGCTTGTCGACGGTGGTGTTGTCGCCGGCGGCTGCCAGGGCGATCGCCTCCTCGAAGCTGCTGCAGCCGGTGAGCAGGCAGCACAGGCCCAAGAACGTACCACCGCCGAGACTAATCAGGGAATGAAGCTTCATAAGTCTTCCGTCTGAATAAATATTTAGATGTAGTGCTTTTATTCTTGGAAAAAGTTGACTAAAACTGCATCGCTGGCCATGTCAATCTTTGAGTATATAATATAAGCAGAGTAAGCTCAAACGTCATCACTGTTCAAACTGACCTGGTGCCGCTGACCCTGAAGTAGTCGTTGGGGCCGTTCACGACCAGCATTGAGACTCCACTGCCGATGTTCACGAGCAGGAACGGGTACGGTGATGAGAAGTCGTACGGCTTCCGGACGTACACGCTGAGCGCTTCCGCTGAATACGGCGGCTGAGGATTTGATAAGAAAAATTGTTAGCATTTGTCACTCATCTGGATAGGGAGTAGTGCAAACACTACTGCGTTCCGGTTCGAAGGACCTGCTGAGTAAAGAGACTTAACATCTTGAATCAACAAAGTGGCGCTAGTTAGGATGTTACACATACATAAGGTGTAAGTCCGTTACCCGAGTAATTTTAACAGCTACAAGTCCTTCGAGCCGGATCAAAGATAAATTTGCACACTAGTGGTACCTACGTAGTCTCCGACAAATAGGAACTATCGACAGTAACACTGAGTCTATGGCTAGCAGACTTGACGAGGAAATTAAAAAAAAAATTGTCTCAATGTAGACCACCATCACACCATTAATGTGTATCTGGTTCCAGAGCCAGGGTGTTCCCTGATGGTGCTGTGCCAAACTGACCGTATCGCTCGGATGCTGGTGCACCGGCTCCTCGTTGGGCGGGGCCCAGTAGTAGCACTCCTGCGCGTTCATCGAGTCGACGAACAGCACGCCGGCGATCAGCGCGTCCAGCTCGTCCAGCTTCGACAGTCTCATGTTCACCTCCTGAAGAGTAAAGGTATTTAAGACAACAAAGGTAGAACCAAAGAGGTCTAGGTTCAATCCCCGCGCAACTTAAGCTTCCGGTGATGGCGACAGTCATACCCGTACTTGGACAGCGTTATATATAAGTTTGTCTTTTTGCTTGTAAAATTTGGTCCAGAGTCCCAGCGGTGGGAACATTCGTGTTTCAGGTCTTAATAATGGAGATCACAATATAGTGCAGTGTACATTATCTATTCTTCTATGTTTACCGCCACACAGTACTTTGGAAACATTACTGCGGTAATGAGACAACGCATTGCATCTAAAATCTACGAGCAATGCTGCAGTGTATATTATCCTAACTAGCGTCGCATTGTTATGGACGGGTTGGTCACTTACCATATCATCATCATCATCAGGCGATAGACGTCCACTGCTGGGCATAAGCCTCCGTCACAGATCCTCCATGTCTGTAGTGGTTGATATGGGAGGCTACGGGCTATTTCCCACCACGCTTGCCCAATGCGGGTTGGTGGGAACCAGAGCCTCGTTTGTTGATTAGCAGGGTGCACCATGAGCTGATGAGGTTGAGGTTCCTCTTATGCCCCCATGGACTTATCATAATGAATATTTTTTTTTATTTAATCTTTAGAAGATAGATTTGAGAAAGTGGGCGTTACCTTTTTAAAGTCCTCCTCAAACTTGTAAGCCCCGCCCCCTGTTGCGTATATAGTGTTGACCAGGTCGGCCATGCCTTTGGAGCGCGCCAGCTGGAGGAATGCGCCGACTTCGCTCGTCGGGAACCTGATGAAGTGCAGGCAGCCCCTGCGACCCCTGATAGAGACGTTTTCCATCTATAAATATAATTTTATTGATTTAAACTTAAGAAAGGAGAAAGAGAAAGAGATCACAAATCGGAGTAGAGAGTGAAGTTATTTTTATTTGGAACGATAATTAAGGCAAATGTCAAAAAAAAAAGGAATTGGCTCTTTTTTTAACCAATTCATCGTCAAAGGCATCAGATAGATCCAGTTAAATTATTTTCGAATTTTGTAATAAAAAAAATCGATATCTTTTTGTTGTCTATGATATGGTATATAACTTTACCCGCCAAATATCTTCTTTAACTGCCAGATCTAACCTATAAATTACTTGACACTTTATTTACTAGATAATTTATAAAGAAATTATATAGAATTCTAATTTATTATCAATCAGAAAGCTCTCTTAAGCAGTAGCGTAAAAGTTCGAAGCGTGTTGGCCAGGACCATAAACAAAATGGAGGCCATCGTTGTGCTTGCGTTAGCTAATAACAACGACGCAAAAACATAGAGATATATTATATTCATCCTTTATTGGAACCACATCACAAATTTGGCCAGTTCATAATTTGTCTTAGAGAATACATGCATACAAACTCATTGACGGCTCACCGCTAATTTAACCGCCAATTCGTATAAACAAGATGGCGGCCAACCGTCGCGTTCCTTTCAACCGCAGCGATAAATATTTAGTACAGATTAAATGCGAACGTTTAAAATAAATCCAAATTACAATCGAAAATCGGCCGAGAATTGGAGAGCTTATTCTCGTTACTGTAATTTCATCAGCCAGAGCTCTCTTCAAAGCGGCTGATGTATACCATACCTGAAGATGAACGTCCCGCCTGCCAGTCTTGCCGTAAGCCGAGTTCCTGGTGAGGTACCGCCTGATGTTCTTCAGCACTTCCGTCTCCTTGTCTATCTCGCGGCGGTTCGTCTCCCTCGGCTCGAAGTACACGAGCTTCGTCAGCGTACCACCGATGTCCATGCCGAACCACGGCATCGCTGGAAGAATAGAAAAACTATTTACCACATGCATTTTAAAACGGGGGTAATTAGATAATTTTTTTATATACAACCCCAATTCATAACAACACTGCAAGACGTGCTCGTCGCCATGGGACAAGATGTTAAGTCTTATTACCGCAGTAATTTCAACAGCTGCAGCGTTCACCGGCAACAGAGACTTACCAACAGTGAAATAAACGCTGAAGTTTGATTGGTGATTGGGTCTTTCTGGACCCACCTGGTAAGATACCATATTCTGTAAATCCAAAGCCATGACATCTAAGTGTCGCCAACATGGGAGAACAGGAGTATATTAAAGGGGCTTCATCATCCAAAGCCTTATTTAGGAGTTTTGAAACTATACCCAAAAACCCTGACTCTGTAGAGTTGGTTTGTGACTACTTACGCGGTGCGTTATTGTCTGGTGGCGTGGGTGGCGTGGACTCTGCCATGCTGACGATGCGGTTGGGCTTCAGCACAGTTGATTTGTAATTGGAGCGGCGGGCGCGTTTCAACTGATTGCACCTGGTAAATAAAGTCACATAAATCTATTGTTTAAAGGAAAATATTTTAATATATTTCTACCTCCTGAGAAAAGGGTTAGGTTAGGTTAGGTTTGTTTCGAATTAGGAGGCCGCCGCCCAATTGCTTCACGGGAGGGCGACGGCCGGGCGTGCGCTCCGTCTTAAGGGCGCGCGCGGTCGTCTATGGGGTCGGGGGGCCCCGACGTGCCGGTCCCGCGAGGGGCTGGTACGGGACGGCAGGTGGGTGCCTTTGCTCCCCGCGGGCACCCACCAGGAGGAGTTTTATACGCGGAGGCGCCCGGAGAGTTGCTTGACTGAAACCCGGGCGTCTCCAGTATGCGTATGGCGGGACAAGCGGTGGTGGTTTTAGTGGGTGTGGGGGTCACGCACAACATCTCAGTGGCCCCGAGCCCCAACTAACCCGGCGTCCTCCCCCTTGAAAAGGACACTGGGTATGCGGTAACAGCATTTCCACCACCGATATCAAAAAAAAAAAAAAAAAAAAAAAAAAAAGTTTGTTTTGATGCTTCGAGCTTTTAATGGAGCTATAATAGGAAGCAAGAGCTCGTAGAGTGCTGACGCCGTATTATGCAAAAAAAGTGATGTCGCAAAAGGAGGCTGCGAAGAGGCAGTAAGATAGCATCTGTCTTGTCTCTTTCGGTAGCCAGAGAGAGATCTGGGCGTCGGAGAAAAGTGCACAGCAGTTCTCAACCCCCAATACAGAGATCACAGCGGCGGGTTCGGGGGTCACGAGGTCATTCGTGGCCAAAAATTAAAGGTGTACGGGAGTGAAAGTGTTCCTATAAGATAGGATAGAACGGAACTTCTTCTTGCCGGAAGTCGTGACGGCGGTGCTGGAAGGAGTTTAGCCGTGCAGAGCCACACTAGGTAGTTTCACTATCTACAGCGCCCTTCAAATCGTAACACCGTAACGCTAGTGCTGTGTATACTATCTAGTTGGTAAGTAGCGGAGATGGTCCACCAGTTGTATGAGGACTATCTAGGGGTGTGTGTGTGGGGGTGGGGAGTGTTCTTACTTTGAGAGGGATAGTGGGAGCTCGTAGGGCGGCGTTGCTCGGCGCTCGGGCCGGCAGGCCGCGAGGCAGCCCTCACAGCGGTGCAGGCGCATCTGGAACGATCGCAAATTCGTCATCGCACTTTTATAATCTGTGGGATTGGCGGTTGCGGACGGGTGGTCCGCGAAACCTATATAAGAAACCTGTCGAATTACTTATCTTCCAGATTATATAAAAGAAACCATCCAAAGCACTCATCCTCTATGGCTGTGGTTCTTAACCTTTTTTTTTTTCGTTCACGTTCCTCAATACAAATGCATCTATCAATCATTACCCTTGCAAACAGTATTTAGTTTCTCTTAAATATTCTGTGTGTGTGTTTGTATGCACGTGTGTGCGTGTGTTCGTGTATCGTTCCGTCGAACGCGAAGTTCACCTGATGGTAAGTGATACGCGTTCCCATAACAATGTCGTACTAATATAGGATGGCATTCAATGCACCGCATGATGTATACCGCTGCGATACATTATATTAGGTCTCGTTACCGCAGTAATTGCACTAGTTACAGCTCCCTTCAAACCGGATCACAGTAACGTCCGCACAGTACTGTCTATGGGCTGCAACAGGCGCTGCGGTGGTACGTACCTAGACGGCCTGCAGCAACAGAGACACTACCACCAATAAACGCGGGGCGTTTGTGTGTGACAACCAAAAAAAAAAAAAAAACTGCCGACTGCGTGTGAGTAGACCGAGAGTCCCAACAGTGGGAAGGCTAAGTGGACTTCTCGCCGCTTATATACTTCAATAACAACAATGGTAAACAATATAATAAATTCATCGGCGGGTTCGTGCGCAGTACATTCATAAATATGTATGCGGAACGCTTTGACCTTTCACTCGCGGTGACGTCACAACCTGCTCCCCCCCAAACCTTCAGCTGTAAGAGTGCGACGTCCGCGAAGGTATTGTTCAGTTTCAAACGTTAAAAAAAAAAAAACTATACAACGCATATCTCAAAGAGCTGAAGTAGTTCTCGTCTCTATGCGTATGATTATGAGGTTATGATCCACCGAAGCACCTGTCCTGCTGGTGATTACCAGCTGGTGGGTGACAGGAACCGATAATTCGATATGCCGGTATCTTGGCGGTGACCGTCTGGGTAGATGCAAGTGTTACTGTGTTCCGGTTTGAAGGGCGCTGCAGCTATAGTAATTGGTGGGTAGCGAGACTGAACATCTTGTCTCAGGGCCACGGGCGTAACATGGTGCAGTAGTGGTCTGGTCGCATAAAAAAAAAATTCAATGACCTGATGATGAAAATAAAGGATCATCATCATCATCATACTCAGTATAAAGGCGTCGTATAGAAAAAAAATCTCTTGGAGAACATATCCTGATCAGATGGGAGTCAGGGATATGGAGAATGTATTCATAATAAAATAGTACTGATAGTCTCCAGGAGAGGGCGCGTGATGATCACCACGAACACCACCGCGACCTCAACCCCGTCCGAAGACACGAGCGATACGGTCACTCGATAACGAGTGATGCATCGCACCGTGCTCACCGTCACGACATATCAATTAAGTGTGATTACCGCAGTAATTTCACTAGGAGACAGCTGCCTTCCTTCAGTCCATTAGGAGAGGCTTCTGGAACTCCTCAGTAACGCACCGAGGACCCTCAGCAGCCTGGCTAAAACACTTCACGGAAGACCACCATGCATTTGACTTCCTCCCAAGGTTTGCTTGTCCAGGTCTGATGGTCCTCGCCCTCAAGGTTCGCAGACCGAGGAACCCATTTAGTCGCCTTTTATAACAGTCAAGGTATACCTAAGCCCTGTTACTGGGAGAGCAATGGAGATCTACCAGTATGCAGTGAACCTGAGGATCATCATCATCAGCCAATAGACGTCCACCGCTGGACATAGACCTCCCCCAAACATTGGTCATGAGCTTCCCGCATCCAGCGGCTTCTGGCGACTCTCACCAGATCATCGGTCTGCCTTCTGGTCACTATATTCTACCGTTCCCCCCAAGTGAACCTGAGGATGGTGATAAGCAATTCGTCTATCTTCATCATGGATGTACGCCTTCTCCAATGTCTTCCACCGAATGGAGCCTAGGCTTCCCGCATCCTACTTCCGACCGCCGTGATGATGGACCGGCGACATGGAGGAGGGATGGCGTCCTCCACTCTAAGATTTTCCTCCACTGCAAGACTTTCCCCCACTCTAAGATTTTCTTCCACTGCAAGACTTTCCCCCACTGCAAGACTTTCGTCCACTCTAAGATTTTCCTCCACTGCAAGACTTTCCTCCACTCCAAGACTTTCCCCCACTGCAAGACTTTCCTCCACTCTAAGATTTTCCTCCACTGCAAGACTTTCCTCCACTCCAAGACTTTCCCCCACTGCAAGGCTTTGCTCCACTCTAAGACTTTCCCCCACTCCAAGACTTTCCTCCACTCTATGATTTTCCTCCACCGCAAAACTTTCGTCCACTCCAAGGCTTTGCTCCACTCTAAGATTTGCCTCCACTCCAAGACTTTCCTCCACTCCAGGACTTTCTTTCACTCCAAGACTTTCCTCCACTGCAAGACTTTCCTCCACTCCAACACTTTCCTCCATTCCAACACTTTCCTCCGCTCTAAGATTTTCCTCCACTCCGAGACTTTCCTCCACTCTAAGATTTGCCTCCACTCCAAGACTTTCCTCCACTCCAAGACTTTCCTCCGCTCTAAGATTTTCCTCCACTCCAACACTTTCCTCCGCTCTAAGATTTTCCTCCACTCCAAAACTTTCGTCCACTCCAAGACTTTCCTCCACTCCAAGGCTTTGCTCCACTCTAAGATTTGCCTCCACTCCAAGACTTTCCTCCACTCCAGGACTTTCTTTCACTCCAAGACTTTCCTCCACTGCAAGACTTTCCTCCACTCCAAGACTTTCCTCCACTGCAAGACTTTCCTCCACTGCAAGACTCCTCCACTGCAAGACTTTCCTCCACTCCAAGACTTTTTTCCACTCCAAGACTTTCCTCCACTCCAAGGCTTTGCTCCACTATAAGATTTGCCTCCACTCCAAGACTTTCCTCCACTCCAGGACTTTCTTTCACTCCAAGACTTTCCTCCACTGCAAGACTTTCCTCCACTCCAAGACTTTCCTCCACTGCAAGACTTTCCTCCACTGCAAGACTCCTTCACTGCAAGACTTTCCTCCACTCCAAGACTTTTTTCCACTCCAAGACTTTCCTCCACTCCAAGACTTTCCTCCACTCCAAGACTTTCCTTCACTCTAAGACTTTCCTCCATCTCAAGACTTTCCTCCACTCCAAGACTTTCCTCCACTGCAAGACTTTTCTCCACTCCAAGACTTTCTTTCACTCCAAGACTTTCCTCCACTCCAAGACTTTCCTCCACTCCAAGACATTCCTCCACTCCAAGACTTTCCTCCACCACCGGCCTTCGACAGACATTGCCAGCTCACTTCCACTCCAGCTGGCAGGTTTTGAGAGCTACATCGACAGCATCAGTTCTCCATCGAAATTCCAAACATAGTCCTGGTCCTGGAAACCAGCTCGATGCTCGCCATGTCTCTGCGCCGGAAGTAAGGATGGGGAGGAAGCACTGGTTTTCGATTTTTTTTAAATTCCTCTATATCCTTATTAAATATATAATATAGATGAAAACTACTGCGCTTAGAATAATTTCGCCTAACACCACCACTACCAGCACTAAGACCCCCCTCCCCTATTCTGGTCAAATTGACCCACTGACCCGGATTAAGCTCAAGCTTCTCGAATTGCGTAAAGTAAAAGTGGTCCAACCGCTTTGTGTGTCCTCACTCACAAAAGCGAGTTGTTCTTTTTTATATATACAAGCGACTAAACAAGCAAAGCGATCACCTGATAATAAGTGACACGACCGCCCATAACAACGTAGCTCTAGTTACGATGGTACACAGCCCCACATTGAGCTCGTCGGAGACATGCGTTGTCTTATTATCCTAGTAATTACTACTAACTACAACGCCCTTCAAACCGGAACACAGCAATGCTATATCATATTCTCAATGCAGACCTACTCCACTTTTTTTAATGAAACATTTTTGTAGAGTACGGGCCAACGGACTATAATAGATATGTAGTAGCTAGGGGTGTAATGGGTCCCACACAACTACTCATAGGGTCCAAGTGGCCCTCATCTGCTCGTTTTGGGGTCTGGTGAGGGATAGCCCAATTCCCCCCCATTCGAAGCCATACAAACGAAAGCTCCGGGAAGCCGCCGGATGCAGGAGGCGCAGGTCTGATCGTGAGTGAAGTGATTTTTGGGGGAGCCCTATTGTGCAACAGTAGGGACGTCTACCGATTGATGTTGAAAGCGCGATACTTGGCAGAAAGATTCGTTGCTAACTCTAAAAAAAATAAAAAAAAAACTGTCAGTTTCATTTCTCAATGCGTCATTACGTTTGACATATTTGTTAATATTTACATTAATGTTTTTTTTTTATTGATAAGTGGGCTCACTGTCTCACTAGTGGGAAATACACTATATATATATATATATATATAATGTAAACTAACCATAGATTCTAGAAAGTTCGAAACTTAACGATTACACATCTAGAAAGTGTTATTTTATCATTAATAACCATTTATATATATTCAGTGTGGCGATAACGTTATCTATGACACACACACACACATATATATATGTGTGTGTGCACGCGTATTTATATATATATGTATAAAACTTTCCGTACAATTCACGAGAACCTTTTTTTTTTTTTTTTGGTTTGTGTCGATTATTGAAACGTCCTTCAAACCGGATCGCAGTAACGTTCGCACAGTACCGCCTGTCTGCTGCAACACGCGCTGCGGCGGTACCTACCTAGACGGTCTGCAGCAACAGAGACACTACCACCAGTAATAGCCACAACGTCCTTCAAACCGGATCACAGTAACGTTCGCACAGTACCGCCTGTCGGCTGGAACAGGCGCTGCGGCGGTACCTACCTAGACGGTCTGCAGCAACAGAGACACTACCACTAGTAATAGCCACAGCGTCCTTCAAACCGGATCACAGTAACGTTCGCACAGTACCGCCTGTCTGCTGCAACACGCGCTGCGGCGGTACCTACCTAGACGGTCTGCAGCAACAGAGACACTACCACCAGTAATAGCCACAACGTCCTTCAAACCGGATCGCAGTAACGTTCGCACAGTACCGCCTGTCTGCTGCAACACGCGCTGCGGCGGTACCTACCTAGACGGTCTGCAGCAACAGAGACACTACCACCAGTAATAGCCACAGCGTCCTTCAAACCGGATCACAGTAACGTTCGCACAGTACCGCCTGTCGGCTGGAACAGGCGCTGCGGCGGTACCTACCTAGACGGTCTGCAGCAACAGAGACACTACCACCAGTAATAGCCACAGCGTCCTTCAAACCGGATCACAGTAACGTTCGCACAGTACCGCCTGTCGGCTGGAACAGGCGCTGCGGCGGTACCTACCTAGACGGTCTGCAGCAACAGAGACACTACCACCAGTAATAGCCACAACGTCCTTCAAACCGGATCGCAGTAACGTTCGCACAGCACCGCCTGTCTGCTGCAACACGCGCTGCGGCGGTACCTACCTAGACGGTCTGCAGCAACAGAGACACTACCACCAGTAATAGCCACAACGTCCTTCAAACCGGATCACAGTAACGTTCGCACAGTACCGCCTGTCGGCTGCAACAGGCGCTGCGGCGGTACCTACCTAGACGGTCTGCAGCAACAGAGACACTACCACCAGTAATAGCCACAGCGTCCTTCAAACCGGATCACAGTAACGTTCGCACAGTACCGCCTGTCTGCTGCAACACGCGCTGCGGCGGTACCTACCTAGACGGTCTGCAGCAACAGAGACACTACCACCAGTAATAGCCACAGCGTCCTTCAAACCGGATCACAGTAACGTTCGCACAGTACCGCCTGTCGGCTGGAACAGGCGCTGCGGCGGTACCTACCTAGACGGTCTGCAGCAACAGAGACACTACCACCAGTAATAGCCACAACGTCCTTCAAACCGGATCACAGTAACGTTCGCACAGTACCGCCTGTCTGCTGCAACACGCGCTGCGGCGGTACCTACCTAGACGGTCTGCAGCAACAGAGACACTACCACCAGTAATAGCCACAGCGTCCTTCAAACCGGATCACAGTAACGTTCGCACAGTACCGCCTGTCGGCTGCAACACGCGCTGCGGCGGTACCTACCTAGACGGTCTGCAGCAACAGAGACACTACCACCAGTAATAGCCACAGCGTCCTTCAAACCGGATCACAGTAACGTTCGCACAGTACCGCCTGTCGGCTGCAACAGGCGCTGCGGCGGTACCTACCTAGACGGTCTGCAGCAACAGAGACACTACCACCAGTAATAGCCACAACGTCCTTCAAACCGGATCACAGTAACGTTCGCACAGTACCGCCTGTCGGCTGCAACACGCGCTGCGGCGGTACCTACCTAGACGGTCTGCAGCAACAGAGACACTACCACCAGTAATAGCCACAGCGTCCTTCAAACCGGATCACAGTAACGTTCGCACAGTACCGCCTGTCGGCTGCAACACGCGCTGCGGCGGTACCTACCTAGACGGTCTGCAGCAACAGAGACACTACCACCAGTAATAGCCACAACGTCCTTCAAACCGGATCACAGTAACGTTCGCACAGTACCGCCTGTCGGCTGCAACACGCGCTGCGGCGGTACCTACCTAGACGGTCTGCAGCAACAGAGACACTACCACCAGTAATAGCCACAGCGTCCTTCAAACCGGATCACAGTAACGTTCGCACAGTACCGCCTGTCGGCTGGAACAGGCGCTGCGGCGGTACCTACCTAGACGGTCTGCAGCAACAGAGACACTACCACCAGTAATAGCCACAACGTCCTTCAAACCGGATCACAGTAACGTTCGCACAGTACCGCCTGTCGGCTGCAACACGCGCTGCGGCGGTACCTACCTAGACGGTCTGCAGCAACAGAGACACTACCACCAGTAATAGCCACAGCGTCCTTCAAACCGGATCACAGTAACGTTCGCACAGTACCGCCTGTCGGCTGGAACAGGCGCTGCGGCGGTACCTACCTAGACGGTCTGCAGCAACAGAGACACTACCACCAGTAATAGCCACAGCGTCCTTCAAACCGGATCACAGTAACGTTCGCACAGTACCGCCTGTCGGCTGGAACAGGCGCTGCGGCGGTACCTACCTAGACGGTCTGCAGCAACAGAGACACTACCACCAGTAATAGCCACAACGTCCTTCAAACCGGATCACAGTAACGTTCGCACAGTACCGCCTGTCGGCTGCAACAGGCGCTGCGGCGGTACCTACCTAGACGGTCTGCAGCAACAGAGACACTACCACCAGTAATAGCCACAGCGTCCTTCAAACCGGATCACAGTAACGTTCGCACAGTACCGCCTGTCGGCTGGAACAGGCGCTGCGGCGGTACCTACCTAGACGGTCTGCAGCAACAGAGACACTACCACCAGTAATAGCCACAACGTCCTTCAAACCGGATCGCAGTAACGTTCGCACAGCACCGCCTGTCTGCTGCAACACGCGCTGCGGCGGTACCTACCTAGACGGTCTGCAGCAACAGAGACACTACCACCAGTAATAGCCACAACGTCCTTCAAACCAGATCACAGTAACGTTCGCACAGTACCGCCTGTCGGCTGGAACAGGCGCTGCGGCGGTACCTACCTAGACGGTCTGCAGCAACAGAGACACTACCACCAGTAATAGCCACAACGTCCTTCAAACCGGATCACAGTAACGTTCGCACAGTACCGCCTGTCGGCTGGAACAGGCGCTGCGGCGGTACCTACCTAGACGGTCTGCAGCAACAGAGACACTACCACCAGTAATAGCCACAACGTCCTTCAAACCGGATCGCAGTAACGTTCGCACAGCACCGCCTGTCTGCTGCAACACGCGCTGCGGCGGTACCTACCTAGACGGTCTGCAGCAACAGAGACACTACCACCAGTAATAGCCACAACGTCCTTCAAACCAGATCACAGTAACGTTCGCACAGTACCGCCTGTCGGCTGGAACAGGCGCTGCGGCGGTACCTACCTAGACGGTCTGCAGCAACAGAGACACTACCACCAGTAATAGCCACAACGTCCTTCAAACCGGATCACAGTAACGTTCGCACAGTACCGCCTGTCGGCTGGAACAGGCGCTGCGGCGGTACCTACCTAGACGGTCTGCAGCAACAGAGACACTACCACCAGTAATAGCCACAACGTCCTTCAAACCGGATCGCAGTAACGTTCGCACAGCACCGCCTGTCTGCTGCAACACGCGCTGCGGCGGTACCTACCTAGACGGTATGCAGCAACAGAGACACTACCACCAGTAATAGCCACAGCGTCCTTCAAACCGGATCACAGTAACAGAAGATCTGGAATTTGTTGCCGTGTTTTTTTTTTTATATACACACATCGGCCTAGTGAGGGTAGATGACCGCGGCAGGTGACTTTCGGACCTTGAATCTTGAACATCTGTCGTACGCTCCGATTGCAAGGGTAATGATGAACCGGTTCTTCGGCAGCGAGCCGGTGTGTACTCGTTTAGAGACACGAGAATTAAAAAAAAAAAAAAAGTCATCACCTCCATAATCATTAGAAAAAAATAAAGAATACTATTTAATTATACGTACTCTGTATATCATGAATCAGTTAACTATATGTATATATATATATATATATATATATATATATATATATATATATGTATAGTAGTGATTGATGTTCCGGTTTGAAGGGCGCTGTAGCTAATGCAATTATTAAATTGATAGCAGGTCTCTGTTACCGCAGATCGTCTAGGTAGGTACCGCCGCAGCGCCTATCGCAGGCCGACAGGCAGTACTGTGCAGACATTGCTGTGATCCGGTTTGAAGGGCGCTGTAGCTAATGTAATTACTGCGCTAATGAGACTCGACACCTAATATCTCAGACGACTAGGGCACTGTGGTACTCATTTCTGCCGCCAAACAGCCTGCGCAAACATTACAACAGTGTTCCGGGTTCAAGGGCGCTGTAGCTATTATTATTATTGGGAGTAACGAGACTCAACATATCATGTATCACGGCAAGTACAATGCACTGCAGTGTATAACATCTTAACTAGCACCACGTATTAGGCAGACGTATCACTTACAATCAGGTGACCGTCGTCCCCTTAATCAATTAAAAAAAAAAAAAAAGATTGAGAATATCATTTTAACTATTGGCTATACTGTGAGCAACTTTGTCTATTAAAACAAAAACAAAATGGCCGTCGTAACAGCACTTGATGTTACGTGACACGGCTTCCCATATCAACGTGGCGCTACATAGGATGATATACACTGCATAAAATTGTACTGGCTTTGAGACAGCAGAGGTTGGGAACGCAGTAATTATAAACGCAACAGCGCCCTTCAAACCGGAACGATAACATTAGCACATCGTGTCTGCATCTGTGGCGGTACTTAGACTTTCTCCGCGAACGGAGTCCTACCGCCGGTGAGGGTAGAAATTGAAAAAAAAGACTACACGAGTAAATAAATATGACTTGTCAACGGTAGAGGCTTAAAAAAAAAAAAAACACGGAAAGAAATATTATCTATGGGCATATTGATAGTATAGATTAAAGTCGTTTGTCTATGAGGAAGTACGGGTCCGAAGGTCATCTAAGGGCATCGCTTCATTCGAGACGAGGAAGACGATCACCTGATAATAAGTGAATAGTAGTAATACACTACACCACTTAAGACATTCTCCCGTTATCTCACAAGCTACAGCGCCCTTCAAACCGGAACACGGTACCATCTACCGGCTGTACAGACGGTCCGCCAGGAGCAGAATTTCGTTGACCATGTTTAACGTAGCGAACTATAAGCGCCCGTTCACACTGCAGTCAGATCGTATTGTTTTTATTCGTCAATGGCGTATAAGGGCGCGTTCACATACATTTGGAAATCCAAATGCAACCTATTCAATTTCTTACTATAGCGACCTTCACACAGCTTTCTAGTAGTTCTAGGGTATTTTTGTGTGATCACAGTGTGAATGCACCCTAACAGGTCCCCGGTTGGTAACTCACCACCAGTTATAATACGGGTAATGCAAATGGCGTTCGGTTAACCGTCATTGTATTCGTGAGGTTAAAATGTCAACGGAACTAGGTTAAAGTGCGGACGGGGATGTTGAACTGGTGTGAAATTTCGTGGTCACCGTCTCAGTCCCACTAGTGGGACCGTTAAGTGGGCCGTAAATTTCTTAATTTTTCGAGGATACGTCACATGTGTATGATTACATTTGGACAGCGTTGTGGATAATCGGAATCGGCTCTCATCGTTTGAGAAGGTTCAGAATCCCAGCAGTGGGATAGTCAAGTGGGCAGTTAAATATTTAAATTTTCGAAGATACGGAACATCTGCCACAACGCGCTGGGACAGCGTGGTGGATAATTGGAGTCGGCTCTCTCCTTTTGGGAAGAGTCGGAATCCCAGCAGTGGGATATTCGAGTGGGCAGTTAAATATTTAAATTTTCGAAGATACGGAACATCTGCCACAACGCGCTGGGACAGCATGGTGGACAATCGGAATCGGCTCTCTCCTTTTGGGAAGAGTCGGAATCCCAGCAGTGGGATAGTCAAGTGGGCAGTTAAATATTTAAATTTTCGAAGATACGGAACATCTGCCACAACGCGCTGGGACAGCATGGTGGACAATCGGAATCGGCTCTCTCCTTTTGGGAAGGTTCGGAATCCCAGCCGTGGGATATTCGAGTGGGCAGTTAAATATTAAAATTTTCGAAGATACGGAACATCTGCCACAACGCGCTGGGACAGCATGGTGGACAATCGGAATCGGCTCTCTCCTTTTGGGAAGAGTCGGAATCCCAGCAGTGGGATAGTCAAGTGGGCAGTTAAATATTTTAATTTTCGAAGATACGGAACATCTGCCACAACGCGCTGGGACAGCATGGTGGACAATCGGAATCGGCTCTCTCCTTTTGGGAAGGTTCGGAATCCCAGCCGTGGGATAGTCAAGTGGGCAGTTAAATATTTTAATTTTCGAAGATACGGAACATCTGCCACAACGCGCTGGGACAGCATGGTGGACAATCGGAATCGGCTCTCTCCTTTTGGGAAGGTTCGGAATCCCAGCAGTGGGATAGTCAAGTGGGCAGTTAAATATTTTAATTTTCGAAGATACGGAACATCTGCCACAACGCGCTGGGACAGCATGGTGGACAATCGGAATCGGCTCTCTCCTTTTGGGAAGGTTCGGAATCCCAGCCGTGGGATAGTCAAGTGGGCAGTTAAATATTTTGACAGCATGGTGGATAATTGAAATTTACTCTTTCTTATTGAGAAGGTTACGTGGCCCAGCAGTGGGAATTTAACATTTTTTTTTTGGGAAATATATTTCAATATATTGTTATATGGGAAGTGTTGAGAACACCTCACTACCAAGGCAGATCGAAGGTCTGGTGAAAGTACAGTTGGATGAAGGAAGGTGCTCCAGGAAGACCTATGATCAGGATTGGGCGTCATATATCTCCTCGACCGTCAGTCCTCGAAGTCAGTTCACCTGGCGGACGGTCGTCCAATGCTGGACTAACAGCACCATCAGCTCCATCAGACACGGACTCTCCGATACCAGTTCCTCAGTCTCAGTCCCACAGATGGGACGAGCGAGGCGTTCACCTGATGGTAAGTGATGCGCACGCCCATAACAAGATGGCGCTGGTTAAGATAACTTACACAGCACCACATCGCGTTTGTCGCCGTGAGACATGGGATCAATAATTTCACTAGTTACAACGCCATTCAAACCAGACCACGGTAATGTCTGCAGATTACTGTCTGTCGACTGCAACAGTAGCTGCTGTGGTTCCTACCTAGACGGTCTGCAGCAACAGAGCCCTACCAGTTGATAGCTATTGGTCCTTCAAACCGGATTACAGTAATGTCTGTACACTATTGTCTGTCGGTTGCAATAGTAGCTGCGGTGATAACTACAAAGCCGGTCTGTAGCAACAGAGCCCTACCATATGATAGCTATTGGTCCTTCAAACCGGATCACAGTAATGTCTGTAGTGTGCAACAGTACCTGTGGGTGGTACCTACACGGTCACGGTCGGCCAGCAACAGACACCTACCACAAGGTTTTTACCTATTTATACACAGCCGCCGGGCGGGACTAACACAGCGACATCTTGTCTTGCGTTTCCTATAAAACGCGATCCAGGGTCGAACTCGGGACTTCAGCGGTAAACGACGATGCGGAGGCAATAAAATATATTTCTACAACGACGTACGCTGCGACGGAACTAACCAAGCACTATTAACGCATATTTTCACATTAACTAATTAAAATAAATTTCGCGCCAATCGCCGCGTTAAGGAGCCGCCATTTTGTAATTCGTCTGTGACCTTCGTTAGAGGTCGGACTTGTCACCTTATGCTTTATCTCGACGCTGTATTGCGTTATATATGTATATATGTATATATGTAGTGCGGCGCGATAATACTCGCACCGGCCGCGGATGGGTGACCGTTACAATTTTTCAGACCCTCTTCAAACATGATGATGATGGCGTCTTTAGGGATAGGTAAATGTCCAGCAGTGGAATACCGTGGAAAGGTAATGACAATGATGATGATGATGATGGTGATGATGATGATGATCATGATCTTTAGTAAGGGATAAGGCCCGAGAAGACATTAATAAATAAAAAAAGACTTGACGAAACTAAAAGTACCGATTCAGACAATTTACTTGCTATATTCTTGGTTAGATGGACCCCCCCTTTTATTACCAGTTAGTATAATATAAAACGGATCCTTAAAATCTAGGACTTCTCCTAATCTAGGTTATATTTGGAAACAAGCAAGAACAGTGCCGGTTTGCAAAAAAGAGGACTGAAACAATACAAATTTTTCTATGTAATATCTCAGTTTTCCCAAACATCCTTGAAACCCTATTGCGACCTAATTAAGTCCGTCGTGTTGAACGTTTACTGTCTAATTTGCTACACGGATTCACTAAATCTAGATCTAGTGATAACAATTTAGACAATTTCGCAACCTCGTCGGAATCAGTTGACTCTCATATACAAGTATATATGACTACAGACTTCTCTAAAGCATTCGACAAAGGTAACCAGTCACTATTGATTAAAAAAAAGTATCTCATTTTGGTTATGGACGACTACTATCGTGACTTGCGTCGCATACATCGAACAGAGTATCTTTTGTTGTTACGAAAGGGTATGCATCGCCGCCTTACCACGCCTTACATCAGGGGTTCTCCAAGGATCTGTTCTGGGGCCAATTTTATTTAGTATATACATAAATGACGTTTTCGAATGGACTATTTGAAAATTTCAAAAGAAATACGATCAGTTAGAGATAACAGGGATATTCAAGAGGTCCTGGACATATGGAGGGGCACTAAACCCGGTAAAATACTCATTAACAAGATTTATTCGCAGAATACTTTATGGACAAGACTTCGCCAGAGCCAGACTGAGACCGCACGTTCGCCCTCTAACTACACCAAAACACGCCTTGGAACAAACCGGAGGTAGTTTCAAATTTGCTGCATCAAATGTTGGAATGACTTACCATCTTCGCTGACCGTACCGGATCTGGGAAATGGCTTTTGATGCAGCAATCACTCGGCACAAACAGTTCCGGTTGATTCGTGTGTTCGCTATTTATCAGCATACTGTTTCCGTAATTTGATAATCAAGCATTATACAATTAAGTGCTCGCTAGCTTTAATAATGTCAGGCCAGGGCAGAATACCAGGACTTGCCATCAGGTGCTAATGTACTGAATCCTGGACCTTTTCGTCTAATGTTTTATTTATCTTTGTTGTGTTTTAATCCATTATACATAGACCTTTTTTTTTAGACAAATGGCTATTATTATTATTAACATGCTACATTAGAGCTTGAAGATTACTAAACAGTGCCCGATCTAGGTACCGTTACATTGCGATGGGCCCCTAGCCGGGCACGGTGTGAGGGGGCGTTCGGGCCGTTGGGCGTGGCCCTGTGGGCCTTTTGTCGTGTTTCCCCTGGGGGTGCGTCCCCCGGGGGAGTCTTGGTTTTTGTCCCCCCCTCCCACTTCGACGAGGGGGGGAGTCTGGAGGGAGGAGGCCGCCGCCCAATTCCTTCACGAGAGGGCGGCGGCCGGGCATGCGCTCCGTCGTGGGCGCGCGCGGTCGTCTGTGGGATCGGGGGGCCCCAACGTGCCGGTCCCGCGAGGGGCCGGTACGGGACGGCAGGTGGGTGCCTTTGCTCCCCGCGGGCACCCACCAAGAGGAGTTTTATACGCGGAGGCGCCCGGAGAGTTGCTTGGCTGAAACCCGGGCGTCTCCAGTATGCGTGTGGCGGGACAAGCGGTGGTGGTTTTAGTGGGTATGGGGGTCACGCACAACATCTCAGTGGTCCCGAGCCCCACATAACCCGGCGTCCCCCCCCTTGAAAAGGACGCTGGGTATGCGTTAACAGCATTTCCATCACCGATATCAAAAAAAAAAAAAAAAGGTACCGTTAGATACCAAATTAAACTTCAAACGGCATATTTAAAATATTTGAAAATCTGAAAGACATGTTGGGAATTTAAGATTAAAAAAAAAAAGAGTCCTAAAAATTTTGTTCAGTTCACTGATCCAAAGCATATTGGTCGGTAGTTTGGAACCCAAGTTATTCTTTAGAAACGATGCACTCAATTTTAATTAATTAAATCCAAAATGGGTGAAATCCTCATCCAGAGTGACTTAGCGATTATAAACTTAAGAAGCTATCCGACAGGCGCAATTTAAATGCTATGCTCTACTTAAGTAAACTGCTAAATAACTTAAACGCCAATTTAGAGGTACTTGGCCAGTTTTGAATGCTCCACCACGCTTGCCGCGTCTATCCAAATCAAAGTTCATCATCATCAGCCGACAGACGCCCACTGATGAACACAAGCCTCCCCCAAAGATGTCCACATCGATCGGTCTCGCCCTACTCGCAACGAGTGGTTTCCCGCGATACTCACCCGATCATAGGAACCACTTCACTCGGTCACAGGTCACCAATCACTAATTCCCAGATTCTTCAAAGTATTTTTTTTTTAACGTGTGTAACAAAATGCTAAGGGAACGCACACTCCGGGACCAATAGTGGGCTGGTACCGGGGTAATGTCGGACTCCAACCGACTAAAAAGCTTCACACGGTATTCCACTCTCTTCCACATGCTCGAGGGGTCGCGGGATAACGTATTTCAGTTCCTCCGCGACACCCGATCGGCGCCCGAATGACCGGGTCAACCTGGGGAGGGATGTGATGTGAAGCACCCCTCCCGACAAGATCCCTACGTGGCGACGCGTCGGGATACGAGACGCATCACCATATGCACCCCAGGAACCCTCTCCAAAGGGGGCGCCGACCCGACGGCCCTTGTCGATCGCGGCGCCAGGTTCCTGCCGAAGAGCCATACGGCGGTCGTGCGCTCGGTGAGCTGTCACCGCGCTCCGACGGCGTCCTGTCCCCTCGGCGCCCGCTCTCGGATACGTTCGGTCTCCCGCTCCTGCGTCGTAACAGAGTCGCTGAATCGGGATACCGCATTCCTTGACGCCTCGCCACTGACCATGGTCCGGACCACGGACGGTAGCCAGAGGTCAGTCCCTATATCAAGAGCTGAATCCCACTGTAGTCGCAGACGTCTAATATTCTATCCGTTTAATATTTCGCCATTGTTGTCTATACAAGTTTCATTGTATTTTTTTTTTTCCCTCCTTTTAATATTGTACCTTAAAAACTTTTGTCGACGAATACTTCGTTCAGTGAACGTTTTTGCCGCGTTTATTCATACGCCGTATCTCTGTAATTGTGTTGCCTAATATTTAAAATACTCAATATTTTTATGCGAAGTAACATTTTTGAATAGACTAGAAAAAAAAAAAAAAAGACTGACACGGACTGATCACGATGACGTCCATTAGAAAAGGATGATATTCGGAGATTGCTGATGATGATTATAATGATGAATTTGTTGAATAGAGTGTCCAGAAAGAATGCTGCGGATGATGATGATTATAATGATGAATTTGTTCAATAGAGTGCCCAGAAAGAATGCTGTGGATGATGATGATTATAATGATGAATTTGTTCAATAGAGTGTCCAGAAAGAATGCTGCGGATGATGATGATTATAATGATGAATTTGTTCAATAGTGTGTCCAGAAAGAATGCTGCGGATGATGATGATTATAATGATGAATTTGTTTAATAGAGTGTCCAGAAAGAATGCTGCGGATGATGATGATTATAATGATGAATTTGTTTAATAGAGTGTCCAGAAAGAATGCTGCGGATGATGATGATTATAATGATGAATTTGTTCAATAGAGTGTCCAAAAAGAATGCTGCGGATGATGATGATTATAATGATGAATTTGTTTAATAGTGTTTGAAAAGAACTGCTGCGGATTGATGATGATTATAATGATGAATTTGTTTAATAGTGTTTGAAAAGAACTGCTGCGGATTGATGATGATTATAATGATGAATTTGTTTAATAGTGTTTGAAAAGAACTGCTGGGGATTGATGATGATTATAATGATGAATTTGTTTAATAGTGTTTGAAAAGAACTGCTGCGGATTGATGATGATTATAATGATGAATTTGTTTAATAGTGTTTGAAAAGAACTGCTGGGGATTGATGATGATTATAATGATGAATTTGTTTAATAGTGTTTGAAAAGAACTGCTGGGGATTGATGATGATTATAATGATGAATTTGTTTAATAGAGTGTTTGAAAAGAACTGCTGTGGATTGATGATGATGATTATAATGATAGACGTACTTTGGAAGAGGCAAATATCCAGCAGGTGATTGCCGCGGGATAGTGATGATTGTGATAATGGAGTACCTTAGGTAAGGCCTATATCCACAGAGGTCTGATGGGGGCTGATGATTACGATGATTGGAGAGGTCTATATCCCAGCAGTGGGCTATCGCGTGTTGGTGATAACCATTGATGAACTATTGGAAGTTCGAGTGAACTATTAAAATCCAGTAAAGGTTTGTCCAATAGCGTGCCTCAGTCGATTGCGGTGATGATGATGATCCAAATATACGTGGCACCTGGAACCGGACACTTCCGTGTTAGAAGGCAAGCGGTCAACTCAACGATTCTAAATATACCCTTCTATTGAGGTGTTATATAGAGATCCTAACAGCATAATTGGTACTTTGACGGAGATCAGGTCCAACATTCCTCCTCCTCATGATCATTGTGAAGGTCCAAGATCCATCGAAGCAGATAAATATTTTTTTTTTTCATTTCGTATTTATAATACTATTGTTAGAAAATATATAAAGAAATCACTTATTACATAGTGCTAAAGCTATTATAACTTAATTACGTATATAATTAAAATTTCAAGATGGCGTCTACTTTTTAATTGTTCAATAGAAATCTTTAATGGTGAATATTAGTTGTTAGTGATAGCTTAATAAACATGTAATGAAGTCTTATGATCCCACTGCTGGGATCAAGGCCTTCGCAAGGTGAAAGTCAAGGCCAACAACCCAAAACGCTGCAGCGGGTTGGCGTATGTCGCACCTTCACGAAGACTTGTTTATAGAGAACGCGCTTCAATCCACACAGCGTTTTTGCTTTGTATGGTGACAGAAGGAGCTGTGGTGGTACTTTGACGGTCTCCGGCAACAGGGACTTACCACCAGTAAACTTTACTGTATTATTCAAGTTTACTAATAATAATGACTGCCAAACAGTAAAGTCTTTCGAATACTACCAGTATGTATCCCTGTCATACTTTTTATAGATATTACTGGATTAAAACTTTTGTGAATGGGATTTTGTGGCTGAAAAGAGACAACTATATATGTATTTAGCTCGAGCAAGAGTGAGACGGGTATATTTTCTATATAGTTCCACTATTGCGCGGCTTCCCGCGCTTCGACTCTCAGTGCGCAAACAACTATTTCGCACACTGACTCTAGTACTCGCGCTCTAGTATCGATCTAAATATATATAAAAAAAGAGAGAGAGAGAGAGAGAGACGGAACACGTTTCTATATAATACCCTTGTCGCGCGTCTCCTTCCCACACTCAACTGCTCCGCACACCTAAACCATTAGTAGTGTACCTCTCTCTCGAACTAAACTTATGAAGAGAAAGAGAACCTTCGCACCCACGAAGACTAGTCTCCGCGCTGTATCGCTCTCTCGCTCTAAATATATGTAGAGAGAGAGAGAGATTACACTTACCCATAAAAATATGGGGCAAGTTAGGATGCACCGCTCGTCAAAATAGGCAATTTTTTTTATATAATTAAGCGACAAAACGAGTGAAACGTTCACTTGATAGTAAGTGATGGTATTGTTTATAACAAAGTGACGCTAGTGAGGATTGATACTGCACCACATTGCACTCCTCGCCCTGAGACTAATATTTTCTCATTAGCCTATTAATTTTACTAGCTACAGCGTCGTTCAAACCGGAACACACTATTTATTGCACACTACTGCAATAGGGGTTGCGGTTGTACCTTTTATGGTATAGGGGGGGATCTAGGAAATATATCCTGCTTCTCGAAGGAAGTCAGGGTTATGTGAGATTCTTACTCACTAAAACCTCGGTGGTCTGCATCAGTGCATTAGGGGAGTCCCCTCTACACTTTGTGTTAGCACGGCTCTGAAGAGGGCCTAACCCTCCCAGGCACCTGTGAGCCATACGCTGTCCCAGTCAGGTTTGCGTGTTGAGCGGTAAAGGCCCCCACCTTCAAGGCCCGCGAAACTGCTAGACCCTTCTAGCCGCCTTCCACGACAGGCAGGGCTTACCTTAGTGCTACTCCTATCCTGAGACTATAGGGCTAGTACCCACCTAACACGGTCTCCGGCAACAGTAGAACTATCATCCTTTTTTTTTTTTTATACCCAAGACAATGTTGTCTACACGATGAATACAAATTAAACTGTTTACACTATTACTTAACTTCATTGTACTTGTTTAAGTCCAGCAGTGGACGTGTATGAGGTGATAATGATGCTACTTCGATCACAGTTGAATTTCACCGAACCCAGCTGTTTAACAGCCGCCATTTCGTATGTCCACCGCCATTTCGTATGTCCACCGCCATTTCGTATGTCCACCGCCATTTTGGAAATCCGCCGCCATTTTGTTAGTCCGTCACGATTACGAAATTGCTATTTTTTTTTGAGAACATCATCGTTATCATCCGACAGAGGTGTCCATTGCTGGATGTGGACCTTCTTCAAAGGTCTCCACATCGCTTGCTTCCAGATACCTTCACCTGGTAAGGGACCTGCCCTGCTGCATTGGAGGACCTTGGTGCCTCATCAGCTGTCAGTCCTTCGTGTACTGCCGATTGCCACTAAAGTCTAGCAATCCTTTAAGCTATGTCGATGACCTTAGTACTCCTGTGGGTCTCATTTCTGATTCAATCTTGTATCCTTCTGAGACACCTCATTGGAATTTTTTTCTTCCTGTTTCTGTCTGTGTTCCGGTTTGAAGGGCGCTGTAGCTAGTGTAATTACTGGGGTAACGGAACTCTACATTTAATACCTCAGGCGACAAGCGCAATATGGTGCTTCTTTCTACCGCCAAACAGCAGTGTGCAAACGTTATTGTGTTCCGGTTTGAAGGGCGCTGTAGCTAGTGTAATTACTGGGGAAACGGAACTCTACAACTAATACCTCAGGCGACGAGCACAATATGGTGCCCATTTCTGCCGCTAAACAGCATTGTACAAACATTTATGTGTTCCGGTTTGAAGGGCGCTGTAGCTAGTATAGTTATTAGAGTAACGCTGCGTTGTCACGGGCGGGCGGATCACTTAACATCAGGTGAACGTATAAATTAGGTAATATATGCACACAACAATTGCAAACTACTCAAGAACAATATTAATATACTTTTTTTGTTACTACGAGTTATTACCGCGTGGGTAGTTTTTTTTTTCAAACTACCGCAACTAATTTCTTCCTCTATTGCATATTAAAAATGTTTTTACCGTATCGATGTTACTGGAGACCAGTTACCATCGCAGTGAGCTGTAGTGTGCATATATTACTGTGTGTTTTGAAGGCTGTCTCCCAGTGAAATTACTGCGGTAATCACACTTAATTGATAAGTCGTGGCGTCGAACCGGGTTAAAGTATGGTGGTGCTCGTGGCGGTCATCACGCGACCTCCTGGAGATTCTCATCCAGACCTGGACGGGCGACTTGGTGAGGGTGGTGGAGGATCAGGGACTGGTGGAAGGATGCCGTACAGCATGAGCTCCGAGAGCTCCAAGCAGTGGACCGGCAAGAGGCTGACAACTGGAGCTTAGAGTCGGGGACCAAGACTGTCTGGGTCGCTGCAGAGAAGTATTGAAGGATGCTGCGGATATTTAATTTCTTACTACCTTCATATAAGAACTGGGCGCTAGTACACAGTATCCAAGTGTAAAACACTTTTTTTTTTTTAATACAAAGAGATGGTGAGATTATGGAGACGTCCACCTGATGTTAAGTGATACTCCTGCCTATACAACGTGGCGTTAGAGTGATGTACACAACAATTTGAGACAAGGTGTTAAGTCTTGTTATGTTAGTAATTTCACTAGCTACAGCACCCTTCAAACCGGAATGTAGTGATAATTGAATAATACTATCTATCAGCTGCAATATACACTGCGTGGTACCTAGACGGTCTTCGCAAGAAAGACATCATCAGTTCCACAATTTCACTAACTACAGCGCTCTTCAAACCGGATCAAAGTACTTTTAGCACACTTCTGTTTGTCAGCGGCGATAGACGCTGCGTGGTACCTAGACGGTGTTCGACAACAAAGCCCTATCATCAGTTCCATAATTTCACTAGCTATAACGCCCTTCAAACCGGATCAAAGTAATGTTTGCACACTTCTGTTTATCAGCGGCGATAGGCGTTGCGGCGTAACCTAAACGATCTGTAGTAAAGGAGACCTAGCACCAGTTAAATTATTCCAATAGCTACAGCGCCCTTCAATCCGGAACACGGTAAGTATACATTACTATTCGGAGCTGCGACAACAGACCACTTTGCAATACACGTGTTACTTAATTTTTTTTTTTATGTAACAATTGCTCGTGTCACATCTTAATGGAATGTACCCGGAAACAATATTTTAGAGATACACTAGTTTTTTTTTTTTTTTTTAATATCCACTAAGGCTAAGGCCTCAATAACATATTATTAATTAATTTATTTAACATATTTTTTTATTGTTATTGTGTGAAGTTAGTGTGATATACACTACACAATGATCATCGTTTTGAAACGTCGCTATGAAGCCTCACCAGTTGCGTAATTACCGAGGTAATTAAACAGTCCGGTGCGAAGGGAGTAATGTATGCCCGCCCATAACGAAGTGGCCCTAGTTAGGTAGTTACGATATTTACATAGCACCACATTGTACCCGTCGTGGGAAATGAGACGGTCAAATCTCGTTACCGCAGTAATTTCACTAGCTACGACACCATTCAAATTAAACACGGTAATGCATGTCCGCCCAAATCAACATGGCGGTAGTTAGGATACACCGCACCAAATTGTGCCCGTCGCATGAGATATGAAATGTTGTTACCGCAGTAATTAACTAGCTACGACACCATTCAAATTAAACACGGTAATGCATGTCCGCCCAAATCAACATGGCGGTAGTTAGGATACACCGCACCAAATTGTGCCCGTCGCATGAGATATGATATGTTGTTACCGCAGTAATTAACTAGCTACGACACCATTCAAATTAAACACGGTAATGCATGTTCGCCCAAATCAACATGGCGGTAGTTAGGATACACCGCACCAAATTGTGCCCGTCGCATGAGATATGAAATGTTGTTACCGCAGTAATTAACTAGCTACGACACCATTCAAATTAAACACGGTAATGCATGTCCGCCCAAATCAACATGGCGGTAGTTAGGATACACCGCACCAAATTGTGCCCGTCGCATGAGATATGAAATGTTGTTACCGCAGTAATTAACTAGCTACGACACCATTCAAATTAAACACGGTAATGCATGTCCGCCCAAATCAACATGGCGGTAGTTAGGATACACCGCACCAAATTGTGCCCGTCGCATGAGATATGAAATGTTGTTACCGCAGTAATTAACTAGCTACGACACCATTCAAATTAAACACGGTAATGCATGTCCGCCCAAATCAACATGGCGGTAGTTAGGATACACCGCACCAAATTGTGCCCGTCGCATGAGATATGAAATGTTGTTACCGCAGTAATTAACTAGCTACGACACCATTCAAATTAAACACGGTAATGCATGTCCGCCCAAATCAACATGGCGGTAGTTAGGATACACCGCACCAAATTGTGCCCGTCGCATGAGATATGAAATGTTGTTACCGCAGTAATTAACTAGCTACGACACCATTCAAATTAAACACGGTAATGCATGTCCGCCCAAATCAACATGGCGGTAGTTAGGATACACCGCACCAAATTGTGCCCGTCGCATGAGATATGAAATGTTGTTACCGCAGTAATTAACTAGCTACGACACCATTCAAATTAAACACGGTAATGCATGTCCGCCCAAATCAACGTGGCGTTAGGATACACCGCACCAAATTGTGCACGTCGCATGACATATGAAATGTTGTTACCGCAGTAATTTCACTAGCTGCAGCGCCCTTCAAACACTACTGATACAGATGGAAGGTGTGGTGATATATGAAGTGTAGGTGATAACTCACATGGTGTATGGTGATAACTCCACTCTGGTGCGACATCGCGAACAAAGTCTAAACTTAATTTGTATCACAGATTGAATAAATATAATTACGATACTAATCAATCATCGTCAAAGTCCAAATCGAAGATACGCGACAAACGATACAGCGAGCACTTTATAATGTATTCTATTATTTTGTAAAACAATATATTGTAATACAACAGGACGAGCGTCAGCGCGATCACGGCGCGTATGTCGAACGCGTACATGTGCGCCGCGCACGTCCGGCCGCCGCGCGCCTCACGCAGCGAATGCCGCCCGAGCGCGTTCCAAATTCAAAATCATACGCGCGCGCGCATACGATAACATCGACGACGCGTTAGGCTTGCTACACACGACACCGGCGGCGTGAATTATTAATTAATATTATATAACGTATACGATAATATGTCTGTGTGGTTGAAGATGTATTGGCAAAGAGAAAGGTATGCATACATGGTCCCGCCATGTTGAAAGCATAGATGAAAGGATATAGGATTAATCGGCGCAGATCTACCTAGGTATACTCCGATCGAATTGTAGATGTCCTAAAGAAAGACCGGGTTTAGAGTACTCGGAAGTGGAGGACGCGGGAGAGGTGTGCCGGGTAGCAAGTGGAGGGAGGTGGTCTCTGCCTACCGTAATGACTCAGGTACTTACTGGATACGGGTGTTTTAGTGAGTACCTGGATAGCATTGGACGCGAACTAACTATGCAATGCCACCATTGTGGTGGGTACCCGGATTCCGCTCAGCGTACGCCCGCAGTTTGCTCTGCGCGGGCGTCCGCGAATCCCGGTCCATAAGATCGGGCAAGATCTTTCTTTGCCAGTATCGATACCGGATGCACTGGCAAAGAATGCAGGAGTCGGCGCAGCGAAGTCGGGAGCCGCCGACTCCGTCCATAGACGAGGACGTCGGGGCAATGGCAACGGACGCTCCAGCCCGCCAGACCTGTACTCTCGGGCTATTAAGATTAGGACTAAGGTATTCCTTGCCTCTCGTTCATGGCGACTAAAAGGGTCTACGGATTCGAGGGCTTTGAGAGTGGGATCCATGAGAGATGATGAAGCGAGTCTTAGGACGGCAAATGCATGATGGTCTTGTATTTGCCGTAGCGCAGCGTGGGTCCTGAGGAGGGCTTTGCTCTTCCGTGGGATGTTTGGGCCAGAGTGCAGGATCCCTTCCTAATGCACTGGGGGAGACCACCGAGGAGGTTCTAGTGAGTAGAAGCTTCACATAACCTTGTCTTCCCCCCAGAAGCAAGGTATCTTTTAAGAAAATTTCACCTGCGATAAAGAAAAAGTACTTACCCAGGCCGGCACTTTAGTACGTATCAAGGCAAAGAATATTGTAATGTGTCGCAGTGTAAACATCCTAACTAGAGCTGAATAGCTATGAGCTGTATCACCTATAATGAGGTGAAGGTTCCGACGCATTCGTGTTATTGCAATTCATTCAAGATGTTTGCTAGTGGTAGGTCAGGTCTTACTTGCCGGAGACCGTCTAGATAGGACAACAGTGTGCAGATATTATTGTGCTCCGGTTTGAAGGGCGCTACAGCTGTAATTACTGGGGTAACGAGACTGGGACCTTACGTCTCAAGCGACGAGCTCAATATGATGTAGTAAACCGTCCTATGTTATGGGCATGCGTATCACTTACCATCAGGTCAACGTCATACTCGTGCCTTCGCTTTGTTAAATTAAAAAAAAATTATCTATTTAACTCGACTCGTTCGCCTGATGATAATATTAGGGGGACCGGAAAGTAATGTCGTTTCTGCGCATGCCAATACTTGATTGTCATTTGTCAGCTCATTGTTTTGTTCAGAGGCGTACCAAAGACATTGTGAGGTTATAGTGATTTCTTTACTTATAGACAATTGAATTACAATTTTTTTTTTGTAATTTTGGGTAAAATGGCCAGCCAAATACCAGAAGAGGTACACATCCGGCATTGCATGCTGTTTGAGTTTCGCAAGGGAAATAACGCAACAGTTGCTACCAAAAACATTTGCGATGTTTATCCAAATGCACTGGACATTCGTAAATGCCAAAGGTGGTTTTCCAAGTTCAAATCGGGTAATTTTGATCTTTCCGACTCGTATCGATCAGGAAGACCATCAGCGTTAGACAACGACGTGTTAAGGGCGGAAGTGGAAGCAAATCCGTGTCAGACGATCGAGGAATTGTCAAACAGTTTCAACAAACCTTGGTCGACCATCCAAGAACATTTGAAGCAGATTGGAAAAGTAAGCAGAGCAGGTGTTTGGGTCCCGCATAATCTGTCCGAACAGAATAAGGCTAACCGATCAATCACATGCAACTTATTGCTTCAACGACACAACACAGAAGCGATTTTTGATCGCTTGATCACAGGAGATGAGAAATGGGTCCTGTACGATAACCCAAAACGCAAAAGGCAGTGGCTCTCTCCAAATGAAATCCCTCGGAGTACTGCTAAGCCAGGTTTACACCCCAAAAAAGCGCTTTTGTGTGTTTGGTGGAGTATTCGCGGCGTTGTTCATTTTGAATTACTGAAACCTGGAGAAACTGTTACTGCAGACCTCTACAGCGAACAATTGCAGCGAGTCAATCAATCTTTAATTGAAAAGTGGCCAGCGATTGTCAACCGAAAAGGCGTCATTCTCCAACATGACAATGCAAGACCGCACTGCGCAAGGCGAACTCTAGAAAAAATTAATGAATTGGGGTGGGAGGTGCTGCCTCATCCACCATATTCGCCCGATGTTGCACCATCGGATTTCCACTTATTCCGAGCGCTGCAACACTTTTTAAGTGGCAAAACATTTGCAAATTTGGATGATATCCAAAATGCCATCTCTAGATATTTTGCCGAAAAACCAATTAATTTTTATCGATCAGGGATTGAAAATTTACTCACGAGATGGCAAAAGGTTATTGACAATGATGGGGAATACATCATTCATTAAAAATAAAGACTCGTTAAAAATGTATGTGTTTGTATTTAGCGTAAGAAAACGACATTACTTTCCGGTCCTCTTAATACACCCGTCTATTACAAGGTTATGCCAATTAAGATATTTAGACTGCATAAAATTATACTCTTATATACACTTCCATATAAAGGCACGGACTTGCTCTGGGGGGGCCGTGTACACGGCGCCGTGTACGCGGCCATCAGAATACCGGAATTTTTTTTGCCGAAACGAGACTAGTGAGACATTCATCCGAGGATAAGTGATACGCCTGCCGATGACGTGGTGATAGCTAGGATATATACACAGCACCACACTGTACTAGTATTAAGACATGAGATTTTAAGTCTCGTTACCACCAGCGAAAGATTTCGAGACTACATGCTAGGGTCTTCCTGAAGTCACATCCCAAAAGATAGTCTATTATTGACCACGACCACAATTCTCTTCATCATCATCATCATCATCATGATCATTAGTTTCGGTTAATACTGGATATGGACTTTCTCCGTCGTCCTCCACCAGATCACCTTCCGTCATATATTTCCAGTTCTACCATAAACCTGGTCAGGCACCACATTTCGGAACTGTACGTTTTGATCGAGCGTAGAATTTGTAAATGGAGAAATTCTTGATACTTGTTTGTAGTTCACATAACGGTACGTCACGTGGAAATAGGTGAACCGAAGACTGCTTTAGAGTGACGTTTGAATGGCTACTTCATCATCATTCCAAAGTTCCCCTATTTCGGTGGGGGACGCGCTTGGCAAGCCAGTCAGCTCTGGCTGCGTATTGGTGAAGATGCTCCTTCCTTTTCTGGAAACGTTCCCTCTTCATCATAAAAAAAGATGGATGCTATTCGCTCTGAAGGTATTCCAACCCACTGGTGGTATATCTCTGTTGCTGCAAACCGTCTAAGTGGGTACCACCGCAGCGCCTGTCGCGGCCGACAGTCAGCAGTGTCCAAACATTACTTTGTTCCGGTTTGAAGGACGCTGTAGCTAGTGTAATTATTGAAGTAATGGGACTCAACATCCTATGTCTGAAGGCGACGGGCACAATGTGATACAGTCCATCATTATTAGCGTCACGTTATAAACACATCACTCAACATCAGGTGAAGGGGTTTTCGAGAATCTTCGACTAAGCTTCGGACACAATCCGACATGTTCCAAACATCACCATATTTGTCTGACATCGATCAACCAGCGCTTGGTCGTAGTGGAGGAATGGCCTGAACGTTCTCCTCCTTTGGGTAGGTTTAGTATTTCTGGGAATACTAAATAGCCTAATTTAATGATTGTGTATCCACTAGGGGTGTAAGGGTTCCCTCACCAGCTCGCGGTGGACCCTGCTGATCAACAGACCAGGCTCTGGCTCCCACCGACCCGCATTGAGGCAGCGCGATGGGAAATAACCCAAATTTTCATACCCCAACAAAGTTCTTTGGGGGAGACCTGTGCCCAACAGTGGAGATCTATCAGCTGATGATGATGATGATGATCATCATTATCCACAAGATATATAATAGTTAGTTACCGAGACATCAAACAGATACAGCGACCTTCAAAATGGAATACTGCTACACTCACCACCGTTGGGATATACCTGGGACACTAGAATCAACTTTTTTTTGTTCTACTAAGCAACTAGACAAAGGCGCTTTCACTTGATATTAAGTGACATGCCCGCCTATAACAGCAGAAGGTAGAATAACAGACTCCACGACATTGTGCTCGCCGCTTCTATACATGAGATGATAAATCTCTTTAAAACAGTAATTATACTTGTTGCAGCGCCCTTCAAACCGGAACATTACCGTTTGTTGCCACTGCGGTGTTATCTACACGGTCTCCCGCAACAGAAACATAACTAATCGGTAAACGTTCATGATACTAAAAAAATAAAAAAATAATCTTTATGGTCAGTGTGAACGCGCTCTAATGCCATCATACGCGTCCGAGCCTGCCAACAATAAGGATGTTTTGCAAAGGTGGACGCGTAGCTCCACCCCCGCTCTGCCTCTCCCTCTCCCCACTCCATCCCCCAAACGGCAATCTACCGAAATCAAATCAACCCACGACAGGACAGACACAATTATATTATAATACATCGTGTAACGTTGTAACTGTAAATATTTACATTTACATACGCTTCTGTCTGTCTGTGTGTGTGTGTGTGTGTGTAGATGATGACGGGCGGAGGGAAGAGAGAGAGAGAGGACGAAGAAAGGGACTAACAGAGGAACCGGAAGTGACGATTACTCTTTTAATATACACGAGGAGGCGAGACCTTGAAGGATAAAAATTGGTATTGAGTAATTAAGCAATCCGGTTTGATGGGTGTTGCAGCCGACAATTGCTAATTATACACTGCCGTTGTAGGGTTTCGTAGGGGAGGATTTGGGCGATTACCCACCACACGCCCCAATGAGGGCTGATAGACGCCATAGCCTCTTCTGTTGATTAGCATGCTGCACCACGAGATGGTGAGCTTGACTTTGGGCGCCGTGAGTTGTACGGGACCACTTACACCCCGCAAGATACCTACCATATATAACGACCTAAACTTCATTAGCCGCAGCGCCCTTCAAACCGGATCGCGGTAATGTTGCTAGTACCTGTAAGCGACAAGTTGTCTCGATGTCACTGCCTGCTCACCTTGCAGCGGAAGCTGACAAGGCGCTGATCAAGTCTCAGACTTTCCTCAACCTGTGCCTTGAACTCTGTTCTAAAGCAATAATGCCAATTCAATTTACAACTGGCATTGGCATTGGCATGAAAGTCAGTGGTCGTCATTAATGAGTAAAATTGATCTTGGTCCCATCATCATCGTTATCAGCCGATAGACGTTCACTGCTGGACGCACGCCTCCACCAAAAACCTCCACATCGATCTGCTCGCATCCTCCCGCAACCTTCACCAGATCGTCGCACCATCTGGTGGGGGGCCCTGCCACCACCACGTCTACCTGACCGCGGTCGCCATCCGAGGACCTTGGTGCTCCATCGGCTGCCAGTCCTTCGAGCGATGTGTCCTGCCCGTTGCCACTTGAGGCTAGCAATTCTTTGGACTGTCGGTCACCTTAGTTCTCCTTATGTCCGATTCGATCACGCGGGGAATCCCCGAGCCCTTTCCATTGCTCTTGGTCTTGCTCGTGTAAAATCTGTTTTGATCATGCTCGTGTAAAATTGATCTTGGTCTTGCTCGTATAAAATCTGTTTTGGTCTTGCTCGTTTAAAATTTGTTTTGGTCTTGCTCGTGTAAAATCTGTTTTGATCATGCTCGTATAAAATCTGTTTTTATCATGCTCGTGTAAAATTGATCTTGGTCTTGCTCGTGTAAAATCTGTTTTGATCATGCTCGTGTAAAATTGATCTTGGTCTTGCTCGTGTAAAATCTGTTTTGATCATGCTCGTGTAAAATTGATCTTGGTCTTGCTCGTGTAAAATCTGTTTTGATCATGCTCGTGTAAAATTGATCTTGGTCTTGCTCGTGTAAAATCTGTTTTGATCATGCTCGTGTAAAATTGATCTTGGTCTTGCTCGTGTAAAATCTGTTTTGATCATGCTCGTTTAAAATTGATCTTGGTCTTGCTCGTGTAAAATCTGTTTTGATCATGCTCGTGTAAAATTGATCTTGGTCTTGCTCGTATAAAATCTGTTTTGGTCTTGCTCGTTTAAAATTTGTTTTGGTCTTGCTCGTGTAAAATCTGTTTTGATCATGCTCGTATAAAATCTGTTTTTATCATGCTCGTGTAAAATTGATCTTGGTCTTGCTCGTGTAAAATCTGTTTTGATCATGCTCGTGTAAAATTGATCTTGGTCTTGCTCGTGTAAAATCTGTTTTGATCATGCTCGTGTAAAATTGATCTTGGTCTTGCTCGTGTAAAATCTGTTTTGATCATGCTCGTGTAAAATTGATCTTGGTCTTGCTCGTGTAAAATCTGTTTTGATCATGCTCGTGTAAAATTGATCTTGGTCTTGCTCGTGTAAAATCTGTTTTGATCATGCTCGTGTAAAATTGATCTTGGTCTTGCTCGTGTAAAATCTGTTTTGATCATGCTCGTGTAAAATTGATCTTGGTCTTGCTCGTGTAAAATCTGTTTTGATCATGCTCGTGTAAAATTGATCTTGGTCTTGCTCGTGTAAAATCTGTTTTGATCATGCTCGTGTAAAATTGATCTTGGTCTTGCTCGTGTAAAATCTGTTTTGATCATGCTCGTGTAAAATTGATCTTGGTCTTGCTCGTGTAAAATCTGTTTTGATCATGCTCGTGTAAAATTGATCTTGGTCTTGCTCGTGTAAAATCTGTTTTGATCATGCTCGTGTAAAATTGATCTTGGTCTTGCTCGTGTAAAATCTGTTTTGATCATGCTCGTGTAAAATTGATCTTGGTCTTGCTCGTGTAAAATCTGTTTTGATCATGCTCGTGTAAAATTGATCTTGGTCTTGCTCGTGTAAAATCTGTTTTGATCATGCTCGTGTAAAATTGATCTTGGTCTTGCTCGTGTAAAATCTGTTTTGATCATGCTCGTGTAAAATTGATCTTGGTCTTGCTCGTGTAAAATCTGTTTTGATCATGCTCGTGTAAAATTGATCTTGGTGTTGCTCGTATAAAATCTGGTTTGGTCTTGCTCGTATAAAATCTGTTTTGGTCCTGCTCGTGTAAAATTGATCTTACTTTTGCTTTTTCGCAAGGCAAATTTAACAAAACCAAGACCACGGCCAAAACCAAGACCTAACCAAGACTGTCCAAGCCATGGTCCTATTCTTACTTTGCTCATAGTCCAGGTAGGTATCACGTGCAAGGCTCATTGTACGTGGCTCCAAAGACCAACAGCCAGTAAGGAGACCTAACACCATGCATCTCAAGGTTACGAGCTCAATGTGGAACATTGTATGCTCTCCGACGCACCAATTAATGTGGTGACCAGTAGTGATGAGCAAAGGAAGACCAGGACCAAGACTTGGATAACATGTTAGTCTTCTACATACTCTTGTAAAATTAGTCTCGGTCTTGCAAAAAACCCAAGACCAAGAATTACACTCTTTAACAGTGATAGGGCTTAATATCTTAATGACGACGACCGGGTCAATGTGGTCCAGTGTAAATATTCTAACCAGCACCGTCAAATAGTAATATGCGAACTGTTCCTCTGGTCCCACTCGAAGGGCGCTTTGTAACCAGTGGAATTACTGCGGTAACGACACTTGACTGATATCTCAACAACGAGCTCAATGTGGTGCAGTGTATATATCAGTAACCAAAAATATATTTAACAAGGCTAGTGAATAGGGTCCTTAATATAGTTATACTTGTAGTCGCGGGCTAGTAAGAATAGCAGTAAGGTTAGCCCTGCCTGTTGTAGAAGGCGACTAAAAGGGTCTAGGACTTTCGCGGGCCTTGAGGGTGGGGCCTTTACCGCTCAACACGCGGACCCGTGTGAACAGAGTATGGCTGGGATGCCTGGGAGAATTAGGCCCCTCAGAGCTGTGCGACCACCGAGGTTTTATTGAGTAAAAATCTCATACAACCCTCACTTCCCCCTAGTAGATCTTTCGAAGAGTACCCTCCGAAAAAAAAAAAGAGGTCTTTAATAGAAACAGTAACCAGAGATTAAAGCATTAGGAGGAATAACTCGTGTAAAAACAATTGAGGATAAATGTGGCGCACTGTACATTCCGAGATGACTACTATTAGGATAATATGGGTGTTCTATGACGTTAACACGCAGTATTACGTGATCGGGCAAATCCGGTGTTTACACCACATATCGCAGTACCTACCTAGACGGTCTGCAGCAACAGAGACACTAACACCAGTAATAGCCACAGCGCCCTTCAAACCGGATCACAGTAACGTTCGCACAGTACCGCCTGTCGGCTGCAACAGGCGCTGCGGCGGTACCTACCTAGACGGTCTGCAGCAACAGAGACACTACCACCAGTAATAGCCACAGCGTCCTTCAAACCCGATCACAGTAACGTTCGCACAGTACCGCCTGTCGGCTGCAACAGGCGCTGCGGCGGTACCTACCTAGACGGTCTGCAGCAACAGAGACACTACCACCAGTAATAGCCACAGCGTCCTTCAAACCCGATCACAGTAACGTTCGCACAGTACCGCCTGTCGGCTGCAACAAGCGCTGCGGCGGTACCTACCTAGACGGTCTGCAGCAACAGAGACACTACCACCAGTAATAGCCACAGCGTCCTTCAAACCCGATCACAGTAACGTTCGCACAGTACCGCCTGTCGGCTGCAACAGGCGCTGCGGCGGTACCTACCTAGACGGTCTGCAGCAACAGAGACACTACCACCAGTAATAGCCACAGCGTCCTTCAAACCCGATCACAGTAACGTTCGCACAGTACCGCCTGTCGGCTGCAACAAGCGCTGCGGCGGTACCTACCTAGACGGTCTGCAGCAACAGAGACACTAACACCAGTAATAGCCACAGCGCCCTTCAAACCGGATCACAGTAACGTTCGCACAGTACCGCCTGTCGGCTGCAACAGGCGCTGCGGCGGTACCTACCTAGACGGTCTGCAGCAACAGAGACACTACCACCAGTAATAGCCACAGCGTCCTTCAAACCCGATCACAGTAACGTTCGCACAGTACCGCCTGTCGGCTGCAACAAGCGTTGCGCCGGTACCTACCTAGACGGTCTGCAGCAACAGAGACACTAACACCAGTAATAGCCACAGCGCCCTTCAAACCGGATCACAGTAACGTTCGCACAGTACCGCCTGTCGGCTGCAACACGCGCTGCGGCGGTACCTACCAAGACGGTCTGCAGCAACAGAGACACTACCACCAGTAATAGCCACAGCGCCCTTCAAACCGGATCACAGTAACGTTCGCACAGTACCGCCTGTCGGCTGCAACACGCGCTGCGGCGGTACCTACCTAGACGGTCTGCAGCAACAGAGACACTACCACCAGTAATAGCCACAGCGCCCTTCAAACCGGATCACAGTAACGTTCGCACAGTACCGCCTGTCGGCTGCAACACGCGCTGCGGCGGTACCTACCTAGACGGTCTGCAGCAACAGAGACACTACCACCACTTCAAAGATCGGTAACAGCTCTGAAGACGGTCGGAAGTCTTCTCCATCTGACCTTCCCTCACCTCGAAGGTATCACGTTAATGATGATGATCACACAACACGCTACATACAAATGTTAGTGTAAATATTCTAACAAACATTATCATTAGGTCACCGGGTCATCAGTGTTGAGGACAAGTATCGGTCACCAATGAATTTGACCTTGGCAAGGTCATTCGCAGTGCTTCCGGTGTGGGTTAATGTGAAGACCTTGAGGGAAACATCATCAACTGCATCACTCAAAAACTAGTGTCACTTCACTGCATCACAATTAGGTCATCACCAGCGTATAAACAACCCCTGCTGGACATAGGTCTTCCCCAGAGATCACCACATCAACCGGCTGCTTCTCAACCCTCACCAGATCAGACCTACATAGAGTAAGGAAACGAGAGTAGGAACTTACATATCTGACGAAATGTCCAATAGACGGTTTCCCTTTCAAAGCTCGGGTGTAGGATAGGGTGAGGAGACCTGGATGGACAGAGGAAACTGGTATGTACTCGCCTGGTGGTCAAGCTGGTGGTCAAACTGGTGGTCAAACTGGTGGTCAAACTGGTGGTCAAGCGGGTGGTCAAGCTAGTAGTATGCCAAGTGGTACTCACCTAACACCATCCCCGGACGAGTCCACAGCGGATCACGGTTGGTCTTATCGATGATGAACATCTGATGAACCGAAGGGTTGGGCCGTCACCGTCTCTCCATGCTTCTGCAGCCTGAGGGAGGACCAGACGATATCAATCAGATTAAGGGTGGTCTCCGCAGCATATTAGGGATGTAAGGGAACGATGAGCAACCCTATATGAAGCTCGTCATATAGACATTACTGCAGCGCCTATATCTGTTGCCAAAACAGTAGTGTATTACTGTGATCCGGTTTGAAGGACGATGTAGCTATTATTGGTGGTAAGTCTATGTCGCTATAGACCGTCTAGGTACCATATTGCAGCCGACAAACAGCACTGTGCAAACATTACTGTGATCCGGTTTGAAGGGCGCTGTGGCTATTATTGGTGGTAGGTCTATGTAGCTACAGACCGTCTAGGTACCATATTGCAGCCGACAAACAGCACTGTGCAAACATTACTGTGATCCGGTTTGAAGGGCGCTGTGGCTATTATTGGTGGTAGGTCTATGTAGCTACAGACCGTCTAGGTACCATATTGCAGCCGACAAACAGCACTGTGCAAACATTACTGTGATCCGGTTTGAAGGGCGCTGTGGCTATTATTGGTGGTAGGTCTACGTAGCTACAGACCGTCTAGGTACCATATTGCAGCTGACAAACAGCAGTGTGCAAACATTACTGTGATCCGGTTTGAAGGGCGCTGTGGCTATTATTGGTGGTAAGTCTATGTCGCTATAGACCGTCTAGGTACCATATTGCAGCCGACAAACAGCACTGTGCAAACATTACTGTGATCCGGTTTGAAGGGCGCTGTGGCTATTATTGGTGGTAGGTCTATGTAGCTACAGACCGTCTAGGTACCATATTGCAGCCGACAAACAGCACTGTGCAAACATTACTGTGATCCGGTTTGAAGGGCGCTGTGGCTATTATTGGTGGTAGGTCTACGTAGCTACAGACCGTCTAGGTACCATATTGCAGCTGACAAACAGCAGTGTGCAAACATTACTGTGATCCGGTTTGAAGGGGGCTGTGGCTATTATTGGTGGTAGGTCTACGTAGCTACAGACCGTCTAGGTACCATATTGCAGCTGACAAACAGCAGTGTGCAAACATTACTGTGATCCGGTTTGAAGGGCGCTGTGGCTATTATTGGTGGTAGGTCTACGTAGCTACAGACCGTCTAGGTACCATATTGCAGCTGACAAACAGCAGTGTGCAAACATTACTGTGATCCGGTTTGAAGGGCGCTGTGGCTATTATTGGTGGTAGGTCTACGTAGCTACAGACCGTCTAGGTACCATATTGCAGCCGACAAACAGCACTGTGCAAACATTACTGTGATCCGGTTTGAAGGGCGCTGTGGCTATTATTGGTGGTAGGTCTACGTAGCTACAGACCGTCTAGGTACCATATTGCAGCTGACAAACAGCAGTGTGCAAACATTACTGTGATCCGGTTTGAAGGGCGCTGTGGCTATTATTGGTGGTAGGTCTATGTAGCTACAGACCGTCTAGGTACCATATTGCAGCTGACAAACAGCAGTGTGCAAACATTACTGTGATCCGGTTTGAAGGGCGCTGTGGCTATTATTGGTGGTAGGTCTATGTAGCTACAGACCGTCTAGGTACCATATTGCAGCTGACAAACAGCAGTGTGCAAACATTACTTTGATCCGGTTTGAAGGGCGCTGTAGCTATTATTGGTGGTAGGTCTACGTAGCTACAGACCGTCTAGGTACCATATTGCAGCTGACAAACAGCAGTGTGCAAACATTACTTTGATCCGGTTTGAAGGGCGCTGTAGCTATTATTGGTGGTAGGTCTACGTAGCTAGAGACCGTCTAGGTACCATATTGCAGCTGACAAACAGCAGTGTGCAAACATTACTTTGATCCGGTTTGAAGGGCGCTGTAGCTATTATTGGTGGTAGGTCTACGTAGCTACAGACCGTCTAGGTACCATATTGCAGCTGACAAACAGCAGTGTGCAAACATTACTGTGATCCGGTTTGAAGGGCGCTGTGGCTATTATTGGTGGTAGGTCTACGTAGCTACAGACCGTCTAGGTACCATATTGCAGCTGACAAACAGCACTGTGCAAACATTACTGTGATCCGGTTTGAAGGGCGCTGTGGCTATTATTGGTGGTAGGTCTACGTAGCTACAGACCGTCTAGGTACCATATTGCAGCTGACAAACAGCAGTGTGCAAACATTACTGTGATCCGGTTTGAAGGGCGCTGTGGCTATTATTGGTGGTAGGTCTATGTAGCTACAGACCGTCTAGGTACCATATTGCAGCTGACAAACAGCAGTGTGCAAACATTACTGTGATCCGGTTTGAAGGGCGCTGTGGCTATTATTGGTGGTAGGTCTATGTAGCTACAGACCGTCTAGGTACCATATTGCAGCTGACAAACAGCAGTGTGCAAACATTACTTTGATCCGGTTTGAAGGGCGCTGTAGCTATTATTGGTGGTAGGTCTACGTAGCTACAGACCGTCTAGGTACCATATTGCAGCTGACAAACAGCAGTGTGCAAACATTACTTTGATCCGGTTTGAAGGGCGCTGTAGCTATTATTGGTGGTAGGTCTACGTAGCTACAGACCGTCTAGGTACCATATTGCAGCTGACAAACAGCAGTGTGCAAACATTACTGTGATCCGGTTTGAAGGGCGCTGTGGCTATTATTGGTGGTAGGTCTATGTAGCTACAGACCGTCTAGGTACCATATTGCAGCTGACAAACAGCAGTGTGCAAACATTACTTTGATCCGGTTTGAAGGGCGCTGTAGCTATTATTGGTGGTAGGTCTACGTAGCTAGAGACCGTCTAGGTACCATATTGCAGCTGACAAACAGCAGTGTGCAAACATTACTGTGATCCGGTTTGAAGGGCGCTGTGGCTATTATTGGTGGTAGGTCTATGTAGCTACAGACCGTCTAGGTACCATATTGCAGCTGACAAACAGCAGTGTGCAAACATTACTTTGATCCGGTTTGAAGGGCGCTGTAGCTATTATTGGTGGTAGGTCTACGTAGCTACAGACCGTCTAGGTACCATATTGCAGCCGACAAACAGCAGTGTGCAAACATTACTTTGATCCGGTTTGAAGGGCGCTGTAGCTATTATTGGTGGTAGGTCTACGTAGCTACAGACCGTCTAGGTACCATATTGCAGCTGACAAACAGCAGTGTGCAAACATTACTGTGATCCGGTTTGAAGGGCGCTGTGGCTATTATTGGTGGTAGGTCTATGTAGCTACAGACCGTCTAGGTACCATATTGCAGCCGACAAACAGCACTGTGCAAACATTACTGTGATCCGGTTTGAAGGGCGCTGTGGCTATTATTGGTGGTAGGTCTATGTAGCTACAGACCGTCTAGGTACCATATTGCAGCCGACAAACAGCACTGTGCAAACATTACTGTGATCCGGTTTGAAGGGCGCTGTGGCTATTATTGGTGGTAGGTCTATGTAGCTACAGACCGTCTAGGTACCATATTGCAGCCGACAAACAGCACTGTGCAAACATTACTGTGATCCGGTTTGAAGGGCGCTGTGGCTATTATTGGTGGTAGGTCTATGTAGCTACAGACCGTCTAGGTACCATATTGCAGCCGACAAACAGCAGTGTGCAAACATTACTTTGATCCGGTTTGAAGGGCGCTGTAGCTATTATTGGTGGTAGGTCTACGTAGCTAGAGACCGTCTAGGTACCATATTGCAGCCGACAAACAGCAGTGTGCAAACATTACTTTGATCCGGTTTGAAGGGCGCTGTAGCTATTATTGGTGGTAGGTCTACGTAGCTACAGACCGTCTAGGTACCATATTGCAGCCGACAAACAGCAGTGTGCAAACATTACTTTGATCCGGTTTGAAGGGCGCTGTAGCTATTATTGGTGGTAGGTCTACGTAGCTAGAGACCGTCTAGGTACCATATTGCAGCCGACAAACAGCAGTGTGCAAACATTACTTTGATCCGGTTTGAAGGGCGCTGTAGCTATTATTGGTGGTAGGTCTACGTAGCTACAGACCGTCTAGGTACCATATTGCAGCTGACAAACAGCAGTGTGCAAACATTACTGTGATCCGGTTTGAAGGGCGCTGTAGCTATTATTGGTGGTAGGTCTATGTAGCTACAGACCGTCTAGGTACCATATTGCAGCCGACAAACAGCACTGTGCAAACATTACTGTGATCCGGTTTGAAGGGCGCTGTGGCTATTATTGGTGGTAGGTCTATGTAGCTACAGACCGTCTAGGTACCATATTGCAGCCGACAAACAGCACTGTGCAAACATTACTGTGATCCGGTTTGAAGGGCGCTGTAGCTATTATTGGTGGTAGGTCTACGTGGCTACAGACCGTCTAGGTACCATATTGCAGCTGACAAACAGCAGTGTGCAAACATTTCTTTGATCCGGTTTGAAGGGCGCTGTAGCTATTATTGGTGGTAGGTCTACGTAGCTACAGACCGTCTAGGTACCATATTGCAGCCGACAAACAGCACTGTGCAAACATTACTTTGATCCGGTTTGAAGGGCGCTGTAGCTATTATTGGTGGTAGGTCTATGTAGCTACAGACCGTCTAGGTACCATATTGCAGCTGACAAACAGCAGTGTGCAAACATTACTGTGATCCGGTTTGAAGGGCGCTGTGGCTATTATTGGTGGTAGGTCTATGTAGCTACAGACCGTCTAGGTACCATATTGCAGCCGACAAACAGCACTGTGCAAACATTACTGTGATCCGGTTTGAAGGGCGCTGTGGCTATTATTGGTGGTAGGTCTATGTAGCTACAGACCGTCTAGGTACCATATTGCAGCCGACAAACAGCAGTGTGCAAACATTACTTTGATCCGGTTTGAAGCGCGCTGTGGCTATTATTGGTGGTAGGTCTACGTAGCTACAGACCGTCTAGGTACCATATTGCAGCTGACAAACAGCAGTGTGCAAACATTACTGTGATCCGGTTTGAAGGGCGCTGTGGCTATTATTGGTGGTAGGTCTATGTAGCTACAGACCGTCTAGGTACCATATTGCAGCCGACAAACAGCACTGTGCAAACATTACTGTGATCCGGTTTGAAGGGCGCTGTGGCTATTATTGGTGGTAGGTCTATGTAGCTACAGACCGTCTAGGTACCATATTGCAGCTGACAAACAGCAGTGTGCAAACATTACTTTGATCCGGTTTGAAGGGCGCTGTAGCTATTATTGGTGGTAGGTCTACGTAGCTACAGACCGTCTAGGTACCATATTGCAGCTGACAAACAGCAGTGTGCAAACATTACTTTGATCCGGTTTGAAGGGCGCTGTAGCTATTATTGGTGGTAGGTCTACGTAGCTACAGACCGTCTAGGTACCATATTGCAGCTGACAAACAGCAGTGTGCAAACATTACTGTGATCCGGTTTGAAGGGCGCTGTGGCTATTATTGGTGGTAGGTCTATGTAGCTACAGACCGTCTAGGTACCATATTGCAGCTGACAAACAGCAGTGTGCAAACATTACTTTGATCCGGTTTGAAGGGCGCTGTAGCTATTATTGGTGGTAGGTCTACGTAGCTAGAGACCGTCTAGGTACCATATTGCAGCTGACAAACAGCAGTGTGCAAACATTACTGTGATCCGGTTTGAAGGGCGCTGTGGCTATTATTGGTGGTAGGTCTATGTAGCTACAGACCGTCTAGGTACCATATTGCAGCTGACAAACAGCAGTGTGCAAACATTACTTTGATCCGGTTTGAAGGGCGCTGTAGCTATTATTGGTGGTAGGTCTACGTAGCTACAGACCGTCTAGGTACCATATTGCAGCCGACAAACAGCAGTGTGCAAACATTACTTTGATCCGGTTTGAAGGGCGCTGTAGCTATTATTGGTGGTAGGTCTACGTAGCTACAGACCGTCTAGGTACCATATTGCAGCTGACAAACAGCAGTGTGCAAACATTACTGTGATCCGGTTTGAAGGGCGCTGTGGCTATTATTGGTGGTAGGTCTATGTAGCTACAGACCGTCTAGGTACCATATTGCAGCCGACAAACAGCACTGTGCAAACATTACTGTGATCCGGTTTGAAGGGCGCTGTGGCTATTATTGGTGGTAGGTCTATGTAGCTACAGACCGTCTAGGTACCATATTGCAGCCGACAAACAGCACTGTGCAAACATTACTGTGATCCGGTTTGAAGGGCGCTGTGGCTATTATTGGTGGTAGGTCTATGTAGCTACAGACCGTCTAGGTACCATATTGCAGCCGACAAACAGCACTGTGCAAACATTACTGTGATCCGGTTTGAAGGGCGCTGTGGCTATTATTGGTGGTAGGTCTATGTAGCTACAGACCGTCTAGGTACCATATTGCAGCCGACAAACAGCAGTGTGCAAACATTACTTTGATCCGGTTTGAAGGGCGCTGTAGCTATTATTGGTGGTAGGTCTACGTAGCTAGAGACCGTCTAGGTACCATATTGCAGCCGACAAACAGCAGTGTGCAAACATTACTTTGATCCGGTTTGAAGGGCGCTGTAGCTATTATTGGTGGTAGGTCTACGTAGCTACAGACCGTCTAGGTACCATATTGCAGCCGACAAACAGCAGTGTGCAAACATTACTTTGATCCGGTTTGAAGGGCGCTGTAGCTATTATTGGTGGTAGGTCTACGTAGCTAGAGACCGTCTAGGTACCATATTGCAGCCGACAAACAGCAGTGTGCAAACATTACTTTGATCCGGTTTGAAGGGCGCTGTAGCTATTATTGGTGGTAGGTCTACGTAGCTACAGACCGTCTAGGTACCATATTGCAGCTGACAAACAGCAGTGTGCAAACATTACTGTGATCCGGTTTGAAGGGCGCTGTAGCTATTATTGGTGGTAGGTCTATGTAGCTACAGACCGTCTAGGTACCATATTGCAGCCGACAAACAGCACTGTGCAAACATTACTGTGATCCGGTTTGAAGGGCGCTGTGGCTATTATTGGTGGTAGGTCTATGTAGCTACAGACCGTCTAGGTACCATATTGCAGCCGACAAACAGCACTGTGCAAACATTACTGTGATCCGGTTTGAAGGGCGCTGTAGCTATTATTGGTGGTAGGTCTACGTGGCTACAGACCGTCTAGGTACCATATTGCAGCTGACAAACAGCAGTGTGCAAACATTTCTTTGATCCGGTTTGAAGGGCGCTGTAGCTATTATTGGTGGTAGGTCTACGTAGCTACAGACCGTCTAGGTACCATATTGCAGCCGACAAACAGCACTGTGCAAACATTACTTTGATCCGGTTTGAAGGGCGCTGTAGCTATTATTGGTGGTAGGTCTATGTAGCTACAGACCGTCTAGGTACCATATTGCAGCTGACAAACAGCAGTGTGCAAACATTACTGTGATCCGGTTTGAAGGGCGCTGTGGCTATTATTGGTGGTAGGTCTATGTAGCTACAGACCGTCTAGGTACCATATTGCAGCCGACAAACAGCACTGTGCAAACATTACTGTGATCCGGTTTGAAGGGCGCTGTGGCTATTATTGGTGGTAGGTCTATGTAGCTACAGACCGTCTAGGTACCATATTGCAGCCGACAAACAGCAGTGTGCAAACATTACTTTGATCCGGTTTGAAGCGCGCTGTGGCTATTATTGGTGGTAGGTCTACGTAGCTACAGACCGTCTAGGTACCATATTGCAGCTGACAAACAGCAGTGTGCAAACATTACTGTGATCCGGTTTGAAGGGCGCTGTGGCTATTATTGGTGGTAGGTCTATGTAGCTACAGACCGTCTAGGTACCATATTGCAGCCGACAAACAGCACTGTGCAAACATTACTGTGATCCGGTTTGAAGGGCGCTGTGGCTATTATTGGTGGTAGGTCTATGTAGCTACAGACCGTCTAGGTACCATATTGCAACCGACAAACAGCAGTGTGCAAACATTACTTTGATCCGGTTTGAAGCGCGCTGTGGCTATTATTGGTGGTAGGTCTACGTAGCTACAGACCGTCTAGGTACCATATTGCAGCCGACAAACAGCACTGTGCAAACATTACTTTGATCCGGTTTGAAGCGCGCTGTGGCTATTATTGGTGGTAGGTCTACGTAGCTACAGACCGTCTAGGTACCATATTGCAGCCGACAAACAGCACTGTGCAAACATTACTTTGATCCGGTTTGAAGCGCGCTGTGGCTATTATTGGTGGTAGGTCTACGTAGCTACAGACCGTCTAGGTACCATATTGCAGCTCCAATCAGCAGCAGATCTAACATCTTATATCTCACGGTGACGAGCAATCAATTCAATGTGGTGTAGTGTATACCATTCTAATCGGCGTATTACTTACCATCAGGTGAACATACCTTCATAGAAGAAAAAAGAAATTATATAAAATAAAAATCCTACCATTGGAAGTCTTAACCGACTATCTCCTCGATAGAACCAGGAGCCATCACAGTGTGATACATGTGATTATCACACACGGAGACAGTTACTCCTGACTCCTGTTAGGAGTCATATATATGGTGGTAAAGATACACTCGCACATATCAACCCTCCTCACTACATTAAGTCTCATACCCCGAGTATTTTCATTCATCATCAGCCTATAGCCGACCACTGGACATAGGCCTCCCTTGGCCATCACCACAGAGTTCATTGAACGGAATTAAGCTTCAGTACAACACTCAGTCTCTCTGCGAGTTAGTGGTCGGTCAGCCTCGACTGTTACTCCTCAAGATGCGCCAAGTGCTGACGGGTTTGACTCGGGCTCCGATAGATGTCGGACGGAACCCTGAACACCCCACAGTACTTTCAACAGCTCCCTTTAATATTACCAGTAATGTTTACACGCTACAGTTCAGCAGCTATAGGAGCTGCGATGTTACTCAATAGGTCTCGATGAAGAGGTCCACAACCTATTTCCATAACAATGGATCATGTATAAACCGGCACGACCATTGTCATGATGAATAGCAGTAAGGTTACCTATTTTATTACTACGTAAGAATGTTACTTTGAAATCTATTAATAAACAAAAGATAAGCTAGCTCATGAATATTTAAATATACAATAGCATGCTTTTGTGTATATATTTAAGAGAATTTAAAATACTTTTAAAATATTAATAAAATATAAAAAATAAATAAAAAAAATAAAATAGTATTGGCCATACTCGGCACTGGAGCCGACGGTCGCAATCATTAAAAAGGTCTAAAAAAATGAGGTGATAACACTACTAGTACCGACTTTAAACAGGCCACATATACTTTTACATAATGCCAATTAATAATAAAAAAAAAAAAATTAGATCGGTCAAAATATAGATAAGTATAATTATCCTGGCTGTATGGACTAAACTCCTTTGCCTTTAGGAATAAATTAATATCATAATCAGATAAATATAACTTAAAAATATTAAGAGTATACTGTCATACCTTAAAACTAAATAAGATAATTAAAAGCTGATAAAGAATGCAATAGAGTGGAGCTTTAAGCGGGAGCACTGATTTTCATTCGGACCAATAAATATGCAGTGATGCGGGACATATACATAATGTAATATATACAGCCATCATTTGATATTCTAATAAAAATTAATCAAAATTCACCATTTCTAATCAGATCCATACTCATTTTATTTGTTTTCAATAGTTTATAAATTAAGTTACACAATAAAACTTCACCATAACTGTTTTTCAAAACACTCGATTCTTACTATGCATAAATATTACGCAGAACTTATCCAATTTCATCACATATTAATGATTCATTGATATTGTTGCTCGCTATCAACACTGCTGATTAGAATTGCCAAGGCAAGGATATCACATTGCAAATAATAAGTACACGGTTCTTTTCATAATCACTCGCAAAAAGTGGGACAAAACCCACTTAAAACGAACAAAAAATTGCTTATGATACATATTTTCAATATACTTAAACAAGAATTATTACCTTTTATAAATTCTCGATTATTCGGTGACACTTTATTTAAAATTGTTACAGGAATATAAGATAAATAATAAGAAATTCACGATATTTTGTGGCGTGATACCGATTGAACAGTTTCACATTTGTAAAGGTTACATAGACTATATATTTATAAGAATAAATTGACAATAAACATGCGTTCGGAATTTTTATATAAGGAAAATAAATTATTCGTTATTTTATAACGATTATTTTAATAATAATGATATACATAATGCAATATAAATTATTTATCTGATTTATTATTTTTATACTTTTTCTAACTTTAAGAAGAATTATTGTAAACGATCTTAAAAATATGACAAACATTAATATTATGTCCCTGTAAATAACATTGTATTCAAATATAACAGAAATAAAGTTTGTAATAAAAACTTTTATTTAATATTTCATTTGTTGTTGTATTTATTACAATCATACTAATTGTTTTTTTTAAGTAAAATTAAATTAATTCTTTGCTTCATGTTATCTGTGCCAGCAGCACGTTCATTTGTTTATTCTATGTAGAATTATTTTCGAAACGTCAAATAAGAATTTAAGTGTCGTGCGTGGTTTTTTATTTAGTTTACTTTTAATTTTAAATTGCTAACGAACGATAGATATTTCGTTAAAAATTTAACAATAATTAATAAAAACCCATTATGGGTTTACCAGCCACACAACTACCTAGCGATAAGCTTCCACAGTGCTGGACAGACGACATTCGCATGAATGCATTATTTGCGCCGTTCAGGATAAAATCTGTAAACCCAGAATCTTGGGACATGAAGATGAAGTTTTGGTCCGATATGGTGCGCCAGTGGTGTCGTTATAAAACTGACCCAATAGTATCAGCAGCTGATGTTAAAAGTGCTTTTCAAAGGAAAGGACGGACTGCGGCATGTGTTGACATAGTCATAGAAGAAATGTTCAGGTATATCATCCGTCAGAACGTCGATTAATTACAATATGTGAAAGTATTTTTTATCTAAAAAAATACCTTACCAATTAAAGACAATTTTACTCATTAACCTTGAAGTAGCGTATCGGGTTTTCGGTTTTGAAATCGCGCCAAATTCTTTGGTTCTTTGTTTACCGGATTGCAATACAAATATTGAATGCATAGATTTTTATTTGTGTCATTTCATATTAAGCTTAACAAAGTAATTAAAAGTTTCTCTGAAAAATCAGTGTACATTTTGAGCCATTGCGGTATTTATTATATAACAGAATATAACTGGTTTTTCTTTTATTGTAACTTATTAAGTACTAAGTTATATACCATTTAAAAAAGTAAAAAATAATTTGAATTACATGCTTATTCCCTATTGGCTTTTACAGGAATGGTGATTTGTCACCAATTTCAAAATATCTGCAAATACTTCACAATGGTCCTGAGAGTTGGGTCCATTGGAGCGCTAGAATGGCGTTTAGGCCTGCAGTGTTTGCAGTTTCTACGATGCTGTCATTCCTTCCCATAAAGCAGCAACTTGATAATGATGGATTACCTAAAGCAAACATTGATTCCACTCAAAGATTTGTTCTTGAGAATGCTGTTAAGGTAACTGATAAGTACAGTTGCTCCTATAGTCTCTTAAGTTTTTTTTTTTATATAATTATGCCTCTTTCCCAGTAGGGGTAGGCAGAGGTAAATAAACACCCACATTTCGCCAGATGTGGTCACATTGAGTCCCATGTAACAGGGGGTGAGCCTGTTGCCACTTTATTGGGGCTACCACACGCACAAAGATGATTTCAGTGTGCGGGTTTCGTTGCGATGTTTTCATTCGCCGTTTGTATCTCGCTGTTGTAACTAAAGTTAAGTACAGAACTTGAATATTAAGTCATCGGTCACATGCCGAGATTCAAACCCGCGACCTTCGGAATGAAAGATGCACACTCTAACTATTAGGCCAGAGAGCTACTATTATTCTTTTATTTCTCTTTTTTAGGAAGAAGTGTAAAAATACCTTAACCCCCAGTGTGACAACAAAGCTCTTTAGAGAATCACTCCAAGAAATTTCTTTGCTTATATTATTCATTATTATTTCTAGGACCAGGCCACAGAATTTTTAGAGAACTTCCCACTGGAAGAGCAACGCTTAGGCACAATTGATGAGCTCATCAAATGTTGCCAGTGGGAAGGAAGTCGGGAGACATTTGAGATTGTCCTCGGATATCTAGTATCACAGGGATTAGCTGTTAAAAAGGGGGATGTAGTCAAACTGGGTAAGAACTTTTTTTTTTTTCTAATTAAATGATTCTTGATTCTCTATTCATCTTGCCGACCAGATTACGTAGTTATTGTGCTGATCGTAAGTGAAGTGTTTAGGTACAAAAGACTTAACAATGTCTCGCACGGCTTTATAAGAAAAGTGATATGCTCACCGTCAACCAAGATATGATAGTTGAGATGTTAATGTTCACCGCTCGTAGTCACCACATTAAATACAATTGCCTGGTTAACTGTCACCATATTTACTATGATAAAAACAATCCATCGAAAGGTCTATATAATTCGGTATGTATCCGTAGTAATGATATAACCTGAGAGTTAATAAATTAAATGCGTTTCAGCGGAGCCCAACAAAAAGGCTACAGCGGTGACGGAATCTGATGAAGCCCTTGTGAAGCTAATTTCAGCTGAAGCTAAGCTCGAGGCTGATATGGAGCGATTAGCTAAAGAACTATATGCAGCCGACGCGGACGCAAGAGCTGCTGTGAAATTAGGCAACAAACTGGCTGTGAGTACTAAACCTGCTATTTAAGTAGACTCGGGATAGATATTGGTTAAGCTACAGCATCCTTCTTAAGACACAGTAGTGTTGGAAGTCACTATTCCGTATAAATATGATATTCCGTACAATCTCTCTACCACCAGAAAAACCTTGGTGATTTTAGATGAGTGATCCATCTGTTCTGTTCTCACCGCAGGCCAAGAACCACTTACGTCGGAAGCACAAGATAGCAACGCGTGCCCAGCGCTGCGACGCTGCCCTAGAGAACGTCCGGCTACTTCTTCATCAGATGAAGGAAGTCGACACCAATGCCATCATCGTTGATACATACAGGTATGATCTTCTTTTTAAAGGTCTTGGTTCTTTATTTCACTTATTTACTGTTCTGGTGTAACCAGACAGGTTCGAGAAGCTCTTTCATATATCATCATATCAGCCGATAGACATCCACTGCTGGACATAGGCCTCCACTGAAGATCTACACATCAATTGTCCTATGCTGCTTCACACAACCTTCACCAGATCGGACCACCTGGTGGACCACGTCATTCGAGGACCTTAGTGCCCCATCGGCTGTCAGTCTAGCTAGCAGCTAGCAATCCTTTGGACTATGTCGGTGACTTCAGTTCCCCTGCGGATCTCCTCAGGGAAGCCCCGAGCTTAGCCCTTTCCATTGCTCTTGGTTTCGTTCCTGTGAAGTCGATATTGGTTTTGGCACATACTGAGATTCGAACCCTCGACCATCGGATAGAAGTCCGCACGTCCTAACCATTAGGCCAGCGAGCAAGCCTATAATGAAACACAATATACATCTGGTATGTGGTGACTACATATCAGTACAGTACTGCAATGGAGGTGGAGCGGAGTGATGATGTGAACTCATATCAATTCTAGGACCAGCTCCCAAGCGATGAAGCAGACGATGAAAGAAGGCAGCTTGGAAGAGGACTCGGTCTTCAATACTATGGACGAGTTGAAGGAGGTAAACTATTTTTTTTTTTATATTATCACACCTTTTCCCCCAGTAGGGGTAGGCGTGGTCAGATTAGGTCCAATATAACAGGGGGCGAGCCTCTTGCCATACTATACTCATATATATATACATACATGTATGTATGTATGTTGTCGCGTGTTCAAGCAGGTGATAAAAAAAAAAAAAGTTATGTCAAGCGTCAATATTTTTTGTCTATGTCTTTTACTGTCCGTTATATCGGCTGACTGAGTTTCTGCTTCTTTCACGCAATAAAGATGGCGCGCATTAATAAAAAAAAAAACAATTTTTAATCCATAAATATCTAAAATAAGCTGCAATCGAATCTACACATACACGTATTTATATGTAATCGAGTTTTTTGATTTTATAGCCGCCATCTTGTTGCGTGAACAAAAGCAGAAACTCTGTCAGCCAATATGACAGACAAAAAAGACATAGACAAAAAATATTGACACTTTACATAGTGTTTTGTATATTTTTAAATATATATATATATATATATATATATGTATATATTTATATACATACCGTTAATTAAAAAAAAAACACTCATACCATATCCAATACACATACGCCCCAATATCATACTAATTACTGTTGCTGGGTGTCTAACTGGAGACTAGTTATGTACAACCGCAACGCCTGTTGCAGCCGACAAACAGTATTGTGCAAACATTACCGTGATCCGGCTTGAAGGGCGCTGTAATGTTGCTGGTGGTAGTGGTAGGTACACTGCATCATATTGTGCTCATCGCCTAGAGACGTCGAATGTTAAGTGTAGTTACAATTACAATGTTCCGGTTTGATGGGCGCTGTTGCTGAAAATTACTGTGGTAACAAGACTTAATGTTTCATGTCGTGCAGTGTATGTCATCTTAATCAGCTATCATCATATATGCAGGTACTGGAGACGTACAACGAGGTTGAGAGAGCACTCGGCACTACCACCGATGACGTGGACGTGTCGGAGCTGGAGCAGGAGCTGAAGGACCTGCTCAACGCACCAGCAGCGCCTGGCGGTGGCACTCCTGGAAAAGAGAAGAGGGCCAAAATTGCCCCATGTGAGATTTTTTTTTTCATTCAACCATTGTGCTGATCGCCATAATTTCATCAGCACCGCGCCCTTCAAACCAGAACACTGACAGCTGTGCTGTTGAATTGAAGACTGTTTGTCAGCCATGCACACATGATGGATAACACCAATTTTTTTTTTTATTAGTCGCGTAACTATATGGGTAAGTACCTCACGTGATGGTAAAGTAATACGCCTATAACGTGAGGGTAGTTGGAATATTTACACTGCATCACATTGTGCTTGTCTTGATACTGGTGGTAGGTCTCTTACCAGAGACATTCTACGTAGCTATCAATGCAGCGACTGCTAGTCACAGATTAATGTGCAAACATTACCATGATCCGGTTTGAAGGGCGCTATAGCATAATTACTGTGGTAACAATACCTTTTATATGTCAAAGCGATTAGTGAAATCTGTTGTAGTGTATACCATCCTAACCAGCGCCACGTTGCAGGCGTATCACTTAAAATCGGGTGAACGTCCTACTCCATCTAATGTTTGCATACTACTGTCTGTCGGCTGCAGTAAGCCTCCGCCGACAGACACGCCATCTTCCCACTGCTGGGACTTTAAAGTGGGCTAAACTCGAGTGCGAGAGCTGAAGCCTGGAAATAAGCCGGAATCGAATCCTCGCCTCTACAGTCGCATAGTGGAGTCATGATCACACCGACACCATGTTCATCCTCGACCGCTGATGAATGAGGTCAGCTCAGGGGAACCATCGATGTAGACATTGTCAAGGCCCAAGTCCAAGGTGTCGAGGAACTCCACATTGACTCAGACCAGTACGCTCATTTGTATCCTCCATCAGTTTCAGAGATTATTGAGCTGCGGCCGCGAGCAGGCCAGCCGTCCAAGAGCAAGGAGTCCGAGAGGGAGTTCGTGTTCGACGGCGAGGAGCGGATGCTCGCGGAGCTGAACAAGCTCGGCCTCGACGACACCACACCGAAGAAGTCGGACAAAGCTTCGAGGCCAGTTCCAGTTGCCGAGATGTGTTCGGAGGCTGATGGTGAGACATTAGGCATCGTTTACACCCTCTCCTCTTTTCTCTCTCTTCTTTCTCCTCTCTCTTTTATCTCCCCCTTCTCTGCTTTCTTACCCGTTTTTGTTTTTTCTCTTTTCTCTCCTTCATTATGTATCTCTTTCTCTTACTATCCCGTCCTCTTTCTGGTCTTCTCTTTTTTTTTCACAAGCTGTTATCTCTTTCTCTTATTATCTTTCTCTTTTACAATCTCGCTCTTTTACCACATCTATTTCTCTCGATCTAATGCTCTATTTATCTTACTCTCTTACTCCATCTCCACTTCTCTCTAATCTCTACTCTTACTTCTCTCTCGATTTCCTTTTTTCCCTCCGAACCGCTCTCGATCCGTAAAGAAAAAAAAAGTTATTCTTATGATCCTACCGCTTATGTCTTGCCCCGTAAGCATCTCCTAGTCCATTGAACCCATTTGTAACTGTTTTTTTTTTTAATTATGAATCCAGCTCCTATGTGTCCCAGCTGTGGGAACGCAGAGTGGGCAGTTTATGAATATCCAAATTAACTTCTGTATAGATAAACATGTCTGTGATGTACTCGTCAGATACATCGAAACCTCTGCAAGCCGAGAAGCCTTCGAAGCCGTGGTACCCACCACACGGGAGCTGCCTGCGGCCGGACGAGACCTGGTCCGAGGTCAGCGTGGACGCGAGCTTGAAGAGGTTGAGTGAGGGCTTCGGGGAGATAAGGATGGATGACAGGCTGCACCCAGGTTAGTGTCCCACGGCTCCTAAACTTACTGGTCCGTAGTCCGCCCACTCGAGGTCGATCGGGAATGCTGCGGCTCTCATTAAACTGGTTGGTTGTTGTAAGGAATATATGACCAAACTAATTTGATTATATCTCCGAAATAGACCTAGGTATCAACTCTCCGAGGTTAATACTAAAAAGGCAGTAGGATTTACTCGGTAAAGATTACTCATCGGGCAGTAAACATTCTAACTATAGTAAGATTGTTAATTTGTTAAGTGGTGGGACTTATTACATATGGAGACGAGGCCTAATGTATGTTACCCTAGTAATTAGCAGCTACAGCGCCTTTCAAACCGGATGACAGTAACTTGTGCACAATACTGTCTGTCGGCTGCTATAGGCTCTGCGGTGGTACCTAGACGGTCTGCAGCAGCAGAGACACTAACACCAGTAATAGCTACAGCGCCCTTCAAACCGGATCACAGTAACTTGTGAACAATACTGTATATCGGCTACAATAGGCTCTGCGGTGGTACCTAGACGGTCTGCAGCAACAGAGTCACTACCACCAGTAATAGCCACAGCGCCCTTCAAACCGGATGACAGTAACTTGTGCACAGTACTGTCTGTCGGCTGCAACAGGTGCTGCGGCGGTACCTACCTAGACGGTCTGCAGCAACAGAGTCACCACCACCAGTAATAGCCACAGCGCCCTTCAAACCGGATGACAGTAACTTGTGCACAGTACTGTCTGTCGGCTGCAACAGGCGCTGCGGCGGTACCTACCTAGACGGTCTGCAGCAACAGAGTCACTACCACCAGTAATAGCTACAGCGCCCTTCAAACCGGATCACAGTAACTTGTGAACAATACTGTATATCGGCTACAATAGGCTCTGCGGTGGTACCTAGACGGTCTGCAGCAACAGAGTCACTACCACCAGTAATAGCCACAGCGCCCTTCAAACCGGATGACAGTAACTTGTGCACAGTACTGTCTGTCGGCTGCAACAGGTGCTGCGGCGGTACCTACCTAGACGGTCTGCAGCAACAGAGTCACCACCACCAGTAATAGCCACAGCGCCCTTCAAACCGGATGACAGTAACTTGTGCACAGTACTGTCTGTCGGCTGCAACAGGTGCTGCGGCGGTACCTACCTAGACGGTCTGCAGCAACAGAGTCACCACCACCAGTAATAGCCACAGCGCCCTTCAAACCGGATGACAGTAACTTGTGCACAGTACTGTCTGTCGGCTGCAACAGGTGCTGCGGCGGTACCTACCTAGACGGTCTGCAGCAACAGAGTCACCACCACCAGTAATAGCCACAGCGCCCTTCAAACCGGATCCCAGTAACTTGTGCACAGTACTGTCTGTCGGCTGCAACAGGCGCTGCGGCGGTACCTACCTAGACGGTCTGCAGCAACAGAGTCACCACCACCAGTAATAGCCACAGCGCCCTTCAAACCGGATGACAGTAACTTGTGCACAGTACTGTCTGTCGGCTGCAACAGGCGCTGCGGCGGTACCTACCTAGACGGTCTGCAGCAACAGAGTCACTACCACCAGTAATAGCCACAGCGCCCTTCAAACCGGATGACAGTAACTTGTGCACAGTACTGACTGTCGGCTGCAACTGGCGCTGCGGCGGTACCTACCTAGACGGTCTGCAGCAACAGAGTCACTACCACCAGTAATAGCCACAGCGCCCTTCAAACCGGATGACAGTAACTTGTGCACAGTACTGACTGTCGGCTGCAACTGGCGCTGCGGCGGTACCTACCTAGACGGTCTGCAGCAACAGAGTCACTACCACCAGTAATAGCCACAGCGCCCTTCAAACCGGATGACAGTAACTTGTGCACAGTACTGACTGTCGGCTGCAACTGGCGCTGCGGCGGTACCTACCTAGACGGTCTGCAGCAACAGAGTCACTACCACCAGTAATAGCCACAGCGCCCTTCAAACCGGATGACAGTAACTTGTACACAGTACTGACTGTCGGCTGCAACTGGCGCTGCGGCGGTACCTACCTAGACGGTCTGCAGCAACAGAGTCACTACTACCAGTAATAGCCACAGCGCCCTTCAAACCGGATGACAGTAACTTGTACACAGTACTGACTGTCGGCTGCAACTGGCGCTGCGGCGGTACCTACCTAGACGGTCTGCAGCAACAGAGTCACTACTACCAGTAATAGCCACAGCGCCCTTCAAACCGGATGACAGTAACTTGTACACAGTACTGACTGTCGGCTGCAACTGGCGCTGCGGCGGTACCTACCTAGACGGTCTGCAGCAACAGAGTCACTACTACCAGTAATAGCCACAGCGCCCTTCAAACCGGATGACAGTAACTTGTACACAGTACTGACTGTCGGCTGCAACTGGCGCTGCGGCGGTACCTACCTAGACGGTCTGCAGCAACAGAGTCACTACTACCAGTAATAGCCACAGCGCCCTTCAAACCGGATGACAGTAACTTGTGCACAGTACTGACTGTCGGCTGCAACAGTACTAACGTTTAGGTTTAAAAAAAAATATATATTTTCCAGGTCAACCGTTGCAGGTGGACTTCACGAGCCCACCGCGCCTCTACAGCACTGACTTCCAGGTGCGCGACCACAAGATGGCGGTGCAAGGCGTCTGGCTGTACAACAACCGGGACGGGTGCAGCGCAGACCTTGCCGCAAGTACGGAGTACATAAGGTCTGTTACCATACATCATCATCATCACCATCATCAGCCGATAGACGTCTACTGCTAGACATAGGGCACCCCCAAAGATCCCCACATTTGTAGAAGTCTATACGGCTGGAGTTAGGCCATTTCCCACCGAGCTGACCCAGGCTGCTGGGGGCCAGAGCCCCGTCTCTTTACTAGCACGGTGCACCACGAGCTGGTGAAGTTGACTATGCACCCCACCAGCAACACCTACTATCTAATCATTAGCCGCAGCGCCCTTCTAACCGGATCGCGGTAACCTTATAGTAATCGAATGTAGTATAGTCATGATTCTCAGCCGATAGACATGACCTCCACATCGATAGATCCTACGGTGCCAGTGACCTTCACCAGGTCTTCGGACCAGCTGGTGGAGGACCTGCCAACCACGACTTCCGGTAAGCGGTCGCCATTCCAAGACCTTGGAGCTCCATCAGCTATCAGTCCTTCCATGTGTCCCGCTCGATTCGTCGCTTTAATAAAAGAAACTCTAATTAAAATGTTTAAGCTAGGATGTTTACACAGCGCCGCATTATGTTTGTCATATTTATTAAATTCCAAGTTTAGCTACTTACTAGCTACGACGCCCTTCAAACCGTCTTCAATCTATTATCATTCGCTCACTTCTCTCCTCTCTCTCCCTCTGCTTTTCTCCACTATCCTCTCTCTCTACTCTCTCTCTCTCTCTCTCTCTCTCTCTCTCTCTCTCTCTCTCTCTCTCTCTCTCTCTCCTCTCTCTCTCTCTCTCTCTCTCTCTCTCTCTCTCTCTCCTCTCTCTCTCTTTCTCTCTCCTCTCTCTCCTCTCTCTCTCTCTCCTCTCTCTCTCCTCTCTCTCCTCTGTCCCTCCGTCCCTCCACTCTGCCTTTCTCTCTCTCTCCTGTCTCTCCCCCTCTGTCTCTCCTTTCTCCCGTCTTCATTTCCTGATTCCTATCTCTCGTCGTTCGCTCTCACTTCTCTCTTCCCCTCTTTCGCACTCCCCGTTTACCGCCTCAAAAGAGCAGCCACCTCATTTCCTCACAAATTAATCGGAAGCCAGAGAGAGTTCCACTTCCAACGCGTACGAGAGACCTGTGACGTGTTGGTATTCATATCTCACTCTCTTTCTCCTCCTCACAGTACGGAGAGCCCGGGCAAGACCGGCGGCAACTTCCAGATGGCGCCCGGCGGTGAGAGGAAGAAGCCCGAGCCGTGGCCGACGAAGAACGAGGAGGCCGACGCCGATGCCGACGAGCTGGAGAGGAGGCTGAACAAGCTGCGCGGGTTCAGACTCTAATACAGTACGTGATACCATAAACAATAGAGCGTAGATTGATGAAAGCGGCGTGGGTAAGCTAGTATTGAACCGACTAACCGAACCTGACGATCATCATGCAGCATTAGTTAGGACGACATACACTGCACCACATTACGCTCGAGGTAGTTTCATTGTCGATAACACTAATGCTTGTACACTACCGCTTAGTGATAGGAGCGGTAGTAGTGCCTACCTAGACGGTCAGATGGTCATTCTCGTTGACCTGATGGTAAATGCCACACCTGCCCATGAAAATGTAGCGCTGGTTAGAATCGTATACACTGCACCGCATTGCGCTCGCCTTAAGATATAAGGAGTCAAAGGTCCTCATCCCAGTGATGATATAGATATATATATATATATATATATAGCCTCGTGACAATGGGCAGGGCTCATAGCTCGAAGGACTGACTGCCGATGGAGCACCAAGGTCCTCCGCCGCAGGGCAGGCCCCTCACCAAGTGATCTCATGAAGGTTGCCAGAAGCTGCTGGATGCGGACAGCGCAGGTTCGATCTACGTGATCTTTGGTGGAGGCTTAACCCCAGCAGAGACACTGACCTACCTCAACAATAGAATTATCCACGCCGTAACTGTATCATATAATAATAATTAATAAATAGGCAGAACGTGAGCTCGTCCTATCGCTTAGTCGAATTAAAAAAAAAACATGCTTATACTAATTTAAAATCGAACACATCAGATTCATTTCTGAATATATTTTTCATATGTACATACGATCATAAATGTAATAAGTAATATTCTTTATTCAAATGTTGGCATTTCTTCATTGAGTAAGGCAAAGGATTGAAATCCATACTGCCAAGTTTTAAGCGATTCGATTTTTTTCATATATCGACACCTCTAACAATGCGTGACCGCCAAAATACCAGTTCAGTACAGCAGATAAACATTTTTAGAGTTATTAAAATAATTATATATGGGAGAAATTTCTGAGTTTTAAAAACGAAAAAAATTTTTTTTTTGTTTTATTCGACCCGAAAACTGCATAAAAATCAATGTTAATACAAAAAACTTTGAATAAAATAATCGATATAACTCGAAAAAAAATGGCCGTCGCGAGCTGGTTAACGTACAATAAACGTATGAAAAAAAAATAACGACGCGAATGGCGGTATTATTACACGGTTAAATTAAACAGTCGCAACGTTCATATCTACCGGCGTCGCGACGCGTGCACTTGGCCGGGTAATAGTTACATTTTTCAGTCGAACAAATCTGAACCGTATATCCTACAACATAGAGTCCATTTAAATAAGCGCTTTGTATGGACGAGTGTACCGCGGCGCGACGAGTCCATTGTACATAGAATCGACTTCATACGAATTTGATCTTTAGTTTCAAAGCTATAGAGTTGAGTTTTGAATAGTTGCATATATGGACGTTGTATCGTTCTTTGTATGTGACGATGACGTCACGCCAACCAGACCGCAGAGCTGTCGACGAATCATCCCAAGTTTAAAGGTGATTTACGCCATAATGGCGCTTACGCCGTTTAAACCCGGAGGTGTCGATACGTTACAAAAACTTCCGCCATTTTTATTTCAAGCACACCACTACGTACATCTCACATTTGAATAGTCATAAATATTATATAGTTTTGTTAATATACATATATAACCTGTAGTTTTAACACGACAATGAATTTAACAGAGACGATGATGATATTCAAATAATTTATAGTTATTAATAGTTTTTCATACAATTGTGTTTAATTATTAACCCGTTCGAGTTCTAGTTAGATTATCGGAAGTCCTTCTTCAGCTGTGGAAGTAAGAAGGAGAGAGAACATTTCAAAATTGCCATCACAATGAAATAATAAAGATGTGTATCAGCTCATTAACGCTCCGTCTGTAATCAGTGGCGTCTCCAGCTACATCTCCGTGCGAGAGCGAGATAGATATAGTTCTCTTAATGTTCAGCTCTTGGTATGAAGAATGTTTTCACGACACGCGGAACCTCGAACGGGTTAACGCTTTATGTAAATAAAGAAAAAAAAAAACTTTTGGAAAAACCCAAAAAAAAAATGGTGAAGTAGTAATTATGTGCTTTATTTTATAAATAGATGAAAATGTTAAAAAATAAAATTATGGAGCGGCCGAGCCTCAGTGGCATGGCGGTGGAAGTGCCTGCTTGCTGATGTCGACGGACGTAGTGTATATACCTTAGGTACGTAATAACAAATTATATAGAAAATAGCGTATTCATTGTTGAACTAACAGATACTGGATATTGATATTAATAATCATAACTGTAATCCAGGGATGGCAAACCTTTTATTTAAACTCGGGGTTGTCTGCCAACAAGCTGCCTGACGCGGAGGTCCCCGGTTCCATTCCTGAGAATAAATAGCATGTCCGAAATAAAAAAAAAAATTGCTAAATGTCCATAGAAATTATTATCGCTGACTTTTTTTTCAAATCAACTATTGTAAGTGATACGCCTGCTCATAACGTGGCGTTAGAATGATATATACTGCACCACATTGCGCTCGTCGTGTGAGACATATGTTGAGTCTCGTTACCCCAGTAATGCAACTACAACGCCTTTCAAACCAGAACACTGATGTTTACAGTCCTGTTGCTATAATAGACGTTGCGGTGGTACTTGAATAGACAATGCAGCAACAGAGAACTACCAGTAATATCTATCGGTCCTTCAAACCGGAACTAAGTGATGTTTGCACAGTACTGTTTTAGTTAAGCCTCGACACTACTATATCTTGGTAAGTTTATCGCAAAATCTAGATTTTTTTTTATTCCATTATTGAGTATCAAACGTTTGCCGTCCCTGTCCTCATATGATTAAGAGCTTTAAAACCGAGTGATGTGCCATTAGTTACAAACATTTGTTTGTCGAACATTTGATCAAATGTTGGGCAAATTAATGGTGGAATGTTTATTGCGTAGCGTAATATTTCTCGTTAATATGGAATTATTAGTGGATTAGTTTTTTTTATTATTATTATTAAATAGGTCAGTGGTGAAATGGCAGCTGGTGGTAAGTGGTGGTATTGTGATGCGATGGTGAAATACATTAAGTGTAGTGTTATCGTATACCTCAAAAGATTTTTTTTTATAGAAATTTCAAAATCAGCTGTTTGAACTTTTTAATTACTCTATTAATTGTTATAGACAAAAGCATTTGTGTTATATGACACTTAATTTTTCTTTAGTTAATCTGTGTCATTGTTAAGAAATAATATTTTTGATATTGATAAAAATATGTTTCGCTTTATTAATACATATAATCTGTAATAATTTTTATTGACTAATACAGACTATAGGCAGGCAAATGTTGACATGCGTATATATATTTATATATATATATAATCTGTGGCCTATGTTGTAATATTTATAGTAACAAAGATTATTTTCGAAAATAAATTTTAATTACATGAAAATAAAATGCAAAGAAAATATCTAAAATTCTCATTTTTTTCAATCATTTAGTTTTTATCACACTACTAAAATAATTATTGCTTGGTATAGACATAGATAATGCGTGTTTTTTCTCAAACTAAAAATAATTATTTGACAAAGATATGTAAATAACTGTATTCGAGTTTTTTTTTATTATATACAATTATGTTTATGCTATTAGTCTTTTTGATGACTAACACCTTCATTCATATTGGGGTATTTTAAAAAGCTAACATCGTCCGCCATTTTGATGTACCCGTGACGTAATGGAGCTGCATACGTCATTCGCGCTCTGTTACTAGCTTTTGAAATATACTTTGTTTTTTTTTTATATGTTAGAAATTATTACAAATTATTAAGGAATATATCTATAGTAAGAGTTAAAGAGAAAATATCTTATATGTATCATATATTTATATATATGTTAATGACAGTATCTGGTTCCTAACATATCGAAGGATTGGTTGTTTTGTGTTATTTTGTATATATATATAAAAATTCAATGTAAAGTTTGTAAAAAGGAACGTGTAAATAATTTTGTAAATATTAAAATTACTTGACATGCCAAAATTGTTTAATTTTTTTTCTGATGTATAGTTTTCAATTTAGTTTCGCACTTTTATATTGTTTTATTTTTGGTATTTTGTTTCATTAAATTTTACTGCAAACACCTGAACCAGCTTTTTTTTATTTCAACGATTTTGTTATTGACGACTACTGCTGGACTTTGGCGTCGGAGGAAGATCTATTTTTCTTTATTAGAAAAACCTGATGGTAAGGGGGTTCCGCATAAAAACTGACGGGACCCAATCCAAGCTCACCAGCTCGTGGTGCAGCCTGCTAATCAACAGACGAGGCTCTGGCTCCCACCAAACCGCACTACGCCAGCGTGGTGGGAAATGGCCTAAATCCCACCATACGAACCCCTACAAAGATCGTGGGAAGCCTCTAGATTTGATACACTATCGGCTGATGATGATGATGGTAAGTGATACGCCTGCCCATAACAATGTGTCGCTAGCTAGGATGTTTACACTACAACTATTGTTCTTATCCTTACCTTCCACTAGCTACAGCGTCGTTCGATACAGATGGTAATGTCTGCACACCACTGCCTGGAGCTGCGGTGGTACCTAGACGGTCACCAGCAACAGTATATCACCAATGCAAAGGATTTACATAAATTAAAAAAAAATAATAATATTTTATTATAAAAAATATAATAAGCAAGTAACAAAAATAAATTCTTATTGACTATTAATGACTGAATGTGTGGCGGAGAAGGCAACTTTTATGATTTTTATATCATCATCATCATCATCAGCTGATTAATATCTACTCCTGTACGTTGGTCTGTCCTAAAGATCCCTGCGACCTTCACCAGATCGTCGTACCACCTTGTGGCCTCAGCAATCCGTCACGAGCAGTATTTGTACAAGATCTGTCTAGTCTAGTCTCGTCTAGTCTAGTCTAGTCTAGTCTAGTCTCGTCTTGTCTAGTCTAATCTAGTTTCGTCTAGTCTAGTCTAGTCTAGTCTCGTCTAGTCTAGTCTAGTCTCGTCTAGTCTAGTCTAGTCTCGTCTAGTCTAGTCTAGTCTCGTCTAGTCTAGTCTAGTCTCGTCTAGTCTAGTCTAGTCTCGTCTAGTCTAGTCTCGTCTCGTCTCGTCTAGTCTAGTATCGTCTAGTCTAGTCTCGTCTAGTCTAGTCTCGTCTAGTCTAGTCTCGTCTAGTCTAGTCTCGTCTAGTCTAGTCTCGTCTAGTCTAGTGTCGTCTAGGTAGGTACTACCGCAGCGCCTACTGCAGCCTACGCGCTAGTAGTGTACAAACATTACTATGTTCCGTATTAAAGGGCGCTGTAGCTAGTGTAATTACTGGAGTAACGAAACTTAACGTCTCAAAGCGATGACCGCATTGATAAGCTGTGTATACTATTCTAACCAGCGCCACTTTATTATAGGCGGGGATTATCACTTACTATCAGGTGAAAGTCCTGCTCGTTTCGTTTAAAAAAAAAATCTATCGACAATAAAATATAAGCGTTGCAGTGTATACAATCCTAAGTGTTGCTAATATGCTTGTTATGCTTTTATTTTAAACAGAGACGAGAGGAGTGGAACGTTCACCTGATGGTAAGTGATACTGTTATACACTGCACCGCTTTACGGTCGTCGTCTTGAGACATAAGATGTCGAGCCTTGTTACCGCAGTAATTACAAGGTAATGTTTGCACACGCTTTGAGCTGCGGCGATGCCTGGACGGTCTGCAGCAACAGAGACACTACCAACAAGTGTAAAATAGAAGTAACTTTGCAGCGCCATCTGTGCCCAGTATCATCAACGTGTGATGATGATTTGAGATGACATGCCATCAGTAGATCATCAACGGTTCGGTGATGACCTATTGATGGTTGGGCGGTGGTGTTGCCAGATAGTCCGGCGCGCGACGCACGGCGGACGTCTGGGTGGGGATGTGCCCGCCCTCCGCTCGGAAGCCGTTCGCGTCCGCCTCGTACAGCACGTGGATCACCTGGAACGACACACGATTTGAAGTGCTGGCTGACAGCTGATACTGGACTGGAATACCAGTTTCCCCCCTATCTCTATCTCTCAATGGCGATATAGGATATAGATGTCTTTAACTATATCCTACTCTATCCTTTTCTCTCTCACTCTCTTATTTATCTCTGTTAACCTATCTTTCTCTTTGTCAATATTTCTCTCCGTCAATCTTTCTCCCTGTCCATCTCTCTTACTGCCAATCTTTCTCACTATCAATCTTTCTCGCTATCAATCTTTCTCGCTATCAATCTTTCTCGCTATCAATCTTTCTCGCTATCAATCTTTCTCGCTATCAATCTTTCTCGCTATCAATCTTTCTCGCTATCAATCTTTCTCGCTATCAATCTTTCTCGCTATCAATCTTTCTCACTATCAATCTTTCTCACTATCAATCTTTCTCACTATCAATCTTTCTCACTATCAATCTTTCTCACTATCAATCTTTCTCACTATCAATCTTTCTCACTATCAATCTTTCTCACTATCAATCTTTCTCACTATCAATCTTTCTCACTATCAATCTTTCTCACTATCAATCTTTCTCACTATCAATCTTTCTCACTATCAATCTTTCTCACTATCAATCTTTCTCACTATCAATCTTTCTCCCTATCAATCTTTCTCACTATCAATCTTTCTCACTATCAATCTTTCTCACTATCAATCTTTCTCACTATCAATCTTTCTCACTATCAATCTTTCTCACTATCAATCTTTCTCACTATCAATCTTTCTCACTATCAATCTTTCTCACTATCAATCTTTCTCGCTATTAATCTTTCTCCCTGTCAATCTTTCTCGCTATCAATCTTTCTCGCTATCAATCTTTCTCACTATCAATCTTTCTCACTATCAATCTTTCTCACTATCAATCTTTCTCACTATCAATCTTTCTCACTATCAATCTTTCTCACTATCAATCTTTCTCACTATCAATCTTTCTCACTATCAATCTTTCTCACTATCAATCTTTCTCACTATCAATCTTTCTCACTATCAATCTTTCTCACTATCAATCTTTCTCACTATCAATCTTTCTCACTATCAATCTTTCTCACTATCAATCTTTCTCACTATCAATCTTTCTCACTATCAATCTTTCTCACTATCAATCTTTCTCACTATCAATCTTTCTCGCTATTAATCTTTCTCCCTGTCAATCTTTCTCGCTATCAATCTTTCTTACTATCAATCTTTCTCACTATCAATCTTTCTCACTATCAATCTTTCTCACTATCAATCTTTCTCGCTATCAATCTTTCTCGCTATCAATCTTTCTCGCTATCAATCTCTCTCACTATCAATCTTTCTCTCTACCAATCTTTCTCCCTATCAATCTTTCTCACTATCAATCTTTCTCACTATCAATCTCTCTCACTATCAATCTTTCTCTCTACCAATCTTTCTCTCTACCAATCTTTCTCACTATCAATCTTTCTCACTATCAATCTTTCTCGCTATCAATCTTTCTCGCTATCAATCTTTCTCGCTATCAATCTCTCTCACTATCAATCTTTCTCTCTACCAATCTTTCTCCCTATCAATCTTTCTCGCTATCAATCTTTCTCACTATCAATCTTTCTCACTATCAATCTTTCTCCCTATCAATCTTTCTTCCTATCAATCTTTCTCCCTATCAATAATACTCCCTGTCAATCTCTCTCACTCTGCACATCTTTCACTATCAATCCATCTCTATATATCTACTCTACTTTAACGTCTCTTTCTCTCTTTCTATCATCTCGCTATATCTATATAGCAAACGTCTCCCATCTCCTTGTTCTCCTAGGGCTCATTAGTCAACGGGTACGCTCCGCGATCGTCGGTTCATCTGCTCCGCGGGAGGGATACAACATCATCAGCGTACTCCAACTCCGGCACTCCGCACCTGACCGTCCGGCGCCGTGTACTGGTACTGGCCCTCTACCACCAGGCTGGGCGCCTCTCCGGCCGTCTGCCGCAGCGACCCTCTCTGCTCATGGTATATACCGCCCTCTGCAAATGGAATATTAAATAGAGCTACACCACTGTTTCCGCCACGAACTAATACTGTGCGAACATCATTGTATTCAGGTTTGAAGGACGCTGCAGCAAATGAATGAAAACTCAACAAATGTGTGGTAATGTATACGATCCTAACAAGAGTTACTGATAGCGTCTCCTGGTGGTAGGTCTACCGGAGGTACTACCGCAGTACCTATTGCCGACAAACCGTGCAAACATTACCGTGTTCCGGTTTGAAGGGCACTGTAACTAGTGAAGTTACTGGAGTAATGAGACTTTACATCTTGTCTCAAGGCGACGAGCGCAATTTGATGCAGTGTATAACATCCTAATTATATATACGTTATGATCAGGTGTATCACTTAATATTAGGTGACCGTCCCGCTCGTGTCATCACTTTTATAGAAGAAAATGTAAATATTTGTCAGTATGTTTACACAGCGTTGCGTTTATAAAATTCTAAGTTTGATTATTTAATAGTCGCAGCGCCTTTCAAGCCGTGATCATTAAACGTACCGGTTTGTATTGCCCATCTGTAGGAGCCGTCGGCGTGGGGCCCGTCGAAGTCGTTCCTGATGATCCTCTCCACTTCCTGTCCCATCGCCGTCGCAGCCGTTAACATCTGCACACGAATTGAAATAAAAAAAAAAAAAAACTATTCCATATATCCAAGCCAAGCCCACCAGCTCACGGTGAACCCTGATAATCAACAGACGAGGCTCTTGCTCCTACCAACCCGCAATGGCCCAGTGGTGGGTAATGGCCCAAATCCCTGCTCGATTGATGTGGGAATCTTTGGGTATGGCCTTGTCCAGCAGTGGGCAACCATCGGCTGATGGTGACGATATAAAACCATTGATGGACATATAAATTTTTATTTCATATTAAATGATGACTTATATGTCTTCCAAGAAAGTCTTCAGCTGCAAACACTCACCACCAGTAGAGGTGGTGATGGTGAAGATTTACGATATGATGGTAGCTATACCACGTTCAGAACCTACCATCATCTATAACATATCGATTGCTATATATATATATTAACTGTTTCTCGACCATTTTGCTGACCGTACTACAGAATTACACTGCAAATGGCTTCCTATATCAACCGCTACCATAGCAACCGCATACATAACACTGAGCGAAAATGTTCATAATTTAATTACAAATAAAACTATAAAGAATATACGAAATTGAAAAAATAAACACCCTGTAAACATCTACAAATCATTCCGCGTCAAATGATAGCTTACCCGTGTAGATACGTTCACTCGTTTTCGAGTGATCAGTGAACAAAGACAACCCATTTTTGTTATATATATATATAGAAGATAGATTGGGTTAGGACGACATGCGCGCCAAATTCGAGTTGCATTTTCAAATTTCGCGCGCAAACAAAAGATGGCGCTAGTTAGGTAGCGATGATAAGATATATATTACCTATGTTACAGTAAAATCTTACTACTGTATTATATAATTACTTTTAGACTGTCTTCCAGTAAGAAATATATAACCTTGTAATCACATGGGGCGGAGATGACGGCGCGACGTTCACCTGATTTTAAGTGACACTCCATAATATGGCGGTAGTTAGGATGGTATACACTACACTACATTGTACTCGCTTTGAGGCATGGTGTTAAGCCTAATTACCTCAGTAATTTCACTAGCTGCAGCACCGTTACAATTGAAACTATATGAAGTACTTGCGATGATATACACTAAAGCATATTACACTCATACTAAGACATATCTCGTTACCGCGGTAATTGCGCTAGTAACAGCGCCCATCAAACCGGAACAGAGTAACGTTTGCACAACAATATATAACAGCAGAAATACGAGATGTAGTATGATGTGTATAGGTTTGAAGGGCGCTGTAGCTACAGTTGGGACGACAGTCGTGTCTCAAGGCGACGAGTAGTTCCACATGGCCATCATCATCATCAGCTGATAGACGTCCACTTCTGAGCATAGACCACAAAAAAAAAAAAAAAAACAAAAAAAAAAAAAACTTATCATACATTTGCTACTACATTATTGTGAAACCTCTTCCTTTGTATGTACACAGTGTATGACTTCACTTAAAATTCCATAACCTTTAACCTTTCTGCCGTTAACCTCTGATCCACTGCGGTTAATATGTCACGTACAGTTACACAGAATGAGTTGTTAGCTTTTTCAAACACTCAATATTAAGTGTCATGTTTTTATCAGCGCAAGTAACACGTTAAATATATTTCATAATCTACTTCTTAAATTAGCAGTATAATGTTTGCTAGTTTAGGAAGCAATGAAACGAGCTGAAGTATGTGTATCGGTTTGAAGGGCGCTGTGCTTACAGCTGCAACGTCGCCGTTGTTACAGACCGTGTGTGTTCCGGTTTGGAAGGTGTTGTAGATGGTGTAATTACTGGAGTAACGAGATTTAAAATGTTATGTCTCAAGGCGAGTACCTGGTGCAGTGTATATCATACCACCACGTTGTTATGGGCGGGCGTATCACTTAACATCAGGTGATCGTCCCAGTGGTATCGTCGCTTTGATATATACAAAAAAGATTGTATATAAATTTGATTTTTTTCGGAAATTCCACGAAAATACTAATTACATGGTAACACTCAAAGATCAAGAAGGTCAGCAGTGTACTAATGGTGGCGCATACTTCAATGTCTCGTTTAAATTAATAATAAATAACCTATATATATATATATACAGGGTGTCTGGCGGCAGATTTATGTTTTCAAATTTAAATAAAAAATATTATGTTTGACATATAATTTTACTAAAAGTATTAAAAGATAGAGTACAAATGCGGATTTCATTTGTTTAAAGATAATGTCATCCAAATGTCTTCCATCCTGTTGCACACACACACACTGTTCGGAAACGGAAACGGAGCCTCGTATTCCGTGCCACACGCTGCAGTAAACTTGCTTCAATTGCGCTGATTTCTCGCCGAATATTTTCTTTTAAGTTCACAACAGTTCGCGGATTGTTTGCGTAAACTCTCTCTTTGAGGTAGCCCCACAAAAACAAATCCATTGGAGTTAGGTCGGGTGAGCTCGGTGGGCACGGGATGTCCCCAAAGCGACTAATCAGTTTTTGAGGGAGATTTTCTCGCAACAAATCCACCGAAGCTCTGGCCGTGTGTGCGGTCGCACCTGTACCGCATCCTGTTGAAACCACGTGTGTGATGAGAATGATGAATGAGCTCGCAGGTTCGGCAAAAAGAATTTCGAAATCAATGAGCCGATAATTCTCACCATTGACATTCGTCGCTGGGCCCCGTGCATTTTCAAAAACAAATGGTCCGATTATCCCATTCGTGGATAAAGCGCACCAAACAGTTACCCTTGGGCAATGTAATGGTTTTTGGTGCTTCAGTCGAGGATTGCGAGTTCTTAGAGCCCAGTAACGGCAATTTTGTGTGTTGTTCTTGTTTACGTGTCCGTTTAAATGAAAATGAGCCTCGTCGCTCCAAAAAATGGAATTCACAGTGCGAAAACGCTCCAACATGGTTTCACAAAAAAATTTGCGTGACGCAAAGTCATTTTTTTTTCAATTCTTGAATTATTTGAATTTTAAAAGGATGAAACTTATCTTTTTTCAAAATTTCATGCACGCATGCTCTTGGAAGTCCCAGTGAAGCTGCCCTTTTCCGTATCGAAAGTCGTGCATTTTCACGTAAACTGCGTTCAACCAGTTCAATGTGTTCGGGGGTCCTTGACGATCGACTAGGTCCTGGCCGTGGTGTGTTCATAGCCGAAGCAGTTGCGCGGAACCTCTCCACCCACGAACGAATTAAATTCACACTCGGCCCATCGCCTATCCGTCGAATATTGAAATGTGAACAAAACTGTCGGCTGTCGGAGCGAGTACGTAAGAATCGTTACTCTTGAAAAATGCTCCAATAGCGAACGCGCGATGCTCACCCGACCACTGCACCACTGCACCACTGCACCACTGCACCACTGCACCACTGCACCACTGCACCACTGCACCACTGCGACATCGCGACTAAGAAATCCGCACGATCGGTGATTCTAATGACACCACCTTCCCCCCGCATTATTTATAACTTATTGAGATATTCGTTTTTTAAAATATAAATCTGCCGCCAGACACCCTTTATATGTATTTATACATATATACAGATATGTATATATGTATATATATATATATATTTATATTTATAATAATTTTTGTTTCTTAATGTCCAAAACAGAACCAAGTAGAGAAGAAAGAAAAGCTGAACTCATCATCATATGGGTTATTGACTAGAAAGAGAGAGATGGATATATATACATATATATAATATATAATTACACTAGGTTTCCTTTGTTCGCCAATCACTCGAAAACAAGTGATCGTATCTACAAGGGAACACGATCATTACACGCGGTATGATCTGTAGATGGTTACAGGATGTCTAGTTTTTTAAATTCATACATCCTTCATAGATTTATTACCTGATGAAATTCTATGAGGATTTTCATTTACGCGGTTGCTATGGTTACAGTTGTTATAGGAAGCCATTTGCGGTGTAATTCTATATTACGGCCATCAAAGCGGGGAACAGCTCATATATATATATATATATATATATATATATATATATTACCATCATATAAAATTTCACCACCATCACTTCTACTAGTGGTAGTGTCTATGTGCTACTGTGATCCGGTTTGAAGGACGCTGTGACTAGTGCAATAACTGGGGTAACGAGACTCGAAGTATTGTCTCATGGGGAGTACAATACAGTGCAGTGTATACCATCCTAATAAGCTGCACGCTGTTATACGGTGTCACTTACCATCAGGTGGAATCCCGTTTGTTCCGTCGCTTGATTAAATTAAAAAAAAAGTGATTAAACACCAGGTGATATTTTTAAATAATATTACAGATAAAAAAAAGTAATTTTTTAAATTCGCAACAAAAAGGCGCCAACACATTAGAGTGATGATAGTTTAAACTTTTTTTTTATTTAATTGGGCGACGGCACAATTTTTTTTTTTTTCAATTAAACAAAGAGACGAGCGAGATTAATCCTATAACTATATGGCTCTACTTAGGATGATGTACACTGCACCACAATTTTGAGACATAAGATGTCGATTCTCGATATCTCAGTAATTACACTAGCTACAGCGCCGTTCAGACCGGATTACAGTAATGTTTGCACAGTACACTCTATAACAGAGACACTACCACCAGTAATATGTTTTTGACCTATAACCATATAGATGAAGATTGACCAGAGGTCGGCAACTAAATTTAGTAAATCCACTAAAATATTAACGTAGAAGTCCTTGAGACCGGATATATTTTGTTATGATTATTTTCAATATTACATATACACTGCTAAATATTAATTTCAATGTCTCTAATATTTTTGTTTATTGTAAACAGATAAAAAAAAAAAAATCATAAAAGCAAACATTGTCATCGTCATCAGCTGATAGACGTCCACTGCTGGACAAAAGCTTCCCCCCAAAGATCCCTACATCGATCGGTTCTGTGCTCCCCCATCGCCGGGTACCAGGAGCCGTCATTTGTAGTTAATGGAGGTGGATTTGGACCTTTTCCCACCACGCTGGCCCAATGCAAATCGGGGCGAGAGCTTCGTCAATAGATCATCAGGATCCACCACGAGCTGGTGAGCTTGGCTTGACTCCCGTGAGTTATGCGGGAACCTTTTTAAGGAGTATACCTCCGCCCCTTTAATGTAATGTTTAATTGTTGCGAATCACCACAGACAATAGACAAACAGAACATAGAACATAAACTATAGATTAATAATACGTCACGTCCATTATGCCGCCTCAAAAAAAAATATGTTTGTATAAAATCACTCCATACTTACCAATAATATTCCTGAACGTAACTGCATTGTGGAAATAAATGTATATTTATATATATAAAAACTATTTCGTAAAAAACTATTTTTATTGTTTGATTTAAAAAAAATATATTCACTTTAGTTTTTTAATGTCAAGAGTATAGAAGGGCTCCTTTCGCGCGTTCGCGTTCCAAACGTTCGTGCGTGTTTGTATGTGTGTGTGTGCCGTAGGGATGGGACTGTCGCGGCGCGCGGCTCGTGTCGCTCTACTGCGCCATACCTGCCGTTAAAGCTCACGAGCTCGTGACATTTTCACCTTTCACATGTTACGTAGTGATGCGACGGGATCGGCCGACGGTAGTGATGTGACGCAACTTGATCGAAGTTCGGATAATTTAACAGGCGTTTGTTTTTCATTCGAACTGAAGATGAGTGTTACGCCGTCCATAACTACGTGGTGTTAACTAGAATATTCTATACTGCACCGCATTACGATCTCCGCTTTAAGACACATGTTGAGTCTTAATACCCCAATGTTTACACTGGCTACAGCGCCCTGCACACCGGAACACATTAACGTCTGCACAGTACTGTCTGTCAGTTGCAACGTGGGCTGTGGTGGGACCTACAATTAATAAATTTAATAATAAGCGCTAGTTAGAACGATATACTGTACACAAAACAGCGCGTCGCTTCATTACGTTACATATTAAATCTTTACTTTATCAATTTTACTGGCTACAGCGCCCTTCGAAACGGAACATAGTAAATTCTTCGACAAATCTTCCGACCCGTCTGGTGCTGTTTTTTTTTGAATGCTGGCAAGCATGGATGTAATGCTTTACCATCAGCCGGTAGACATCCACTGCTAGACATAGAACCGCCGCAAAGATTCCCATATTGATAAGGTTGGGATTTATATGCGGGATTTGGGCCATTTCCCACTACGCTGGCCCAAAGCGGATTGGTGGGAGCCAGAGCGAGCCAGAGCCTTGTCTGTTCATCACCAGGTGCTGCATACACCACGAGCTGGTGAAGTTATCTTGGATGCCGTGAATTGCGCGGTGTACTCTTTACAGCCCCGCCATCCTAACGTAATACTTGTTACGAATAACCATAGACAATACACAAACACAACATAAACTATAGATAATAAATACATGTTGTGAATGTCAAAAATATTGACATTATTTGTCAAAGATCAATATTAGTCAAAAAGTGGGACGATCACCTGATGTTGAGTGATACGCCTGTCCATAACAACATGATGTTATTTGAGGTATTCAAACGGCACCACATTGGGCTCATCGCCTTGAGATATAAGATGCTGGGTTGCGACACCCCAGTGATTACACTAGCCACAGCGCCCATCAAACCGGAATAAAGGAATGTTTATCAGCTGCAGTAAGCACTGCGGCTGTACCGAGACGGTTTCGGAGAGGAATTCTTCGAAACCCTGTTTTTGGGGAGAAGTCAGGGTTATGTGAGATCCTTACTCACTGAAAACCTTCCCTGGTCCGCACTGCACCGGTGCTGCTCTTGGCGCGTCTCCGACTCCTCAGCTGTTCCTCCGAACCTGACCCTCATAGCACCATCGCTGAGTCATACCCTGTCCGACGCAGTCCAGCTCGTTGGGCAATAATGGCCCCTACCACAGCATTGGGATTGTCGCCTGATACTATTAGGGGGACCGGAAAGTAATGTCGTTTCTGCGCATGCCAATACTTGATTGTCATTTGTCAGCTCATTGTTTTGTTCAGAGGCGTACCAAAGACATTGTGAGGTTATAGTGATTTCTTTACTTATAGACAATTGAATTACAATTTTTTTTTGTAATTTTGGGTAAAATGGCCAGCCAAATACCAGAAGAGGTACACATCCGGCATTGCATGCTCTTTGAGTTTCGCAAGGGAAATAACGCAACAGTTGCTACCAAAAACATTTGCGATGTTTATCCAAATGCACTGGACATTCGTAAATGCCAAAGGTGGTTTTCCAAGTTCAAATCGGGTAATTTTGATCTTTCCGACTCGTATCGATCAGGAAGACCATCAGCGTTAGACAACGACGTGTTAAGGGCGGAAGTGGAAGCAAATCCGTGTCAGACGATCGAGGAATTGTCAAACAGTCTCAACAAACCTTGGTCGACCATCCAAGAACATTTGAAGCAGATTGGAAAAGTAAGCAGAGCAGGTGTTTGGGTCCCGCATAATCTGTCCGAACAGAATAAGGCTAACCGATCAATCACATGCAACTTATTGCTTCAACGACACAACACAGAAGCGTTTTTTGATCGCTTGATCACAGGAGATGAGAAATGGGTCCTGTATGATAACCCAAAACGCAAAAGGCAGTGGCTCTCTCCAAATGAAATCCCTCGGAGTACTGCTAAGCCAGGTTTACACCCCAAAAAAGCGCTTTTGTGTGTTTGGTGGAGTATTCGCGGCATTGTTCATTTTGAATTACTGAAACCTGGAGAAACTGTTACTGCAGACCTCTACAGCGAACAATTGCAGCGAGTCAATCAATCTTTAATTGAAAAGTGGCCAGCGATTGTCAACCGAAAAGGCGTCATTCTCCAACATGACAATGCAAGACCGCACTGCGCAAGGCGAACTCTAGAAAAAATTAATGAATTGGGGTGGGAGGTGCTGCCTCATCCACCATATTCGCCCGATGTTGCACCATCGGATTTCCACTTATTCCGAGCGCTGCAACACTTTTTAAGTGGCAAAACATTTGCAAATTTGGATGATATCCAAAATGCCATCTCTAGATATTTTGCCGAAAAACCAATTAATTTTTATCGATCAGGGATTGAAAATTTACTCACTAGATGGCAAAAGGTTATTGACAATGATGGGGAATACATCATTGATTAAAAATAAAGACTCGTTAAAAATGTATGTGTTTGTATTTAGCGTAAGAAAACGACATTACTTTCCGGTCCCCCTATTACTAATTACAGCTCATGATATTTTCACTGATTTATGTATTCTTTCCATTCCTGGTGTACAGGCGGGTGCATAACTGTCTTTGTGACGCTACAGGGCTTATTAGACTACGTTTTTTTTTAAATTGCTTCCTTCGCATGACCCTGCCAGCCGCGCTGTGAGCGAGATACGAGTAAGGTGTTTCCGGCCGGGTTCTAAAAATGCTTTGTAGCGCTACCGGGCACCTTAGACCTAGTAACATTGATTTAAGTTACCCACTTTGCATAATGCTTTGCTTAGTCGCGTCATGAACGAGACACACACGAGTGTTTCAAACATGAACATAAAGTCCACCTGTAGATATGCATGGCTTTTTAGACCCTGTAAAGTGTATTTAAGTTATGCCTTTCGCATATGGAAGTATTTGTTTTTTCTTACTCACAAGAGCGAGACGCGGACAAGGTGTTTTAGACCTGGTATCGCATTGAACTTGTTGAGTCATTCAACCAGCTGTTGCTGACTTACTTGAGACAAACATGACAGTTTAAGTAACATCTCAGCTCCTAACAGCACCGTGTTCCAGTTTGAAGGGCGTTGCAACTATTGAAGATACCGCAGTATAAAAACATATCGTTTTATGTAATAATATGAGACAGTGTAAACATATACAATGTCGTATCACTTAATATCGTGTGAACGTGACACTCGTCGTTTAGTTTCACAACGGAATTGGATTTAGTAATTAACATCGATCCGCCAAAAAAAAATATCTGCGATTCACGAAATGGCGGAAAATCGACTTTCACCATTTACTCTATTGTCCGTTTGTTTGTGATACTGTGACGTTTGTTATTCAAGATGGCGGCTCGGTATCACTAACATTTATTAGTTTATCCTCCAGTTAGACAAATAATAACATATTATAATAAATAAAAATAATAAGTTCAAACAATACACAATGAAATATATTATTAACACCAACCGTCATCGTTAACCCTCCGCCGCCTGACAGCCCGCCGCCATCTTGTCCGCGCGTTCCTCCATGTTCTCATTATATAAATGTTACCAATTTAAAAATAAAAAAAGTAATGACACCGATATAATATGCAATATATTTTATGATTTATTTAGTAACGGTAACATGCGTGTGAGACTGTCTCAAGCGCAATGTTTTATCTCGGCGTCTGATGAGACTTAACGTCTCTTTTTTTTTTTACTATCTATACTCTGTGTCGGAGTCAGAGTTATGTACAGACTTCTAACCATTAGAGCCCCCTCAGTGGTCACCTTCAGTCTTTGTAGAGCCCCAGCCTCGTGAGTACTTCAATGAGCGGAGACCACGTCCAGCCGTTCCTCCTCAGGCTCGTTCAGAAGACAATGAGAATCCTCATCCTAACCGCCAACGATCCGCAAGACCCTATTAAAGGAGGGGAGCTTCATTCACCGGCGCGCCGTGGCGCTGCTAGTTAGCACCACGACGGCTTCGTCTCCGAGCGTGAACTATCCTCTCTCGATCCGGTTCAGCAGCCTTCATCTGTATCATAACAGTTCACAAAAGGAGGCTGCAGCTCTCCATGCAATATCTCCTCCCAGCATCACCGACACAATTGCTGGCAAGGAGAGGTTCAATCCAATCCGGAGACTTAACGTCATGTCTTCAGGCGACGGGCACAATATGTAGTGTAAATATCCTAACCAGCGGCTCAGCTTCACCATACTACTATGGCGGAAGGCTGACTATGCGATGGTGGTAGCTACGACTGCGAATTTCGATCTACCTGACCATTAATTAAATTCTCCGATATCTGGTTATCAGTTGGGAGTTCCCCATCGCTGGGCAAAGGATCTCCGCAGGGTTAAAGGAAACATCTAGAACTGATCACCAGTAAGAAAGTCACTGGCCGATAGAAAGCTGATCGTATGGTTCTATTTTTTTTTAACATCACACCCCCGAACATTAGTTGGCCCGGGCTTCGGTCCAATTCCTGATTTCTTCCTCATTCTCTCCTTACATCCTCATCTTCTATTCCGTTCTTACCTTCCATTCTTATTGCTTTCAACTATACTCCATTCCAATTCCTTCATTCATCGCACGCACAGGAGACAACGTGATTAGGAGATCAACCAGACCTCACATCGCACTGAACGTGTTAAGTACTACATCACAAAATGGTGCATTTACACACCGCACCCAAATTATCACATACAGTTTCATCAACGATTATACTTACATAAGATACGAAGACCTGTTGATTAGCAGGAAATGTCTCCGTGGTGAATGGCTTCAGCTGTTACGTAATGTTTAGACAAACAGTTTTTTTTTTTTATACAATTAAGCGAAGATACAAGCGAGACGGCCACTTGTTAATAAGTTATACGCCCGCCGATAGTTTGAATGGGATATTGCACCATATTACGCTTATCGCCTGAGACAAGATGTTGAGTACGTTACCTCAGTAATAAACTAGCTACAGCGCCCTTCGAATCTGACCACAGACCGCAGCACACCTGGACGGCCTCCGGCAACCTATCACCAATAGAGTAGTAGTAAATATGTTTTTTTTTTATAGAAAACAACTATACTATACTAATATGTAAACAAATAAAAATACCAATACATTTTATAGTTTTTTTTTTTTTAAAAACGTCAATAAATGTCGTACTTTACGATAATTTATATAACACTCATTTAAATACAACGCGGCGAAGTGATTTGACGTTTGCTTTTTTTTAATATCTGATGTAAACGTCGTTAGCGTACACGTCGGAACTTTTGAGCATACGAATTACAAATTAAATAAAACTAAAAACATTAATGTTATTATCTTTGTTTTTTTTTAGATTTTAGAACGATAATAAAATAACAGTGTCATATGTAAATATTCTAATGCAGATAATAACGTGAATATTTAATTGGCATAGTTTTTTTTTTAATTACAGTTCAAATTATTGGTTTTGTCATATTGAGCCAAGCTATGTGTGATTTTTTTTTAAATCGATTAATTTCTTTTGCTATGATTTATGTCAATACTAAAATTATGTTTATTCGATTTTTAAAAGACAAATGATTATCTTCCGCTGCACGGAGGCAGTTAATTGTCAGATTTACTGGTGGTAGATCTCTGTTGGTATATACTATCTAGATTGGTACCACCGCAGCTACTAATACTGCGGAAATATTACTGTGATCTTGTTTGAAGACTCTCTCATCCGGTTGAAAGAACGAGTCTAATTACCAGGGTAATGAGAGTCAAATACTTTTGCTTCAGACGACATGTGTAATATCTATATTAGAACGTGAACGCAAAATGTTAAAAAAAAAAATTGTATTTGATCTTAAGTTTTGCAAATCATCGAATGAAGGACAACTTATAATTCTCAGTACTTTCTGTTTACATACATCAAGTAGTGTATATCACTCAGCTTCGCTCGCATTCTTATTTGAAAATCATCATGCTTCTTCCTACCGCAGCTCTCATTCCTGCCGCAAAACGTTCCGGTTTAAAAGCCGTTGTAACGAGTGAAATTACTGCGGTAATGAGAGTTAACATTGTACGTCTCAAGGCGTATAAGATGTCTCATTACTCCGGTAATCTACTGTTATAATTAATCATATATAAAGATTTAAATCCTACTAACTCCCACCAATTGGGGCAGCGTGGTGGGAAATGGCCCAAACCCTCACAAATGAATCCTTTCAAACGACGGCGTTTGGTACCAGACGGTACTAGAGACCATCTAACTGTAAGATCTTAGGAAACCGCTGAATGTGATGATCTTTAGGTGAGACTTATGTCCAGCAGTGGGCATCAGTTGATAGATTTAAATCACTTTTAAATTACATACAAACAAATATACGCACTACGTTTATGTATATATAATTTAATAGACATTTACAATAGTGATGGGCGTCACGAGAACAAGACCTAAGGCTTGGACAATCATGGTCTTGGTCTTGGACATTCGGTAATAAAAATATCAATCCTTAATGGGTTCTGTAGATGTCTTATTTCTATACCAGCTACCTAGATGTCTGTCTATTAAAAGTTCACTGCTTTTAAAGTGACTTTTGTTTCTTTTTCCCTCCTCTACTCTCGTGCGTCGCTACTTAATAATAGAGCCATTCGCTTGGACTGATGTCCAGGACATCAGTCCTCGCCAGTCCAAGACAGTGACCCAGAAAGATCTTTGTTTTGAGTCTTTTCCTTCCTGCTTCTTGTCTCGCACTCACGGACTCAAGCCAACTTCGCCAGCTCGCGGTGTACCCTGGTAATCAACAAGAGGCTCTGACTCGCATCGATCCGCATTGGAGCAGCGTGGTGTCCATATGAACCCCTACAAGCGACGGCGTCTAGTGTTCAGTTGGTCGGGAAGCCCTTGGATCCGGCTAGCACAGGACTGTTCGATTTGGAGATCATTGGGGAGAAACCTATATCTAGCTGTGGGCTTCTATCAGCTGATGATATTTCCTTTGTCACTAGTTGTCTCACAATATATTCGGTGGTGGTAGCCTATTGCAGCCGACAAACAGTATGGAAACATTACTATATTCCGGTTGGAAGGGCGTCGTGGCTAGTGTAATTATTGGGGTAAATATACTCAACATATATCTCAAGCAATTTGCAATGTGGTATAGTGTATATCATCCTAACTACCCTTACATTGTTATAGGTAGGCGTATCACTTACTATCTATCTATATACTATGTATCTTCTGAATATTTTAATACTTACTCTTGGTCTTGTATGGGTATGACTTTTTGATCTTGTTCGTGTTAAATTGGTTCTGGTCTTGATCTCGCTTTTCTATCGCAAGACTAAGACCAAGACCGATTTCACTCGTCACTCATTCACTTCAATTTACGTATTCTGTCAGCGTAGCGTACTGCGAATATTTATTACGCGAGTCGCTTGTGGAAATAAATTAACAAGGAATTCTATTTAATAGTCAATAGTCAAAGGTTTCGTCGGCGCTCATTATTTAAGTATTCGTGTCAACATATTATTGTATTCAATTAAGTGACGAGAAGAGCCGGACGATCACCTGTTAATAAGTGATACGCCTGCTCATAACGTGGCGGCGACCAGGATCATATACGCTGCAATATATTGTACTCACCTTGAAACATGAGATGTGGAGTTGCGTTAATCCAGTAATTTCACTAGCTACAACGTCCTTTAAACAGGAACAATACTGTTCATCGGCTGCTAAAGGCGCTGTGGTGGTACCTAGACGGTCTGCAGCAACGGAGACCTATCAGTATAGTTTCGTACTCTTAAGGCCTTATTGTTATCAGCAAGTGAAAGACTTTTTCCTCTCATTAATTGATATATTATATATTATATAAGTAATTATATATATAAAAAGGATTATATAATATAAATAATTCAATTAATAAAAAAAATTAACAATTTTTTTTTTCAATCGATTACTTTTATTTGTTTTTTTGTTCGCAAATCAAAAGTTTAGTCAATTAGGCTGAATAAGAAAGACTCATGGCATAATCTCCGCCATCTTGTTTATCATAACATCTAATGTATTTTTTTAAATATATTATCTGTGCAAAAAGATTTAAATATAACATGTAACGTAAATACATTTTGGGGTGTACTAGTTCCCGCATAACAGTTCACGGGATCCAAGTCAATCTCACCAGCTCGTGGTGCAACATGTTAATTAACGAGGATCTGGATGTGGCCTTAATCCCCACATATTTACTCGATCATGTAGGAATCTTTGATGGATGCCTATGTCCAGTAGTTTAATGATTGTATATCTACTAGGGGTGTAAGGGTTCCCGCACAACAACCCACGTGACTCACGCCAAGCTCACCAGCTCGTGGTGGACCCTGCTGATCAACAGACGAGGCTCTGGCTGCAACCAACCCGCATTGAGGCAGCGCGGTGGGAAATGACCCAAACTTTCATACGAGCCCCAACAAACGTGGAGATCTTTTGGGGAGACCTGTGCCCAGCAGTGGACGTCTATCGGCTGATGGTGATGATGATAAATACATTTGGATACCGCATCCAGTAGAGACTATTACTCAACATCTAAATAGATATCGTTACACAGTAAAGTCAATAGTAATGTTACGTAATGGCGCGACCGTGTTCGGCAATTGGTCAAGTGGCGGAGACCAGACCAGCGGCCTTGACCTACCAGCAAACAGGCGAGGAGAAGCCAGGTCCAATGGAACAGTCCAATGGCGACTGGAGGAACTGGACTCATGAGGAAGAAAACAGCTGTCCTGGGGACAGGACTGCTGATGGGGCACCGTGGTCTTCAACTGGCGACCGCTTACTAGACGCAGTGTTGGTCCGAAATGTTGCGGGAAGGGCCGATCGATGAGATCATTGGGAAAGACTTTGCCCAGCAGTGGACTACTGTGGGATGATTTATTCGATGTAACCGTGTTCCGGTTTGAAGGGGGTTGTAGCCAGTAATTATTAGAGTAATGAGACTTAATTATTTCTTCTTCTTTCTAGACCTTATCGCTTCTTTATTTGGGGTCTACTTCATTGGTCATCGTCAGCCAAGTAGTCGAGGGTCTCCCAGGGTCTACCTTTTCAGTTTCTAGATCCAGCGCTGACCTGTCTCCACCATATTTTCATAAACTGATCTTACTTCAAAGGGACCTCTGACATGGATCTGCCGCATCCATTCTTTGCTCACGTTCCTTGGTCTAGAACTCTGAACCATAGATTTAGTAGATCTAGAGCTTCTCTTTAACCCTAATCGGAACGCGTTTATGCAGTGTTCCGGAAAGCGGTCGCCATTTTTGCTACTTCCGTCAACACTGATAACGGAGCCTGAGTAATTAAATTTATCAGCTCTTGGCGGTTGGTGTTTACCATCCGGAGTGAAGGTGGCTGCTGAGCTTTAATTACAGGCATTGTATGAGGTAATATATGAAGTCCTAACTAGAGCCGCGTGGACGTCGCGCTTGCCTCGCCGTCATTTGAATTTAAAAAAAAGGTGCCGTAACTGAAATTACTGATTACTGTGGTAACAATACATGACTTATATCTCAATGCTGTATCAACGTCGTGCAGTGTATACCATCTTAACATCGTGTTGTTACCATCCGGTGAATGTATAGATAATATTTTCATTGAAACAAAATTATGGAGACTCTATGACTACTTGTGTGCCTATGGGTGTGTGTTTGAGTGTGTGTGTGTGTGTGTTATAATAAATTAATTTATTTTATTGACAGGCGCTTATTTTTCTTTCATCGCGATGTTTACATTGCAACATTACTGTTTGGAGGTTACCTTTCATAAAGGCGCTTGCACACTGGGGTTGATTGGGTGATCATTGCGACACGGATACTGTTTGTTATACTGGTGGTAGTGTCTCTGTTGCTGCTGACCGTCTAGGTAGGTACCGCTGCAGCGCCTGTTGCAGCCAACAGGCATTACCGTGCGAGTGTTACTGTGATCCGGTTTGACGGGCGCTGTAGCTATTACTGGTGGTAGTGTCTCTGTTGCTGCAGACCTACTATATTCTTGTTGTAGACAGGGCTGCAAGCTACAGCGGCTCTTACAGCTCATCTGACACTGGGCTCGTGGACCCGGATCCACGGCCTGAGTTTCTATAAACTAAAATGCGCTACGCGGGATGTAGCTGTCTGGCGGATGATTGTGTGTGTCTGGTTCTTGTAGTGCTTTATCTGGCGATTCTACTCGGTCGTCGAGGCCGGGCGCGGGCCCGTTCCCTGACTACCTTCGCCTGTATCGGAATCTCTGGGCGGCGAGGACCGCCCACGGTCGCGGGTGTACTTAGTGTACGCGGCGTGTGAGTAGCTGCGGCGCCGCGTTCTGAAGCGAGGGCGGCGTGATGCTGATATTCGGAGCGTGTTGGTAGTGTCCGAAGTGTGTGTGGTGACGTCGGTGCTGTCGGTGACTGAGGGTATGTGTGTGGTTTGCGGGACCCCTTGGGATGTTGGAATAAGCGCGTGCCGCGGTCTGCGCTTTTTCGTCCTGGGATTCGGAGGTAGCTCGTAGTTGGCCGCGCTGGCCACCAGAGGGTTGGGATGAGTTGCCGCCTTGGCGAAGTACGGTCACGGAGCACTCTCTGAAGTGCTCCTTGATCGTTGGGAGTTTAAGGTCGCTGTGGATGTCCACGTTGCGCTGATACCATTCGGCACCAGTCGCGATGCGGGTGAAACGGTTCTGGAGAGTCTGCAGAGGTTTGAGACGGTCTTCGGACGAATGGGCGAAGACAACGCTTGCAAGACATTATAGGTCTTACGCATACCTTGTAAAGGTGAAGCTTGTGTCTAAGAGAGAGCTTGCTCTTCTTACACAGCAGGGGGTATAGCTTGCCCAGTACTTGGGCCGCTTTCTTTCTCGCCTCGCGGATGTGGGCGACGAAATTGAGTCTGGTGTCGAGTGTGACGCCGAGGTATTTGACCGAGCTTCTCCATGGGATCGGCTGGCCGAAGAGCGAGAGCTGGCCGAGTTCATGGCCGCGTTTTTTCGCCTTCTTGAGAAGGGTTGATGACCTACGGTGGGTGAAGTGAATGGCTTCACTTTTCTCCGGGTTTACATCGATTCGCCCCGTCCGGAGCCACTCGCCTAGGCGGGTGGTCGCGTTCTGTAGGCGCTTCGTTATAATACCCGGAGCTCTGCCGGAGTGATAAAGAGCGGTGTCGTCCGCGAAAAGGGCCATCTTGACGAAGGGGTCCCTCGGTATGTCGCTCGTGTAGAGCGAGAAGAGTAGCGGGGAGAGGCAAGAACCTTGAGGGACACCGGCTTTAATCGGCTGGGGCGAGGAGAGAGCGTACTCGACGCGAAAGCGGAAGGAGCGATTCGAGAGGTAGTCTCGAATGACGGTGACTAGACGGTCTGGCACTTTGTGAGTGTAAAGCTTGTATATCAAGCCTTCGTGCCAGACTTTGTCGAACGCCTTGGCGACGTCAAATAGGACGGCGCAGGTGTCGATCAGTCGTTTGTGCTCGAGACCGACCAGAATGTGCTCGGTCAGTCGGTGCACTTGATGAACGCAAGAGTGGTTGCTCCTGAATCCGAACTGTTCGTCCGGGAGGAGGTTGTTCTCTGCGGTGAAATGGCTCAGACGCTCTAGAATGATGCGCTCGTAAAGTTTGCCCAAGGTGTTCAGTAGGCTGATCGGACGGTAGCTGTTGGGTAGGTTTCTCGGCTTTCCGGGCTTCGGAATACCTATCACTACGGCCTCTTTCCAGGCTTCTGGGAAGGAGCAGTCGGTTAGCAGGGCGTTGAATATGGCCACTAGCAGACCGACGATCGGGGGCGAGAGACTTTTCACAACTCTGTTGGAGATGTTGTCGGATCTCGGGGCTGATCTGGTTTTCAGCCTCTTTATGATGTGAACGACCTCACCGGGGGAAACCGGTTTTAGAGGGGGACCTTCTGGTGGGAGGGCTGCCCTGCGGCGCACCTCGTCCTCGACCAACTTGAGGTGATCGGGGTCCACTGGTGCGGTAGAGGGAGTGCACTGGCTCTCTAGACTGTCGGCGAGACAATCTGCTTTTTCGGCATCCTCCAACGGAAGGGAGGAACCATCGCTCATTACGAGGGGAGGCATGCGGGCCATGTTCTCCGCTTTGAGACTGCGGGCCAGACGCCAAAAGTTGGCGCTCGAAGGCTCAAAGTCGCAAAGCAGATTTTCCCATCTGTCGGATCTGAGTTCGGATATGCGCTCTTTTACCAGCCTTTGAAGGCGGCGCAGTTTTATCCTGAGCTCCTCGGATCTGTATCGTGAATAGAGTCTCATTGTGGCGTTTTTCGCTCTTATCAGCCGACGAATGTCCGCCGGGAAGGACCCGAGCAGGTAGTCCGACTCGGGCACCGTTCTCGACGATTCCTCGACGGCTGTGGCAATATGATTCGTTAACGAGTCGATCGCTCGGTTTGCAGCGCCGAGCGAGTCGATCGTATCGCGATTCCGTCTAGATGCTGGGGGTTCGCGGCCTTGAGTTTGACCTCGAGGCTGCGCCAGTTGGCGATGGTTTTGGTCAGAGGGACCTCACCAGCGGGCCGGCCCAGCTTCATAAGAACCGGGCGGTGGTCGGATCTGAGATCGTCTATGGTCTCGATCGAATGCAGTGGGACGGTTACGTTATTGAACAACGCAATGTCTAGTGTGGATGGGTTGTGAAACGCGACGGTAGGGTATTGCTGCAGACCGTCTAGGTAGGTACCGCCGCAGCGTCTATCGCAGTCCATACACAGTACTGTGCGGACATCACTGTGATCCTGTTTGAAGGGCGTTGTGGCTAGTGTAATTTCTAGGGTAATTAGAATAAATCCTACATGTAAAGACGACCAGCATAGTGCATATATGTCATCATAACTAGCGTCACGTTGTTTTGGGTGTGTTTCATTTATTTGTGTATGAAATCGATTACGTAAAAAAAAATCGATTACGGAATTTCATTCGAGGCTTTAATCGATTAATCGAGAATCGTAAAATATTTAATGAACTGTTATTAAATATCATAAAGTATATTAATAATTATATATCTCTACGTTGCTTGGTGAAAGGCCATTCAGGTACTGCCGGGGTTTTTTTTTTTTTTTTTTCCCGTCATTCTCTTGCGTATGGCGGGTCAGGGCCTTTTATTTCCAATCACTTGACATCTTTTTAATTTGTTACAGTTTTTCTCTTTCCCTTCTTTCATTCTTTCATCTTTCACTCTAACTTATCTTTCTTCCTGTTTTGTTCTCCACCTCGTTTCTTTCGCTCTCCATTCTATTTCCTTCTTTCATACCTCTCGCTGAGTGAAGACACCGTCGCCTCCTTGTGTCTGGAACAGTTTTTTGTTGCAATTATTTTCTGCTCCTTTCCTTTTTATTCATATATCTTTGGTATAATTATTCTATTACATTTATTTTACATTTATATTAGTTTATATTTAATTTTGATTTATTTTTATTTTTATTTCTTTTTTTATTTACTATTTGTTCTTATTTAATACAATTTGTACTACCTTTTTGCAGTACTCCATGAATATTCGGCGACTTTCGTCCTCACTCATCAGAGAGGCAACCGCTCCTGTATCTAATCTTATTCCTGTTTTCAATTCTAGGTCCGCTCTCTCCCGCCCGAATAAGGGACAGGAGAGCAGGATGTGCACCACGGTCTGGTCCACCTCCGGGTCACAGGGGCACGCGGGACTCTCCTTGAGTTTGAACCTGTGGAGGTACTCGGAGAATCCCCCGTGCCCGGTGAACATCTGGACCAAGACCGTGTCGAGCTCGATTTGTCGAGTTACGCGATACGCTGGTACTGCCGGGGTTACCATACTTGTCTCTGTTGCTGCAGACCGTATAGGTACCGCCGCAGCGCCTGTTGCAGTCGACAGGCAGTACTGTGATCCGGTTTGAAGGGCGCTGTAGCTATTACTGGTGGTAGTGTCTCTGTTGCTGCAGACCGTCTAGGTAGGTACCGCCGCAGCGCCTGTTGCAGCCGACAGGCAGCACTGTGCGAACGTTACTGTGATCCGGTTTGAAAGGCGCTATAGCTTGAGTAATTACTGGCGTATTGAAACTTATCCTATGTATTAGGCGGCGGGCGCTATGCCACTGCATACAGTGTATATCATCCTAACTCAGTGTATATCATCCTAACTAGGACCACGTGGATATTGGCGGGCGTATCACTTATTATCAGGTGAACGTACGTCCGGCCCGTCGCGTCGCTTCATCATCATCAGCCGATAGACGTCCAATCTTGAACATAGGTCTCCCGCAAGGATCGTTATTATGTTCCGGTTTGAAGTGTGCCGTAGCTAGTGAAATTACCGGGGTAACGAGACTCAACGTCTTACGTCTCAAGCCGACGTGGATAATGTAGGACTATGTATATCATCCTAACTAGCGCCACGCTGTTACGGGCGGGCGCATCACTTATTAACAGGTGAACGTCTCGCTCGTCATAGATTAAAAAAGTATTGAAGTAAAAAAAAAAAACATTTTATTAATTTTTATTTTTTATTACATAAATATTGGATTACAATAAAACAGCAATAAAAGGTATAAAGCGAATCGATTAATATCGATTTTTTTTTTCATATTTTTTATATGGCAACATTTTTTTATTCTGTCACATGTTCGATAAAGATTTATACTCTGTGCTCTCATATTAACTATATATATAGTTATATCTGTTATGTGAACAGACATATATATAATATGCCGGGCACTAGTTCAATTTAAACAATATGATAATTGAATAATGATATATATCAGCGGCCATTTTTAATATTCCCACTGTTGGAATTGATAACTCCACAGTCAGTCCCTCGTGGAGTAGGTCGAATGCGGATAACGTCCAGGTAAGCCTGATGTGTAGTGTTTCCAGCGTTAACTTATCTTTTCCTTGATTTTTGCGATAAGTTGAGGAAAGAGTCTTTTTAATAGTTTTTTTTTAATTATAAACAAATGAGACAACGGCGAAAAAAAAAAAAGTGCAAATTTAATGGTGCAATAATAAGAATACTCTTCGCTTTTTTTTTTTATTTCATATGCGGTTGTTATTTTTGATTACCACAGCCCCACCATCAGAACATGATTTCTTTTTACGTGGACGCAACGTCTCCGTATACCTGCCGTCGCGGAGGCAAAGGCACGACCCCACCAGAGCCTGATAATCCGCGCAGCCGCATCGCGGAGGGAGAGGACCTACCGTCCATTCCACCTCAGTTGGCGCGTTGTATCGTACAGCGCGCCCTTGCCGTTATAAATATTGGAAGACAATCTAAACTTAAATGTAATACACGTAGAAATCATCATTTGGCACGGGTATGTATATATATATATATATATATATATATATATATCATGAGGTAATCACTATTGTTGAATAGTCTCTGGTGTTTCAATATTGTTCATATAGAATTGCGAACATTTGACTGAACAGGATTAAAAAAAAAAATTAACTAAACCAAAAAAAATATCTAGTATATATACTAGATCAAGAAAATATGAAAATGAACATACACTTATGTAGTTAATTGTAATCCAAATTTGTTGATATACCAGGTATGTTGGAGCGGAATACTCGTGAAAAATATATTTTTATTAAAACGAAAATATTATAAAATATCTAGTATGTATACTAGATCAAGAATATATAAAAAATAACAAACACTGTTACGTAGTTAATAGCAATCCAAATTTGTTGATAATATTCAAGCGGAATACTCGTGAAAAATATTTTTTATACAAAAACAATATAAAAAAATATCAAGTATTTAAACTAGGTACAATATCAAAACAGTCACCACTCGTCACCTCCATTGTAAAGTATCTAATATTTAAAAAATTGTTGATATACAGCATTTAGAGATATTTGATAAATTAAAAAAAAAAAAAATTTTTTCATAGAAAAAATAATCAATAAAATTTTTTTTTTTATCGAATAAATAATTTACTTACTTTAATATAAAAAAAAAACATTCTCACATCCGCTATGAACACACTAAATGAATTGTTATTATTTGATTTCCGGTCAATAGCTACTTACAAGATGTATTAATACAACAATAACAATTTATTTATTACAAGTCAACGTGAATTAAAAAAAAAACTTACCCATTTATTTAAGAAATTAATTAAAAAAAAAAAATTTACCGTCTAATTAAAATTCATAAACATATGAAACTCTTCTTTTGGCGCCAAACGTCAACTAGACACATTTGTACTTAAAGCTTCAAAATTTAAAAACGTTTTCCTATTACGTAATACAGGTAAAAGTCTTTCGGCCGTACAGCCAAATTTTTTTTTTTCTATTTATTTAAAAGACCAACTATAGTAATACAACATATAAAAAAAATCATAGTAACCATAACCAGTTTGTATAGACCTACATACGTATTCTTAATTTAGAGGAGACGACAGCAGGCGATGTTTGGTTATGGACTCATCATCATCAGCCGACAGACGTCCACTGCTGGGCATAGGACTCCCGGAAAGATCTCCACGTCGATCGATCTTGCGCTAACGACCATAGACTATACGACTTTTTTTTTTACCAGCCTAATTAATGCATCTATGGTGCTGTAGGTTTGCTCCCACGAGGAATGAGTCCAGGTCATCTCCTCCACCAAGCTGTGCAAAATGCAGCTTGATGGATTTTAAACAGCTCTTTTCTGCCAGTTGTGAACAGCAAATTATAGACTCCCACAGCTGGACTTGGCACCCCTAAGGATGTCCACTCCAATCGCTGCCAGACTGCCCACATCTACTGATTGTAGATCTCTATTGCTGCAGACCGTCTAGGTAGGTACCACCGCAGCGCCTGTTGCAGCCGACAGACAGTACTGTGCACAAGTTACTGTGATCCGGTTTGAAGGACGCTGTAGATATTACTGGTGGTAGTGTTTCTGTTGCTGCAGACCGTCAGGTAGGTACCGCCGCAGCGCCTGTTGCAGTCGGCAGACAGTACTGTGCGAACGTTACTGTGATCCGGTTTGAAGGACGCTGTAGATATTCCTGGTGGTAATTACTCTGTTGCAACAGACAGTCTAGGTAGGTACCACCGAAGTGGCTATTGCAGCCGATAGACAGCACTGAGCAAACATTATTGTGATCCGGTTTGAAGGATCAATAGCTATTACTTGTGGTATACCATATTACCGGAGACCATTTAGGTACCACCGCAGTGCCTATTGCAGCCGATACACAGTACTATGCGAACATTACTGTGATCCGGTTTAAAGGACCAATAGCTATTACTGGTGACATGTCTTTGTTGCTACAGACAGTCTAGGTAGGTAAAACCGCAACGGCTATTGCAGTCGAAAGACAGCATTGTGCAAACATTACTGTGTTCCGGATTGAAGGGTGCTGCCTGTTAATTAAATTACTGCGGTAACAGGATATAATATCTTATGTCAAAAGCCGACGAGCGTCCCGTCGCTCTGCTGTTGTGTTTTTTTTTTCTAATGGTGTGAGTCCACGAGCCCGTGACCAGCCGTTACCTGCCGTCCAGCTTCACCACCGTCTCCATGTACACGGTGCTGTTCTGGTTCAGCTCCGCCGGCAGCATCTTCTCACCTTCCTCCACCGGCGCTGCCATCTCTTCAGCTTCTGTTAAATTAACGACCAGTTCCATTGAGAGGACCTTCGATCCGGATTCCGTATACGTATACGAACTCTCTCGCCGTACGAACGTTTCATTATAAAACCTACTTCCGCCACAAAACATTACTGTGCAAACATTACCGTGTTCCGGTTCGAAGGATGCTGTCACAATCGAAATTAATTTGTCAAATCAAACTATTGCTGGCGGTTGATCCTTCGAACCGGATGCCGTCTATATAAATACCATCACATCATCTATTTAGACCCCGAAACGAGGAGAGGGTAGAGTGAGAATGTTACTGTGTTCCAGTTTGAAGGACGCCGGTGACTAGTGAATTTCGTATTAGCAGTCTCGTTATATCTATGTCAAGGCAACGAGCGCCATGTTATCATCATCAGCTGATAGATGTCCACTGCTGGACATAGTCCCCAGCCCCCAAAGATTCCCACATCGATCGGGTTTCATATGGGGGAATTTGGGTCAATTCCTATCACGCTGCCTAAATGAGGGTAGGTGGGAAAATTGCTCGAGCTGGTGAGGTTAGCTTGGGTCCCGTGAGTTGTTGTGCGGGTACCCTTAGTGTTGCAGTGTAAATATCCTAGCTGATGTCTCGTTATTATAAAGCAGGCTACACACTTGAGTTGTATCGCTTGACGGTAAGAGCGGCGTGCGCAAGCGCAGCCGCCGCGGCGACGGCGGCGAGCGTCCGGAACGACCAGCGCCCACCCATCCGCGCGTACAGCTGCCCGCCTAGAAGAGAGCCTAGCGCGAAACCTGCAAAAAAAAAAAAGAACAGGTCATTTATCAAAGTGCATCACCTGATGGTAAGTGATACGCCGCCCATGACAATGCAACCTTACTTAGGGTAGTATACACTTTTGAAGCGCAACGTTAAAATTCATTGCCCCAGTGATTGAACTAGTCAGCGCCCTTCAAACCGGATCGCAGTAATATTCGCACAGTACTGCCTGTCGGCTGCAACACGCGCTGCGGCGGTACCTACCTAGACGGTCTGCAGCAACAGAGACTACAACCAGTAATATCTACAGCGCCCTTCAAACCGGATCGCAGTAATATTCGCACAGTACTGCCTGTCGGCTGCAACACGCGCTGCGGCGGTACCTACCTAGACGGTCTGCAGCAACAGAGACTACAACCAGTAATATCTACAGCGCCCTTCAAACCGGATCGCAGTAATATTCGCACAGTACTGCCTGTCGGCTGCAACACGCGCTGCGGCGGTACCTACCTAGACGGTCTGCAGCAACAGAGACTACAACCAGTAATATCTACAGCGCCCTTCAAACCGGATCGCACTAATATTCGCACAGTACTGCCTGTCGGCTGCAACACGCGCTGCGGCGGTACCTACCTAGACGGTCTGCAGCAACAGAGACTACAACCAGTAATATCTACAGCGCCCTTCAAACCGGATCGCAGTAATATTCGCACAGTACTGCCTGTCGGCTGCAACACGCGCTGCGGCGGTACCTACCTAGACGGTCTGCAGCAACAGAGACTACAACCAGTAATATCTACAGCGCCCTTCAAACCGGATCGCAGTAATATTCGCACAGTACTGCCTGTCGGCTGCAACACGCGCTGCGGCGGTACCTACCTAGACGGTCTGCAGCAACAGAGACTACAACCAGTAATATCTACAGCGCCCTTCAAACCGGATCGCACTAATATTCGCACAGTACTGCCTGTCGGCTGCAACACGCGCTGCGGCGGTACCTACCTAGACGGTCTGCAGCAACAGAGACTACAACCAGTAATATCTACAGCGCCCTTCAAACCGGATCGCACTAATATTCGCACAGTACTGCCTGTCGGCTGCAACACGCGCTGCGGCGGTACCTACCTAGACGGTCTGCAGCAACAGAGACTACAACCAGTAATATCTACAGCGCCCTTCAAACCGGATCGCAGTAATATTCGCACAGTACTGCCTGTCGGCTGCAACACGCGCTGCGGCGGTACCTACCTAGACGGTCTGCAGCAACAGAGACTACAACCAGTAATATCTACAGCGCCCTTCAAACCGGATCGCAGTAATATTCGCACAGTACTGCCTGTCGGCTGCAACACGCGCTGCGGCGGTACCTACCTAGACGGTCTGCAGCAACAGAGACTACAACCAGTAATATCTACAGCGCCCTTCAAACCGGATCGCAGTAATATTCGCACAGTACTGCCTGTCGGCTGCAACACGCGCTGCGGCGGTACCTACCTAGACGGTCTGCAGCAACAGAGACTACAACCAGTAATATCTACAGCGCCCTTCAAACCGGATCGCACTAATATTCGCACAGTACTGCCTGTCGGCTGCAACACGCGCTGCGGCGGTACCTACCTAGACGGTCTGCAGCAACAGAGACACTACAACCAGTAATATCTACAGCGCCCTTCAAACCGGATCGCAGTAATATTCGCACAGTACTGCCTGTCGGCTGCAACACGCGCTGCGGCGGTACCTACCTAGACGGTCTGCAGCAACAGAGACTACAACCAGTAATATCTACAGCGCCCTTCAAACCGGATCGCAGTAATATTCGCACAGTACTGCCTGTCGGCTGCAACACGCGCTGCGGCGGTACCTACCTAGACGGTCTGCAGCAACAGAGACACTACCACCAGTAATAGCTACAGCGCCCTTCAAACCGGATCGCAGTAATATTCGCACAGTACTGCCTGTCGGCTGCAACACGCGCTGCGGCGGTACCTACCTAGACACTGTGCAGCAACAGAGACACTACCACCAGTAATAGCTACAGCGCCCTTCAAACCGGATCACAGTAACGTTCGCACAGTACTGCCTGTCGGCTGCAACACGCGCTGCGGCGGTACCTACCTAGACGGTCTGCAGCAACAGAGACTACAACCAGTAATATCTACAGCGCCCTTCAAACCGGATCGCAGTAATATTCGCACAGTACTGCCTGTCGGCTGCAACACGCGCTGCGGCGGTACCTACCTAGACGGTCTGCAGCAACAGAGACACTACAACCAGTAATATCTACAGCGCCCTTCAAACCGGATCGCACTAATATTCGCACAGTACTGCCTGTCGGCTGCAACACGCGCTGCGGCGGTACCTACCTAGACACTGTGCAGCAACAGAGACACTACCACCAGTAATAGCTACAGCGCCCTTCAAACCGGATCACAGTAACGTTCGCACAGTACTGCCTGTCGGCTGCAACACGCGCTGCGGCGGTACCTACCTAGACACTGTGCAGCAACAGAGACACTACCACCAGTAATAGCTACAGCGCCCTTCAAACCGGATCACAGTAACGTTCGCACAGTACTGCCTGTCGGCTGCAACACGCGCTGCGGCGGTACCTACCTAGACACTGTGCAGCAACAGAGACACTACCACCAGTAATAGCTACAGCGCCCTTCAAACCGGATCACAGTAACGTTCGCACAGTACTGCCTGTCGGCTGCAACACGCGCTGCGGCGGTACCTACCTAGACACTGTGCAGCAACAGAGACACTACCACCAGTAATAGCTACAGCGCCCTTCAAACCGGATCACAGTAACGTTCGCACAGTACTGCCTGTCGGCTGCAACACGCGCTGCGGCGGTACCTACCTAGACACTGTGCAGCAACAGAGACACTACCACCAGTAATAGCTACAGCGCCCTTCAAACCGGATCACAGTAACGTTCGCACAGTACTGCCTGTCGGCTGCAACACGCGCTGCGGCGGTACCTACCTAGACACTGTGCAGCAACAGAGACACTACCACCAGTAATAGCTACAGCGCCCTTCAAACCGGATCACAGTAACGTTCGCACAGTACTGCCTGTCGGCTGCAACACGCGCTGCGGCGGTACCTACCTAGACACTGTGCAGCAACAGAGACACTACCACCAGTAATAGCTACAGCGCCCTTCAAACCGGATCACAGTAACGTTCGCACAGTACTGCCTGTCGGCTGCAACACGCGCTGCGGCGGTACCTACCTAGACACTGTGCAGCAACAGAGACACTACCACCAGTAATAGCTACAGCGCCCTTCAAACCGGATCACAGTAACGTTCGCACAGTACTGCCTGTCGGCTGCAACACGCGCTGCGGCGGTACCTACCTAGACACTGTGCAGCAACAGAGACACTACCACCAGTAATAGCTACAGCGCCCTTCAAACCGGATCACAGTAACGTTCGCACAGTACTGCCTGTCGGCTGCAACACGCGCTGCGGCGGTACCTACCTAGACACTGTGCAGCAACAGAGACACTACCACCAGTAATAGCTACAGCGCCCTTCAAACCGGATCACAGTAACGTTCGCACAGTACTGCCTGTCGGCTGCAACACGCGCTGCGGCGGTACCTACCTAGACACTGTGCAGCAACAGAGACACTACCACCAGTAATAGCTACAGCGCCCTTCAAACCGGATCACAGTAACGTTCGCACAGTACTGCCTGTCGGCTGCAACACGCGCTGCGGCGGTACCTACCTAGACACTGTGCAGCAACAGAGACACTACCACCAGTAATAGCTACAGCGCCCTTCAAACCGGATCACAGTAACGTTCGCACAGTACTGCCTGTCGGCTGCAACACGCGCTGCGGCGGTACCTACCTAGACACTGTGCAGCAACAGAGACACTACCACCAGTAATAGCTACAGCGCCCTTCAAACCGGATCACAGTAACGTTCGCACAGTACTGCCTGTCGGCTGCAACACGCGCTGCGGCGGTACCTACCTAGACACTGTGCAGCAACAGAGACACTACCACCAGTAATAGCTACAGCGCCCTTCAAACCGGATCACAGTAACGTTCGCACAGTACTGCCTGTCGGCTGCAACACGCGCTGCGGCGGTACCTACCTAGACACTGTGCAGCAACAGAGACACTACCACCAGTAATAGCTACAGCGCCCTTCAAACCGGATCACAGTAACGTTCGCACAGTACTGCCTGTCGGCTGCAACACGCGCTGCGGCGGTACCTACCTAGACACTGTGCAGCAACAGAGACACTACCACCAGTAATAGCTACAGCGCCCTTCAAACCGGATCACAGTAACGTTCGCACAGTACTGCCTGTCGGCTGCAACACGCGCTGCGGCGGTACCTACCTAGACACTGTGCAGCAACAGAGACACTACCACCAGTAATAGCTACAGCGCCCTTCAAACCGGATCACAGTAACGTTCGCACAGTACTGCCTGTCGGCTGCAACACGCGCTGCGGCGGTACCTACCTAGACGGTCTGCAGCAACAGAGACTACAACCAGTAATATCTACAGCGCCCTTCAAACCGGATCGCACTAATATTCGCACAGTACTGCCTGTCGGCTGCAACACGCGCTGCGGCGGTACCTACCTAGACGGTCTGCAGCAACAGAGACTACAACCAGTAATATCTACAGCGCCCTTCAAACCGGATCGCACTAATATTCGCACAGTACTGCCTGTCGGCTGCAACACGCGCTGCGGCGGTACCTACCTAGACACTGTGCAGCAACAGAGACACTACCACCAGTAATAGCTACAGCGCCCTTCAAACCGGATCACAGTAACGTTCGCACAGTACTGCCTGTCGGCTGCAACACGCGCTGCGGCGGTACCTACCTAGACACTGTGCAGCAACAGAGACACTACCACCAGTAATAGCTACAGCGCCCTTCAAACCGGATCACAGTAACGTTCGCACAGTACTGCCTGTCGGCTGCAACACGCGCTGCGGCGGTACCTACCTAGACACTGTGCAGCAACAGAGACACTACCACCAGTAATAGCTACAGCGCCCTTCAAACCGGATCACAGTAACGTTCGCACAGTACTGCCTGTCGGCTGCAACACGCGCTGCGGCGGTACCTACCTAGACACTGTGCAGCAACAGAGACACTACCACCAGTAATAGCTACAGCGCCCTTCAAACCGGATCACAGTAACGTTCGCACAGTACTGCCTGTCGGCTGCAACACGCGCTGCGGCGGTACCTACCTAGACGGTCTGCAGCAACAGAGACTACAACCAGTAATATCTACAGCGCCCTTCAAACCGGATCGCAGTAATATTCGCCCAGTACTGCCTGTCGGCTGCAACACGCGCTGCGGCGGTACCTACCTAGACGGTCTGCAGCAACAGAGACTACAACCAGTAATATCTACAGCGCCCTTCAAACCGGATCGCACTAATATTCGCACAGTACTGCCTGTCGGCTGCAACACGCGCTGCGGCGGTACCTACCTAGACGGTCTGCAGCAACAGAGACTACAACCAGTAATATCTACAGCGCCCTTCAAACCGGATCGCACTAATATTCGCACAGTACTGCCTGTCGGCTGCAACACGCGCTGCGGCGGTACCTACCTAGACACTGTGCAGCAACAGAGACACTACCACCAGTAATAGCTACAGCGCCCTTCAAACCGGATCACAGTAACGTTCGCACAGTACTGCCTGTCGGCTGCAACACGCGCTGCGGCGGTACCTACCTAGACACTGTGCAGCAACAGAGACACTACCACCAGTAATAGCTACAGCGCCCTTCAAACCGGATCACAGTAACGTTCGCACAGTACTGCCTGTCGGCTGCAACACGCGCTGCGGCGGTACCTACCTAGACACTGTGCAGCAACAGAGACACTACCACCAGTAATAGCTACAGCGCCCTTCAAACCGGATCACAGTAACGTTCGCACAGTACTGCCTGTCGGCTGCAACACGCGCTGCGGCGGTACCTACCTAGACACTGTGCAGCAACAGAGACACTACCACCAGTAATAGCTACAGCGCCCTTCAAACCGGATCACAGTAACGTTCGCACAGTACTGCCTGTCGGCTGCAACACGCGCTGCGGCGGTACCTACCTAGACACTGTGCAGCAACAGAGACACTACCACCAGTAATAGCTACAGCGCCCTTCAAACCGGATCACAGTAACGTTCGCACAGTACTGCCTGTCGGCTGCAACACGCGCTGCGGCGGTACCTACCTAGACACTGTGCAGCAACAGAGACACTACCACCAGTAATAGCTACAGCGCCCTTCAAACCGGATCACAGTAACGTTCGCACAGTACTGCCTGTCGGCTGCAACACGCGCTGCGGCGGTACCTACCTAGACACTGTGCAGCAACAGAGACACTACCACCAGTAATAGCTACAGCGCCCTTCAAACCGGATCACAGTAACGTTCGCACAGTACTGCCTGTCGGCTGCAACACGCGCTGCGGCGGTACCTACCTAGACACTGTGCAGCAACAGAGACACTACCACCAGTAATAGCTACAGCGCCCTTCAAACCGGATCACAGTAACGTTCGCACAGTACTGCCTGTCGGCTGCAACACGCGCTGCGGCGGTACCTACCTAGACACTGTGCAGCAACAGAGACACTACCACCAGTAATAGCTACAGCGCCCTTCAAACCGGATCACAGTAACGTTCGCACAGTACTGCCTGTCGGCTGCAACACGCGCTGCGGCGGTACCTACCTAGACACTGTGCAGCAACAGAGACACTACCACCAGTAATAGCTACAGCGCCCTTCAAACCGGATCACAGTAACGTTCGCACAGTACTGTCTGTCGGCTGCAACACGCGCTGCGGCGGTACCTACCTAGACACTGTGCAGCAACAGAGACACTACCACCAGTAATAGCTACAGCGCCCTTCAAACCGGATCACAGTAACGTTCGCACAGTACTGCCTGTCGGCTGCAACACGCGCTGCGGCGGTACCTACCTAGACACTGTGCAGCAACAGAGACACTACCACCAGTAATAGCTACAGCGCCCTTCAAACCGGATCACAGTAACGTTCGCACAGTACTGCCTGTCGGCTGCAACACGCGCTGCGGCGGTACCTACCTAGACACTGTGCAGCAACAGAGACACTACCACCAGTAATAGCTACAGCGCCCTTCAAACCGGATCACAGTAACGTTCGCACAGTACTGTCTGTCGGCTGCAACACGCGCTGCGGCGGTACCTACCTAGACACTGTGCAGCAACAGAGACACTACCACCAGTAATAGCTACAGCGCCCTTCAAACCGGATCACAGTAACGTTCGCACAGTACTGCCTGTCGGCTGCAACACGCGCTGCGGCGGTACCTACCTAGACACTGTGCAGCAACAGAGACACTACCACCAGTAATACAGGAGTAACCATCTTTACTAGAGATACGTATACAGGCGAATCAGTTACTCTTCCCTCCATTAAATATATATATATATATATATTTAATGTGGGATAGACGTCCACGGCTGGACATAGTCCTTCTCCAAAGATCTCCACACAGATCAGTCCCGCGTTGCATTCAGTGGGTTCCGCGATCTTCACCAGATCGTCAGACCACCTTGTGGGAGGCCTCCCAACACCACGTCTACCGGTACGCGGACGCCACTCGAGGACCTTACTGCCTCATCAGCTTCCAGCAATGTGCCACTGAAGTCTAGAAATCCTTTGGCCTATGTAGGAGACCTCAATTCTTCCTTATCTCCACATATATACTGGACTCACCAACGCCGTCATCCATCCCGGCGACGATGCCCTGAACGGTTGTGGAGTACCCCTCGGGCGCGACGTGGGCAGCGTACCCGACTATGGTCGCGTAGCATAGAGCGTACGTGGGCCCCTGCATTATGGCCTGCAACACACGACAGCCATATACCAACCGATAAAAAAAAATATTTTAATAAGAACACGTAGTGCCAACATAACAAATTATATTTTCAATAAGCTCAACTCTATGCTGTAGGGGACACAGTTCAGATTTGTCTGATCGAACAAATGGAACTGTATTACCCGGCCAAGTGCACGCGTCGCGCCGCGGTGCACTCGTCCATACGAAGCGCTTGTTTAAACGGACTCTATGCTGTAGGGGACACAGTTCAGATTTGTCTGATCGAACAAATGGAACTGTATTACCCGGCCAAGTGCACGCGTCGCGCCGCGGTGCACTCGTCCATACGAAGCGCTTGTTTAAACGGACTCTATGCTGTAGGGGACACAGTTCAGATTTGTCTGATCGAACAAATGGAACTGTATTACCCGGCCAAGTGCACGCGTCGCGCCGCGGTGCACTCGTCCATACGAAGCGCTTGTTTAAACGGACTCTATGCTGTAGGGGACACAGTTCAGATTTGTCTGATCGAACAAATGGAACTGTATTACCCGGCCAAGTGCACGCGTCGCGCCGCGGTGCACTCGTCCATACGAAGCGCTTGTTTAAACGGACTCTATGCTGTAGGGGACACAGTTCAGATTTGTCTGATCGAACAAATGGAACTGTATTACCCGGCCAAGTGCACGCGTCACCACCGCGCCCCCCGTAAATACGAACGCTGTGACTATTTAATTAAGACGTATAACTAATTCAAATGTTGTCGGCTGTCCTGTCTCTTCACCTCGGTAATGTTTTCTTTTTATTGAACGAAGCTACGGGACGAGTGAGACGTTCACCTGATGGTAAGTGATACGTAGGTCAACAACGCGGCGCTAGTTAGGATGATATACACAACGGAACATAGCGCCTGACGCCTCGAGGCATATCATATTGAGCCTCTTCACCACCGTGATTTCACTAGTTACAGCGCCCTTCAAACCGGAACGCAGTAACGTTTACACACTACTGTTTCTTGCTACAAATATGAGGTGGGCACCATACTTTTAATGACTACAGCGCTCTTCTAACCGGAGCACAGTAATGTTTACACACTACTGTTTGTAGCTAGAAATAGGAGCTGGCCACCTTAACCTTAATAACTACAGCGCCCTTCAAACCGGAACACAGGAACATGTCTTAGACCTCACCTCTATGAACACCAGATGCCATGGATGCTGTATCAAAGAGATCAGCGCCAACCTCACACCGTAGCAGAAGAGGGAGAACGTGAGAGTCGCGCGGTAGCCCCAGCGTTTGATGATTTTACCTGGAAATTAAAAAAAAAAAAAACTCAAAACTCACGGATGATATACACTACAACATATTACGCGTTAGATCTACGTTAATTCTCGTTACTGCAGCAAATCAATTAGCTTCAGCGCCCTTCAAACCGGAACAGAATACTGTTCGGATGTAATCCTGTATGCCTGCTAATCAATAAACGAGCCTCTGGCTCCCACCAACCAGCGATGGGCTGGCGTGGTGGGAAATAGCCCAAATCCCCCCCACATGAACCTATACAAATGTGGAGATTATTGGGGAAGACCTATGTCCAGCAGTGGGCATCTATCGCCTGATGATGATGTCCACTGTTCAAGGCTGCGGTGGTACCTAGTCGGGTCTCTAGCGACAGAGATGTCATCAATAAGGTAACTAACAATTCTAAGGAATGAGAGAAAGAGATAGAGATGGAGAGAGCATGAAGGAGAGAGGGAGAGAGATATAGACAGACGACGTTCTTTGTGTTATAAATAAAAGTTTAATACAATCCTATTCTTTTTCAATTTTTATATACGACCTCAAACTTTTTATGTAACAGCTAGAGGTGAAGTTTTTTTTTTTTCCTACGGGGATCTTTTCCCGCCAACCCGCGTAGGGTCAATGTGATTGGAAATGGGCCAATTCCCCCCATTGTGCACCCCTACCCGTTTTGGGAACTTTTGGCCTATACCCAGCAGTGGCCGTGTAAACATTACTGTGATCCGGTTTGAAGGGCGTTGTAGATATCACTGGTGGTAGTGTCTCTGTTGCTGCAGACCGTCTAGGTAGGTACCGTCACAGCGCCTGTTGAAGCCGACAGGCAGTACTGTGCGAACCTTACTGTGATCCGGTTTGAAGGGCGTTGTAGATATCACTGGTGGTAGTGTCTCTGTTGCTGCAGACCGTCTAGGTAGGTACCGTCACAGCGCCTGATGAAGCCGACAGGCAGTACTGTGCGAACCTTACTGTGATCCGGTTCGAAGGGCGCTGTAGCTAGTGCACTAGGGAAACTAAACATCAAACAATCTCAAGGCGGCGAGCGCATTGTGGTGCAGTGTATATCATCGAACGTCCTCTTAGTTACTCTTCATCAGGTCTTAAGGTCGTACATGGTTAAAAAGACACTCACCGGAGAAGAAGAAGAAGAGCAGTTCACCGATGAAACTCTGCGCTGCCACGACCACGCCCTCTATCAGCTTGATCCTCGCTTTACATCCGGTCTGCTCGGCCAGCTCCTCCAAGAACCTGAAACACCACCATCAGGTAAGCGACAGTAGCCAACGTATGTGGTCAGGATGGTGAAGCATCAAGAAGCTTTCCAGAGTACTCCATCTCTCAGCATGCGGTGGTAGTAGTAGTACTCCGGTTTGAAGGGCGCTGTAGTTAATAAAATTACTGCGGTAACAAGACAACTTATGTTTCACGAGTATCGTATGATGCTGTGTATATTATCCTAACTAATGCCAGCCAGTGCGAACGTTACCGTGATCCGGTTTGAAGGGCGCTGTAGCTATTGGTAGTGGTAGGTCTCTGTTGCTGCAGACCGTCTAGGTAGGTACCGCCGCAGCGTCTATTGCAGCCGACAGGTAGTACTGTGCGGACGTTACTGTGATCCGGTTTGAAGGGCGCTGTAGCTATTGCTAGTGGTAGGTCTCTGTTGCTGCAGACCGTCTAGGTAGGTACCGCCGCAGCGCGTGTTGCAGCCGACAGGTAGTACTGTGCGGACGTTACTGTGATCCGGTTTGAAGGGCGCTGTAGCTATTGCTAGTGGTAGGTCTCTGTTGCTGCAGACCGTCTAGGTAGGTACCGCCGCAGTGCCTATTGTAGCCGACAGGCAGTACTGTGCGGACGTTACTGTGATCCGGTTTGAAGGGCGCTATTGCTATCACTGGTGGTAGTGTCTCTGTTGCTGCAGACCGTCTAGGTAGGTACCGCCGCAGTGTCTATTGTAGCCGACAGGTAGTACTGTGCGGACGCTACTGTGATCCGGTTTGAAGGGCGCTGCAGCTAGTGTAATCACTGGGGTAACGAGACTCAACATTGTCTCACGGCGACGAGAACAATGTGGTGCAGTGTATACCATCCTAGCTAGCGCTACGTTGTTTTGGGCAAGCTTATCACTTAATTTCAGGTGAAGGCACCTATAAAAAAAAAAAATGGTATTTATAAGTTCTCACCAGAACATGTAGTAGATGATGAAGCTGTCGAAGGTACCGGCCACGACCGCGAACACGATGAAGATCAGGACCCTCGGCATGCGGAGCACCGCGCGCAGCGCCTTCCCAGAGTCCTCGGGGCCCGACAGCGATGGCAACTGTGACGGGGAGACAATCATTTATAGAGCTAATCCAGGGGTCGGCGACCTAAAATTTTAATAGACTAAAGCTCCCAAAATTAATAATATTATTTATATGAGGATCATAAAAAAGGTTGGCGACCACTGCTGACGATATTTTTTTAAAAAAACAAATGTTTACTTATATACAGTTTTGGTAACATTTAATCCACGAAAATCTTTAATATTCACGTTTGAGCCTTAAAAAAAAAGGTTGCCGACCACTGGACGATGATATTTTTTTTTAAAAAATGGGTATGTTCACTTATATACAGTGTTTGGTACCGTATTCAATTCACAGATCTCTTTACTATTCACGTTTGGGCGTACAAAGGGTTGGCGACCACTGGATGATAATATTTTTAAAAAGAAATCAGGAGTGTTTATTTATATACAGTTTTGGTAACGTATTCAATTCACAGATCACTTTAACATCCACGTTTGGGGGTAAAAAGAAAAAAGGTCGCCGACCACTGCCACCATAGACTACAGCCGTTCGACAATGAACTGGTCCAGTACCGCGAGGGCGCGGCAGCTGTACAGGTCGACGGCGGTCGCGACGATCGCCACCACGAACGCCGGCGTGAAGTCCTTGCTGCTGCCGGACACAGCATCCACCAGCCAACCACCAAGTAAAGCCGTCAAGCCGTAACCAGCTGTACCCCAAGCCCTCTGAGCGCCATATTTGGAAGCACCTTCCGGACCTGGAATCCAGACATGAAGAACATCACTTTACTGGCCGCCGCCTAGGTACCACCGCAGCGCCTACTTTAAACAGTACTGTGCAAATATTACTCGAACATTACTGTGATCCGGTTTGAAGGGCGCTGTAGCTAATATAATTACTGGGGTAACGAGACTGAACGTCTTATATCTACGAGCGCAATATGGTGCAGTGTATATCCTTTCTAGGGTCGCTTTGTTATGAACAGGCGTATCACTTACCATCAGGTGAATGCACCATTCATCACATCGCTTGATTAAATTAAAAAAAAAATGGTGTGAGGTTCCATTCCCGACTGTGGATAGTCAAGTAAAATTTACTGACTACTACCAAGTAAATTTACTTGGATGTACGGCGAAGATTATGATGATGATGGTCACCATGACTATGATGACGAAGATTGTAATGATGATAATAATGACGATGACTATGACGACGACGATTATGATGATGATGATAATAACGATGGCGATGACTAACACGACGAAGATTATGATGAAGATGGTCACGATGACTATGATGACGAAGATTGTGATGATGATAATAATGACGATGACTATGACGACGACGATTATGATGACTGACACGATGAAGATTATGATGATGATGATCACGATGACTATGATGACGAAGATTGTTATGATGATAATAATGACGATGACTATGACCACGATGATTATGATGATGATGATGATAACGATGGCGATGACTAACACGATGAAGATTATGATGAAGATGGTCACGATGACTATGATGACGAAGATTGTTATGATGATAATAATGACGATGACTATGACGATTATGGTGATGATGATAACGATGGCGATGACTAACAAGACGAAGATTATGATGGAGATGACCACGATGACTATGATGACGAAGATTGTTATGATGATAATAATGACGATGACTATGACGACGACGATTATGATGATGATGATAACGATGGCGATGACTAACACGACGAAGATTATGATGATAATGATCACGATAACTATGACGACGAAGATTATGATGATAATGACTATTATGACGATGGTGATGATAATAATAATGACGATGACGATTATGATGATCATGATAACGATGGCGATGACTAACACAACACCGATTATGATGATGATGATGGTGAAGATGATGATGATGATATATATCTACACAAACTCACCCAAAACATCGAAGCAGACCGCGTCGCCTATGCAGTTGGCAACATTGAACGCCACAGTACCAACACACATCAGCACCACAAACACCCAGAAAACAGCTGTCGCATAAACGCCGCCATCTTGCTTCTCACTCGCTGTCCCTTCAACGATTCTGTCCAACGCCTTAGTATCCGCGTCCAGTGTGTTAGCACCTTTATAACCGCTCACCTCCTTCTTCACTCTGTCTTTGGTTGGGCTCTCCTCGAAGCAGATCAGGTCGCAGTCCGGCCGCGGCGAGCAGGTCGTCCGACCCTCGCTGACACCTACGTGCTCCATGCGGAGGAGGGAGCAGGTGGTCTGGTTGACGTGGTCCACGTATAGCACGTTCACGTAGGACTCGTTCGACAGGTGCACCCGCATGTGGTGGCGCTCGTCGCAGCTCCAGTGGCAGGTGACCGCTTGCAGCGCGGTGGTGTTCCCGTACGGAATCACCGCCACGGTCTCGTTGAACTGGTAGACGGATCTGAGGAGGTGCTCCGGCGTTTCCGGCTCCGCCGGCATCGGTAGGAACCAAAGGCCGCAGTACGAACCGGTCATGACGACGATCAGGAGCATGAAGACTAGTTTCCTTTGATTCTGAAAATAAAAAAAATTTATTCAGTACTTGATGTATACTGCAGCTGGTGATAGTGTCTTTGTCGTTGCAGACCGTCTGGGTAGTACCATCGCAGCGCCTATCGCAGCCGACTGGCAGCACTGTACAAACATTACTGTGATCCGGTTTGAAGGACCAATAGATACTACTGGTGGTAGTGTCTCTGTTGCTGCAGGCCGACTAGGTAGGTACCATCGCAGCCGACAGACAGCACTGTACAAACATGACTGTGATCCGGTTTGAAGGTCGCTGTAGCTAGTGTAATTACTAAGGTAAAGTGACTCAACATGTGAGTATGTATCAAGCGACGCGCGCAATATGATGCAGTGTATACCATCCTAATTACCGCCACGTCATTATGGGCAAGCGTAAAGTCGCTCGTCTCGGGGCTTAATAAAAAAAAAAAAACTGTTATTATGAATAGACGAATTATTACTAGCCAGTTCATCATTACCACTGCTTGGAATTTTCGGGACTTCCCCACACAAAGACACAGTCACTGTTCAATCATTGGCCAAGTGCGATTTGATAAATATCGCACAAACAGTAAAAGCATTATAAGACATGGAACAGGTTCCGTCCACGTCGGGAATCGAACCAGCACCTCAGCAGTACAAGAGCCGGCTGAAGAGGATATCATCAGGAGCTCACCGGCCAGTAATCGACTGCGTATCCGAAGAGCGGCTTGGCCGCCGCCCACAGCAGCGGCAGTACTGCCGTCACCATACCCATGACGTCCGCCGAGATGCCGAGCTGACGGCCGAAGACGTTCATTTGCGGCAGGAGCGGACCCAGAGCTGGAAGAGAAGCAGAAAATGCAATTTTTTTTTGTTAAAATGAGACGATCACGTGATGATAAGTGATATGCTTGCCCATAACTTAGCGGCACTTAACATGTCATACACTGCAACACATTGTGGTCGTCGCTTCTGAAACACTCCAAACCGGAACGCGGTAATATTTGCACCGCACAGACAAATATATCTGCAGAAATAGGAGCTGCGGTGGTATCTGTATAGACGGTTGCCGGAAATGGTGACCTACCAACACCGGGACGATGATGATGATGAGGATGAAGTTTCCAGAAGAAATTGTTACAATGATGATCCATGGAACAGGTGGTTTGATGTCCATGGTTAGAACCACATCATGTCGTAGATCTGCTGTAACAGCATCAGCGTCATCACGCGACTAAGTTTAAACTCATAAAAAAAAAAAATTACTGTAACAAATTCTCAGTAACACTACTTATCACGTGTTCCGCTCATGACACGGTAGTATTAACTTTTATGACCTATGACGGATGGCTGATGAAAAGCTTGCTGAACACCTGACAATTATCAAATATTTTTTTTTTTTTTTTACATTTCAAATGTTATTAAATATTTAACTAATAATTAATTTTAAATAAATTAAAAAATATATATATTATACAATAATTCTTTTAAAAATTTTTGACGATGATAAGTACAATATAAAAAAAAAAAAAAAGAAGATTATAGGCTCATTAACAATATCCTTTTGCCCCGCACATCGTGCAAAAGGTTAAGCGCTTGACAGCCGGCTATCAGTGTCAGTTTCCCGCGCAATCGAGTACGGCCGGCTCGAGTGATTCAGTGCAGTTCCCGAGGAAGTCGCAATTTAGGGTCATTGGCAATGGCACAGACCTAGATAGTACTCTCGTGGGGATACAGAGCTAGATTATCTTTATATAATATCCGCTGTACACAGAAGACCCCACTGTATTACTCTGTACTACATTGTTTCAACACTTACAGTAATTAACCAATATATATAGAGTTGTGAATATTTAAATGATAATGTGTTGAAATAAAACGCGACGATTTTCAAGTATGTTACTAGTATGCAATATTTACTGGTGGTAGGTCTGCAGGTGGAAGTCTTCAGGATAAAATGCAACAGCTTTTCCACTATCAAAGACCACACAGGTCGAATTGAGATGAGAACTATGATGACCGCTTTCCGCATCCTCACTATACCTTTGCCCTCATCTCTTCCCTTTGGCAAGGCCTCAAGGTAGGCCAGCACCTATTTCTGCCGTCAAACAGTTATGTAAACATTACCGTGTTCGATGGTGGTAACTGCAATTACTGGTGTAACGATACTCATATCTCAGATGAACTCAATATGGTGCAGTGTATATCATCCTAACGCTACCTTGGTATGGGCGGAAGTATCACAGCATCTGTTAATAGCCCTGCTTGTTGTAAACAAAAAAAAATATTTTATGTAGTCTTCTGAGTTTCTTTAGACCGTCATTCTCAAGTCTATCTGTCATTCTCAATTTTTTTTTTTAATTCATCATCATACTCTTGGAAGTTCTGAAGTAATGGGTTAAGTTTGGTTCTCTCTGTTTATTAGTCAAGTCTTATCTAACGTTTCTTAGTAGTACATATCTCATGTGTCTAGGCTTACTGAACAAAGTCTAAGTCGGAGAACTATACAACCTGCTGCATCTCGTAGAATACTAACGCAGTTAACCCCTTGCTCTGCTTAGCGACACCAGGTATGTATTGAATAAATCTGAACATTATCCAGGTCATTAATTATTTACATTATTCAAGAGTGGGGGTGGAACGGCATACATCATTCTAACTGAACCTATGATCAAATGATCTACTTGTGTCTAGTGGAGGCGGGTCACAGATCAATGAAGGTCTACATATCACCTGCTTATACTATTGATAGCAAGGGATACTTCAGCGATCTTCATCACACCAAGATCTTGATATCACATGGATGGATTAGGTAAGAACGGTGGCGGGTGGTTCACTCGGCATATGACCGCATTCAATGGAGACTGTGGTCACAATCCTTGACAGTGAGGGAGTGATGAAGAATAAGATTAAATAGTTACTCTTTACTTTCAAAATTTTGAACACCCAATTTACTACTGCTGGGGCACAAGCCTACCCTCAACATGAGCGATGGGCCTGACCTTGGTGACTTCACACACCTTACAATAAATCCTAATTCATGTGCGGGTTTCCTTCATCGATGCATTCCGCTGTTGCGACTAGAGTTTACATATATACATAAATATTAGTCATCAGTACATGCAGAGATTTGAACCTGTGACCTTCGTGATGAAGGCTGCACTATTACACCAGCTTCTTGAAGTGCCTCTCCAACTAGTGGTTGGCGATCAGCGTTATACAGTCCCCTGTGGTTCGGCGGAACAATTCAGATGTTTCAGATATGCCAGTCCATTACCTGGTAATCCTCAACCATGACTATCGCCTTCTCCCCACCTTTCTTTAGATGGTGCATTTGTACAGTTAACAACGGTAATAATAGATAAAGAGTTATGATATAACATTATGTGATAAAACCCCGATGATTAGAGGTCCGAGATTATGATTGTGATAAGCAACTTTACAACATACTCCACAAATGTTTATGCATGTTATAATGGAGATTATACACTCGCAATGGAGTAGAATAAATTAAATTTTATTGGCTCCTTTATATCTCTGCGGCGAGTTTTGATTGTGGTGTTTATTCGACGGATCAACAAGATGACGGAAGCTTTCAGCAATGTATGATTAATTAGGATGATACACTGGCGGCAGTGGCTGTCAATACACTGTAATCACCTCGAGACATCAGACGTCACATCTTATTACCACAGTAATTTCACTGGCAACAGTCTCTGTCAATACACTGTAATCACCTTGAGACATCAGACGTCATATCTTGTTACCACAGTAATTTCACTGGCGACAGTCTCTGTCAATACACAGTAATCACCTCGAGACATCAGACGCTATATCTTGTTACCACAGTAATTTCACTGGCGACAGTGTCTGTCAATACACTGTAATCACCTTGAGACATCAGATGTTATATCTTGTTACCACAGTAATTTCACTAGCGGCAGTGGCTGTCAATACACAGTAATATTTCCCTAGATATCCAACGAGCCTACAGATGGCATGGAATGAGACGTGTCATAGTTTTCTTCAACTAATTATAATATCCGCTGACTTATTGTGTAATATATTAAGATAAAGTATTGACTAAATAAATAAATAAATATATAAATAATATTAAAATATCCCTTTGTATAAAATAGTGATGAATTCACATCATCATGAGGTACTTTCTTTAATACGAACTGGCAATCGGATTGTTTTCTCCTCAACGGATGGCCATAACATTGCAATATGACTATCGGGAAATTATATCATACCTTAGTACATCAAAAAAACTTGATACAACTAAAAATTCAAATTTTCATTATTTATACCAAAAAGCAAATTTAAAATCACCTAAATTGGTGCTCGGATAATAAGACCTATTACTGATCATCAGTTCCAAGAGCTACCTAATCTAAGTCATCAAAGTGGCCCGTATATTATTATGTAACACTACTTCGCAGCCTTTCAGCTTGAGGCCTTTGTCCAGCAGTGGATGTCTTCCAGCTGATTGGATGGATGACTTCGCTGCACCAGTTTTGGCTTGATAATGCAGCACATCAAATTCCACATTCAAGTAATTCTCATGACAACAGAGAGTACTAAATATCCATCAGCTAATTATATAATAAAAAGTATACAAATTATTTTTGTAATTTTAATTCAATAAAATTATTTCTATGCCTGTTTAAAAGAATGCTGATAGAGATGTAATTAAAAAAAAAAAATTTGGTTTAATATTATTTATTTTATTAATCATTATCACTTTTTTGTTGCTGTTTCAATCAACTTTTAATACTTAACATAAATTAGTTTGGAAATTTGCTGCTTATTATTTTAATAATAAAATAATAACATACTTGAAATGTTATCAAAATTCTTAAAAAAACATTTAAAAATTTATTTAATTATTCATAAGAAAGCAATGGTACTGATTGACATTTTTAATAATTTATCCGAAAAAATTTTTTCTTCAATGCAAATAATTTCTATTTAAGTTTATTAATATACCAAAAATGTTTCTGTAGTCTGTATATGTTCGTGTTGAAAGAACGAATATAATTTTTATTTTAAAAGTCTATTACGAAATTATAACACTTACCAGCAAAGAAGAAGAAGAAATGTGCCTTTATGGGCAGAAGTTTCTTGTCGATTTTGAACTTCATGATGAATGAATATTTTTTTACAATATAATTATACAGTACATCGTATTTTACATTTAACAATGCACAATAATGCTCCGTTCACAGGTCATTAGCCGAGATAACACGCGTACATTGCGAACTTGACTCGACGGCTTTCTATTCTCGTATCGTATAAAATTATAATCAGTCGTTCACTAAATACCTAATGTTATTGTTTACACAATTCGATATGTGTAACCACAGATAAAAATAAACTAGTATAAGATAATGACAGTTGTCTATGACTCTACAAAAGTTCATACCAACCATAGACGAAATACAAATTAGATTTATTGGTTTAACTACATAAATAAACAAATATTATTTAGACCCTAAAATATTTTAATAATGTTAAAAAAAAATTAAATAATTTAAAAAAGTACGATAAATTAATCTATCTGCACAGGAGTACACATAATATCTTTTTACATCTCTAATAATAAAATTATTTCGTAATCTTTTAAACTTGATGAATTTTATATATATTTTCAATATTTTAAAATGACAATAAAAATAGTAATAATTAATTAATATTTAATACCGACTGTAATTAATTCACATTTATGCATGACATTGCATGTTAGAATTGTATTTTGGAATTATCAAAGAAAGAATAATGATATGTAAAAAAATAATTAAAATGAAAAATACCTTAACATTACTCCGTAAAATATTAAATTCGTTTTTACTACAAACTCATGAAATCATTATCTTTTTTTTTTAAATAATTTATGCCAAAAAGGGGTTTTGATGCGTATGCCATATCCAATCGATGTGCGTTATGAATATATATTTAAAAAAGTAAAACGTTCGATTATTGTTTTTAAAATTGAACGAAAAACATATATCCTCCTTCCTTTGTTTTTAAATAAATTAAAAGTACAACAATGGAGGAGGAAGAGGATTTTGTAGGTTGTATTAGTTGCATGAATAATAAAGATTTATGCGACCTATTTGCTGTTTACGCCGAAAATGAAGAAACCTACGCGCAAATGTTAAAATCATGTTTTGATATTAAGGTTATGTTTACATTTAAATCGAACTTTTTACAGTACGACTATTTTCCTATTTTAACATATTTTATCTTGTATTATTTTAAATTACATACTTTGTTTATTAAGTGTTGATGTGATTATAGGTTTCTAACGAATATAAATTTATTTGTTCCGATTGCGCCGAGAAATTGGAGAAAGCTTCGACCTTTAAGAATCAAACCAATAAAAACCTAGCGATGCTTCAAAGTATTAAAGGTAACAATGTCTTAAATATTTTACGTTCTGATTAATTATAAGCTGATAGTAAACAGCCATTAAGATATTTTTGACACGTAATAGTTTCTAATAAAATCGTTTAATGTCTATCAAATCTTTTATTAAGTTGACAAAGCTATGAAATAATCAAGACGCCATCTGATTATCAATTATTAATTTATAAAATCCTAATACAGACGAAGAGTACCTCGACGAGTCTATCCTGGAGGAAGGCGAGAGCTTCACAGCAAATCAGCACGCACCTAATAGGACCACCATCGGCAAGACCACAGAGTTGACACCAAATTCGGAAGACAATGACGGTACCACAAACTCCTATGACCATTGGAAATTATTTCCAGTATATCATCAGCTATAAATTTCACTAACAATTATGATGTTTATATAACGTAACGTTATACTGCATGAAGACGTTATGTAACCATATTATTATGGATCGAGGATAAATAAAAATGTCGTCGAAGTGAAAGAGCAGATAATTCAATATGTGAGTGGAACTGATGATGATGATGTGGCTCAGTGATAGGAGAATTGGACTGAAGACCATTGGTGGTGAGTCTCTGTTGCAGACCGTCTAGGTACCGCCGCAGTGCCTGTAGTAGCCGACAGATAGTACTGTGCGAACGTTACCATGATCCGGTTTGAAGGGCGCTGTAGCTATAATTGGTGGTAGGTTGTTCATTGTTCATGCAGACCGTCTATGTAGGTACCACCGCAGCGCCTATTGCAGCCAAACTACTGTGCTAATATTGCTGTGTTCCGGTTTAAAGGGAGCTGCAGCCAGTGAGATTGCTGGCGTAACGAGGCTTAACATCTTATGTCTCAAAGCGACGAACAAAATGTGATGCTGTGTACATCATCTTAACTAGCGCCACGTTGTTATGATTTAACGTATTTCATCCATTAAGATCATGTTAGATGTAAAAAATCATATTACGCAGTCATAAAGTCTCGTTACCGCAGTAATTTCACTAGCTACAGCGCCCTTCCAACCGGATCACAGTACCGCCTGTCGGCTGCAACAGGCGCTGCGGTGGTACCTACCTAGACGGTGTGCAGCAACAGAGACACTACCACCAATAATAGCTACAGCGCCCTTCAAACCGGATCACTGTAATGTTGGCACAGTACTGTATGTCGGCTGCAACAGGCGCTGCGGCGGTACCTACCTAGACGGTCTGCAGCAACAGAGACACTACCACCAATAATAGCTACAGCGCCCTTCAAACCGGATCACAGTAACGTTCGCACAGTACTGTATGTCGGCTGCAACAGGCGCTGCGGCGGTACCTACCTAGACGGTCTGCAGCAACAGAGACACTACCACCAATAATAGCTACAGCGCCCTTCAAACCGGATCACAGTAACGTTCGCACAGTACTGTATGTCGGCTGCAACAGGCGCTGCGGCGGTACCTACCTAGACGGTCTGCAGCAACAGAGATATTTGTTTTTGTTTCGGGGAGGGATCTTCGAAAGATACTCAGCTTCTGAGGGCAAGTCAGGGTTATATAAGATTCTTATTAACTAAAACCCCCTCTATGTGATCTGCATCAGTGAATTAGGGGAGTCCCCTCTACACTTTGTGTAATACATCTCCGTGGAGGGGCCTAAACCCTTGTAGGCACCATCGCTGAGCCCCCACACTCAAAGCCTACGAACCCTTAAACTCTTCTAGTCACCTTTTACGCTTACTTTGGTCATATTCTTACTGGCCAGAGATTACAGAGCCCTACAAGTATTCATATAAAGATACAGACACACACACACCCAGAAACACACAGACAGACAGACAGACACACATGTACACAGTCACGCACACAGACACAGGCACAGTCACGCACACAGACACAGTCACACACAGACACACCCAAACACACACGCACGGACACACGCACGAATACACACACACGCACAGACACACACACGCACGGACACATGCACAGACACTCACACACACGCACAGACACACACACACGCACAGACACACACACGCACGGACACACACACACGCACAGACACACACGCACGGACACATGCACACACACACACGCACAGACATACACACACGCATAGACATACGCACAGACACACACACGCACAGATACACACACACATGCGCACAGACACACACGCGCGCACAGACACGCGCGCGCACAGATACACACACGCACACACACACACACACACACGCACACACACACACGCACAGACACATTTGATACACAAATAGTTATAAATAGTTCAATGCGTGCCTACAGACGACGGCAACTACGCTGATACACAATGAAGAGTTTTATATTTACAGACGCACACGAACAGAGCCGCGCGCCATACTTGAATTATCTATACAGATAATAAATTGCAAATTACTGTATTGATAATAATATATATTTTAGTTTCGACCGTATCTGGTCTACTTTATAATCTTATCTAGCGTTACAAATGATTTGTGATAAAGCGATAAATTAGCGAATGTCGATGCCTTTTTTGGATGTCGGAAATAGAAAGAGGTTAATAATTTAACATAAAACCTTTTTCTATGTCTATACCAGATATTCACATACTAGATACTTAATGAAGTATTTACTTAAGCACATTCATATTGTATGCTGAAATATATATAAATTGATATATTTTTTTTAATTTTACGAGACAAACGCAACGTACTTTTCAGCACATGATGATAAGTTATACGCATGAGTATAACGCGGCGCTAGTTAGGATGATATATTATGTAGTACCACATTGCGCTCGTGATTTAAAAAAAAAAATTGACTCTCGTTACCCCAGTAATTAAGGTAAACGGAGTACTGTTTGGCGACAGAAATAGGTGCTGGCTTACCTTGAGACCTTACCATCAGTGATGTAGTTTATAGTCGTTTAAAGGGAAGAGATGAGGGCAAAGGTATAGTGAAGATGCGGTCATCATAGTTCTCATCTTAATTCGACCTGTGTTGTCTTTCATAGTGAAAAAGCTGTTGCATTTTACCACCATGGACCGCTTCACCATTTTGCGAGTGGACCAGTGATGCTGTACTAGCGAAGGTCTAATAACATTTGGGTCTATTATCGTTTCATTCATTCTATTGCAGACGTCGGCGAAGATCACGAGATCCAAGCGCTGGACGAGACTACGTGCATCTACTGCAACGTTCAGCTGCCGACGGCTGAGGAGGTGGACCACCACGTGCGCGTCGTGCACGGACTCGAACCCAGGACCGGGATGCGAGTGAGGGAGTGCTCGCTCTGCGGCGCATCACTAAGGGACCTAGCTGATCACATTAACAGGTGCCATAAACCAACCTTACTACTCTCTGGTTGCGTCGATGATCAACTTCTGGACCACCACCGCCATATAAAGCTGCTGCTGGTATAGAACAGCTGTCGGCTATCGTGAAAACCAGCTTCCTTATACTAACAGGAAATATGTAAATGTAGGAAGGTGATAGGGAGTGTGATGAAGGAACAAGGAATAGAGACAGAGTAGATAAGTAGATATATAGAGTGTGTAATAATATTGTAAGAAATATATAAATAAACATAAATATAAGAAGATAATATACACTAGATATATATATATAAGGAAACGTGATACTAGATAAGGATATGCGAAGTGTGGAATTAGATAAGTAAAAAAAAAAAAAGCAAACCTCTGATAGAATAGAAAAGTAAATTTAGAGACGGATGAAAGGAGAAAGGATGGAGAGTGAGAGATGGAAAATGAAGAGAGAAAGAAGAAAAGGGAGGAAGAATGAGGCAAGTGAGAAGGATAAAGGATAAGGAATTAATAGCAAAATAAATATTAATAAAGAGACCAAAGAACAAAGAAGGATAGGTCCGTAGATAAAACAAACTAGGGGGAAGGCTTTTAAAAAAAAAAATAACGTGATGTGTCACAGGTGCCACAGCGCCAGCTCGGAAGCCGAGGGTCGGCAGTACGCGTGCCACTTCTGCGAGAACGTGTACAGCAGCAAGAAGGCCTGCTTCACACATCTGAGGATGAAGCATGGATGTAATGGGCTTTTTACTTCACCAATAATTTCAGCCTGCTGGTGGTCCTCACCTGAACGAAGGTCTAGATGTCTAGGATGAGAGCCTGCACCACATTGTCCTCATCGCTCTGTGACATATGCTAAGTCTCGTTACACCAATAATTTCATCAGCTACAACTTCCTTCAATCCGGAACTGATATATGCATATTACTGTGATCCGGTTTGAAGGGTGCTGTAGGTATTACTGATGGTAGTGTCTCCGTTGACGGAGACCGTTTAGGTAACATCGCAGCGCGTATTGCAGCAGACATACAGCACCGTGTTCCGGTTTGAAGCGAGTTGTAACTATTGACGTTACTGGGGTAACGACTATTAACATCTTGCCTTAAGGCGTCTGTATAAAAAATTTGATAAATAGATTCATAAACTATTCGATTGGCAGTAAAACTGTGCAACGACCACACTCCGAAGTACTCGTCGAGCGACCGGAAGAAGTGCCACATCTGCCAGCGGGACTTCAGCCAGAAGCAGATCCTGAACAACCATCTGTGGAAGGCGCACGGATACGAGGTACTACTATCAAAAACTGATATCATCACCATCAGCCGACAGACCCCCACAGTTGGACATAGGCCTCGCCCAAAGACCCTACATCGATGGGTTCCGCGTTGCTCGCATCCAGGACTGACGGCCGTTGGGGCAGTAAGGTCCTCGAGTGACGCACGAGCACCAGCATACTAATCTCGTTTTTTTTTATTTCACGAAGATATGAACAAGACGTTCACCTGATGTTAAGTGGAACACGTGCTCATAACGATGCCGCGCTGGTGAAGATGATACGTATTTAACCAGCTACAGCGCCCTTCAAACTGGAACAATGTGGTGAAAGTTGGGATGATGTACTGCACCACATTGAGCTCATGATTGAGTTCCTAGACTCTCCACCAACAGGTGGCTCCCTGTCTGGTAGGCAAGCTTCAAAACCTGGTATGATGCTGGTATCTTGGATCCGGAGCAACATGGATACACTGATGACCCAGTGTCGAAGAACAGGTCCACTTGCAGCTTACGCAGACCAGCTTCAGTCTTCAACGGGCTCGGGCAAAAACCTGTTCCAGCTGTTATACCAGCGAAGAAAAGCTCATTGGCAGCATTAGTCTTCTGTCAAAAAAGATGATGCAGGAGTCAGATGAAGACACCCTTTAGAGTAGCTATAGAAGCAAACAAAATGGCCACCGGTTTTGCGGTGGGGACTGCTGTGGTGGTAACCCTCATCCTTCACTATCGTATATGGTTCCTGAGGTTCATAACAAACCAGTAGAAGCTCCACTCCAACTCCTCAATCCTCGAAAGGTGGAGAAGCGGAAGGCGTTCTTCTGCCCTCTGTGCAACGAGAGGGTGAGCTACGGTACCAACTTCAGCGCGCATCTGCTGCACCGGCACCAGGTGCGGGAGCAGGTGGAGCAGCTCGAGTTCAGCACCATGGATGGTGAGTAGCCAATAAACATACTGCATTAACGAGAATTAATATCTTATCACTTAGTGATGAGTAGAATGTGTAGTGTATATCATCCAAATCAGCGTCACTTTTTTTTTTTTTTTTTTTTTTAACCTGTGTAGCAAAATGCTAACGGACCGCACATCTCGGCCGGTAACGGGATAGTGTCAGACTCCAGCCCACTAAAAAGCTTCACGCGGTATTCCAATCACATCCGACATGCCCGAGAGTCACACGGGATGACATCGATCAGTTCTTCCGCAACCCCCGAAATCAGCGTCACGTTAGGGGTAGATGTATCACTTACCATCGAGTGAATATCTTGCGCGCGCTATCGCCACGAGAGTATGCGTAAGAATTTCCCCCACGTATAAAAAAAATGGTTAGGTTAGGTTAGGTTAGGATTTATTATATACGACGGGCCCCTAGCCGGGCACGGTGTGAGGGGGCCTTCGGGCCGTTGGGCGTGGCCCTTTGGGCCTTTTGTCGTGTTTCCCCTGGGGGTGCGTCCCCCGGGGGAGTCTTGGTTTTCGTCCCCTCTCCCTCGTCGAAGTGGTGGGGTGGGGGGGTCTGGAGGGAGGAGGCCGCCGCCCAGTTCCTTCACGGGAAGGCGGCGGCCGGGCATGCGCTCCGTCGTGGGCGCGCGCGGTCGTCTATGGGGTCGGGGGGCCCCAACGTGTCGGTCCCGCGAGGGGCCGGTACGGGACGGAGTTTATACGCGGAGGCGCCCGGAGAATTGCTTGGCTGAAACCCGGGCGTCTCCAGTATGCGTATTGCGGGACAAGCGGTGGTGGTTTTAGTGGGTATGGGGGTCACGCACAACATCTCAGTGGCCCCGAGCCCCACATAACTTGGCGTCTCCCCCCTGAAAAGGACGCTGGGTATGCGGTAACAGCATTTCCACCACCGATATCAAAAAAAAAAAAAAAAAAAGGATTTATTATATACGGGGTGGAATACGTGTCACTGCCCGGGCCCTCCACGGAGGAGGGCTCGTGGGCGAAGGTGGTCGGCCGGAAGGCGCGGGCCAGGGCCGCGAAGAAGTCGGCCCCCGCCAAGAAGGCGGACCCCGCCAAGAAGGCGGACCCCGCTAAGAAGGCGGCCTCCGCCAAGAAGGGGACCAAGCTTGCGCCGCCCAAGACGGCCGCGGTGATAATTAAGCTGCGGCCCGAGGCGGTGGCCGAGGGGACGTCTTACCGGGAGGTCATGAGCTCCCTGGTGAAGACGTCCGCCCTCGAGGACTTGGGCCTCGTGGGCCAAGTGCGGGTGCGGCGCACCATGGCGGGGGCCCGCCTGTTCGAGCTGGGTGCCAGCCACGGCCACGACGTCGCGGACCAGCTAGCGGAGAAGATGAAGACTTCGCTAGCTGGGGTGGCCGACGTCGTCCGGCCGGTCAAAACCGCGCATCTGCGGGTGACCGAGCTGGACGACTCGGCCACCAAAGAGACGGTCGAGGCTGCGGTCGTCGCAGCAACGGGCTGCCCAGCCGGGCAGGTGAAGGCCCTGTCCGTAAGGGACGCGCCCGGGGGGATGGGCACCACCATCGTTACGTGTCCGGTCGCCGCCGCGAAGCTGCTGGCGGAGAAGGGCCGCGCCCTGGTCGGGTGGACCTCGGCCAGGATCGTGGCTCTGGAGCAGCGCCCCTTGCGCTGCTTCAACTGCATGGCGATCGGGCACACCTCCGCTACGTGCCCATCCCCCAAATGCCGAAAGGATCAGTGCTTCCGATGCGGGAAGGTGGGTCACAGGGCCGGCGAGTGCCAGTCGGAGTTCCGATGCTCCGTCTGCGCCGACTCTGGTCGGAAGTCCAACCACTTGATGGGGGGGAGAACTTGTCTCCCCCCCCCCAGGGTCAAGGGAAAGGCTGCGGCCGGGACACCTTCCCGCGTCGCGGAGAAGAATAGTGCGCCTGCAGGAGGTGAGAACATGGTCATCAATTAATTGATGGCCCACATCTCACTCCTGCAGGCGAATCTCAACCACTCCGCCAGCGCTCAGGACTTGTTCCTGCAGTCGTTGGCGGAGTGGGGATGCCACATTGGCGTGGCATCAGAGCCGTACAGGATTCCCGCCCAATCATCCTGGGTTGGGGACCTGGACGGCACGGTGGCGGTGCTGGCGAGAGCGGGCGCCTGCCCCCTCTTCAAGTCACTAGAGAGGGGGCACGGCTACGCGGCGGCAGGTTGGGGGAGGTACGCTGTCATCGGGGTGTACTTCTCCCCCAACCGATCCCTGGCAGAGTTCGAGGTGTTTCTCGACTCTGTCAGGGCCGCCGCGGGCAGGTTGTCACCGAGGGAGATCTTGGTCCTCGGCGACTTCAACGCCAAGTCTCGCTCTTGGGGCGGCACCGCCACCGACGCGAGAGGCAGAGCAGTTGAGGCATGGGCACTGCTCTCCGGTCTGAGCCTCCTCAACGAGGGAAACGCGCTCACGTGCGTGCGAGGGTCGGGGGGTCCATCGTGGACCTCTCCTTTGCCTCACCGGCGCTCGCGCGCCGTGTGGCAAATTGGCGGGTGGAAGAGGAGGTGGAGACCTTATCGGATCACCGATATATCAGGTTCGAGGTCTCCCCTCCTCAGGGGCGCGGCACAACATCATCGCGCCCCGGGTTCCACTTCCCTCGTTGGGTCCTCGGCAAGTTCGACAAGGAGCTCGCCGAGGAGGCGGCGCTGTTCCAGAGATGGAACATGCCCCGAGGCTCAGACGACGTCGGCGTCGACGAGCTGGAAGGTCGCATCCACAGCGCTCTTCAGGAGGTGTGCGAAGCGGCCATGCCTAGGATGCGGCGACGTCCTGCGTACCGCCGCCAGCTGGTACTGGTGGTCGGAGGAGCTCTCCGGCCTCCGGGCGGCGGCCCAGGCTCGTCGCCGGGCACTGCAGCGTTGTCGGCGTCGGCGCACGCAGGTGACGGGGGAGGAGGATTGGCTGCAGGATCAGTATGCGGAAGCCCGCAAGACCCTGCGGCTCGCCATAGTCCGGGCGAAGACCCTTGCCTGGGAGGAACTACTGGCAGGGGTCGACAGGGATCCATGGGGCGCCCGTTCAAGACGGCACGGAAGAAGCTCTGTGCCGCAGGCGCCCCCTTAACGGAGGCCCTGGACCCGGACTTCCTCCAAGGGGTAGTGGACCGGTTGTTCCCGGGGGCTGACGCGTCATTCCAGCCCCCGGTTATGTCCACCACCGCCCCCGCGGCGGCCACAGAGGAGGTCCCTCCCCTGACGGAAGAGGAGCTGGACGTGGCCCTGGATCGTCTCCGGGGTCGACGTACGGCTCCGGGGCCCGACGGGGTCCCATCGAGGGCCCTCTGAGTGGCCGCCAGTCACCTGCGCGAGGAGCTCCGGGGACTGTACGACGCCTGCATTCGGCGCGTACAGTTCCCGGAGCGCTGGAAGACGAGCAGGCTTTGCCTGCTGCGGAAGGGGGACCGTGACCCCGACTCCCCTTCCGCGTACAGACCGATCGTCCTTCTGGACGAGGCGGGTAAGGTCTTCGAGAAGATCTTGGCCGGCCGTCTCGTTCGGCACCTCGCCGAGGTGGGACCGCGCCTCCTTGAGGCCCAGTACGGATTTCGGGCAGGGCGATCCACGTTGCTCGCCCTGCTCGACCTGAAGGGCCTCTGTCTGGAGGCCTTCGGTGACGGCGAGGTGGTCCTGAGGGTATCCTTAGATATCGAGAACGCCTTCAACAGCTTGCCATTCGCGACGATCAGGGGGGCGCTGGAGTTTTTCCGGCTTCCCCCCTACATGGTCGGGCTGTTGGGGGCGTACCTCAAGGACAGGACGATCGTCTGGGTTGATGGCAGCGGCGAATTACATCGGCGGCGCGTGGAGAGCGGGGTTCCACAGGGGTCGGTCTTGGGCCCCTTGCTGTGGAACCTCGCGTACGACTGGCTGCTGCGGCAGCCGGTCCTCCCCGGGACGAGGGTACTATGCTACGCGGACGACACCCTCGTCTTGGCCCGGGGGAGGAGTTACGACGAGGCTGCTCGTCTGGCCGCCACTAGCACGTCGCTGGTAGTGGACCGGATCGAGCAGCTGGGTCTGAGGGTCTCCGTCACGAAGACGGAGGCCCTCCTCTTCCACGGACCCTGCAGGGGTCCACCCCGGGGCGCGATCATCCCCGTCCGGGGCGAGAGGGTCCCAGTGCGGGGAGCCCTCAAGTATTTAGGGCTCACTCTGGACGGGCGATGGAGCTTCGGAGAGCACTTCGAACGGCTTCTCCCGAAGCTCACCGCCACCGCCGCTGCGCTGGGCAGATTGCTGCCCAATGTCGGGGGGCCGGGTCATTTGTGTCGGCGCCTATACTCTGGCATCCTGCGGAGTATGGCACTGTACGGTGCGCCCGTATGGGTGGATAGGTGCGAGACCGCCAGGAACGGGCCCGTGTTGAAGAGGGCCCAACGTATCCTGGCGGTCCGAGCCTGTCGGGCGTACCGTACGGTGTCCTGGACGGCGGGTACGCTTTTCGCGGGCGATGCGCCTTGGCATCTACAGGCGCAGTCGCTCGCGGAAGTGTACCTCTTCCTGCGGGATGCCGGAGAGCGTCGGCCGGACCCGGCCACGGTCCGCCGGATCAGGCGCGTTGCCCATGACGCCCTGATCCGGCGGTGGGAGACGGAGTTAGGTAACCCTGCCGCCGGCCAGGACACGGTGGAGGCCATCAGGCCCCACCTGTCCCGGTGGATGAGCCGGCGGTACGGGGCCTTGACGTTCCACCTGGTGCAGGTGCTGACAGGCCATGGATGTTTCGGCAAGTACCTACACCAGGTGGCTCGTAGAGAGATGACGCAAGAATGCGTCGAGTGTGGTGCGCCGATTGATACGGCGCACCACACTCTGGCGGAGTGCCCGGCATGGGGGCCGCAACGCCACGCCCTCGTCGCGCAAGTCAGCAGTGAACTCTCGCTGCCGACTGTAATCGATCGTATGTTGAGCTGCGAGAGGTCTTGGAAGGCGGTGGCCTCCTTCTGCGGCGCAGTGATGCGTCAGAAGGAGGCCGCCGAGCGCACGAGGGAGGCCGACGCCGCTGCCGCACCTTGCAGGCGGCGGCGGGCCGGCGGGAGAGCGCGGCGGCAGAACCACGCCGTCCGCTTCCTCCCGCCGTGAGCGACGGGCCCCTAGCCGGGCACGGTGTGAAGGGGCCTTCGGGCCGTTGGGCGTGGCCCTTTGGGCCTTTTGTCGTGTTTTTGGAGTCTTCGTTTTTGTCCCCCCTCCCTCGTCGAAGTGGGGGGGGAGTCTGGAGCGAGGAGGCCGCCGCCCAATTCCTTCACGGGAGGGCGGCGGCCGGGTGTGCGCTCCGTCTTGGGCGTGCGCGGTCGTCTGTGGGGTCGGGGGGTTCCAACGTGCCGGTCCAGCGAGGGGCCGGTACGGGACGGCAGGTGGGTGCCTTTGCTCCCCGCGGGCACCCACCAGGAGGAGTTTTATACGCGGCGGCGCCCGGAGAGTTGCTTGACTGAAACCCGGGCGTCTCCAGTATGCGTATGGCGGGACAATCGGTGGTGGTTTTAGTGGGAATGGGGGTCACGCACAACATCTCAGTGGCCCCGAGCCCCACATAACCCGGCGTCTCCCCCCCTGAAAAGGACGCTGGGTATGCGGTAACAGCATTTCCACCACCGATATCAAAAAAAAAAAAAAAAGGATTTATTATATACGGCCGCGGTTGTTCCGAACGAAGATCCCGTGACTTCGTCAAACGCCGAAGGTGACCACCAAGTGGGTAAAAATCTCCACATAGCTTTGACTTCCCCCCAAAAGGCAGAGTATCTTTTCGAAGATTCTCCCCCCCCCCACACACACACACACAAAAAAGATTTTTATATATCCGTCGCGATGGCTACAACTATACTTCCAATGACGTCATTGCAGCGTCTCTTCAGCATGTTCCACCATCTCCAGTCTCCGTCACACCTGGCATTTGTTACAGACTTCATGCTGTTTAAAAGCGCGATACAGGAGGAGACTAAGTTCCGGTTCCGGAAGACCACGGCGAGCAAGCAGACCATAGAGGGCGTCCGCTCTCACTACATGTGCAGCCAGTCCGGAATATACGTGTACCAGGTGCCTCTCGTTTATAGATACACCTGGAACGAGGAACTGGGTCAGCCTTCTCGTTCCCGGAGACCGTCTAGGTAGGTACCACCACAGCTCCTACACCTGTCACCAAAGAGGAGCGTGTTAAAAGGCGCTGCAGCTAGTAGAAATTACTGCAGTAATGAGAAGACCTCACGTCTCACTAGGAGCACCATGTGCTGCAGTGTATATGATCCTAAGTAGCACGGTCGTTGTGAACTGATGGTATCATCATCATCACGTGAATATCACGCTCGTCTTGTAGCTTTGTCATTAAAAAAAAACGTGATCATCATTTTGTGCTGCTGATGCTGTGGACATACTCAGCACCACTTGGAGATTGGGTTATGGTTCATTCTCTAAGTGTTGCCCAACCTGGTCGTAGGTCTCTGCTGACGGAGACTGTCCAGGTAACCACCGCAGCGCCTATAGCACCCGACAGACAGCAGTGTGCAAACATTACTGTGATCTGGTTTGAAGGATTAGATATTGGAGCTGGCAGGTCGCTATTGCCGGAGACCGTCTAGACAGTTACCGCGGCTCCTATTTCAGCCGACAAACAGTACTGTGCAAGCATTACTGTGTTCCGGTTTGAAGGGCGCTGTAGGTAGTAAAATTACTGCAACAAGGAGACTTAACATGTTTATATCCTGATCAGCGCCGCGTTGTTATGGGCGGCGTATCACTTACCATCAGGTGAACGTCCCGCTCCCGTCTCGTCGCTTTGAAGACTTAACAGCTTCCGTGGATGTATGACGTCCACCACCTGTTGTTGACTGTCCCGCCATGAATTGGGGGTGTTTCCAGGGTAAGGGCAAGCGGCCAGCGCCGGAGAGGCAGATATACAAAACGGGCAAAGCGTGCCCCGCCCACATGATCGTCACGGAGACAATGGACCGCGTGCTGGTCACGTTCTACAAGACCCACGTGGGGCACGGCAGTGAGCAAGAATTCCTCCTCATCTTTTTCTCCTCTCTTCACATCGACATCCAAAAACGTCCATTGCTTGACATCTTAGATGAAGAATTGGCCATCTTCTACTCTTTTATGGATGGAACCCACGGGACCTAAGCCAACGTCATCAGCTCGTGGTGCAACCTGGTAATCAACAAACGAGACTCTGGCTCCCACCCACCCGTATTGGACCAGCGTGGTAGGAACTGGCCCAAATCCTCACATGAACCTTGACAACTACGACTCCTGGTGGCCGGTGATGTAAGCAGCACAGGGGCATGTGGGAATCTTTGGAGACCTTAAAGACCTATGTCCAGCTTGCAGATGGGAGTGCATAGTGGGTCTTCTCCTCTCTCCTTGCAGTTTTTTTCTGCAACATCAGTTCTTCTAAGAAGGCTTACTCCGTCACCTCAGGACCTGACTCCACTGTCCAGAGCTTTGACAAAGCGAAGAATGTTTGACGCCGTCACCAAGAACAGCTCACAGACCCTGACCACATCACGATGGAACAGTACCCGGTTTCCGTTCCTCACATCCAATTCCAATTTCCAATGTTTTATAATAATAGCAGGATGTACGGAAATACCTAATCCTTGTCCACGTTCCCCCCCTCCCATTTCCGGTGCCCAGCGTGCCCTTACTACGAGCCCCGGGAGCCGAAGAGGGCCAAATGCGATCAGTCGGACGGCGACTCCTCGCCGCAGCTGATATGCGACGCGTGCGGCGCCGGCTTCTCCGGCGTGGACAAGTTCAAGAGCCACGTCGCCTCCCACGGCCTGAAGCTGTTCCCGTGTGAACATTGTGATGACGTAAGCATCATTTAGCAGCAGACCTTCACCATGCATCTGGCTTCACGGTCTCCGAGAGCCGTCTAGAGCAGTACCACACAGCCATAGGGGACGCACTTCAGGGGAACACTGGTTCTGGTCCGTGCCGATGATATACCGGAGCTCCTCCAAACATTACTGTGTTCCGGTTTGAAGGGCGCTGTAGCTAATGTAATTACTGGGGTAACGAGACTCAACATCATACATAAAACCTTGATATACATATATTAGTGTGTATATATAGAGTATAATATTACTTTTCGTAACGGAAACCGCCTTGGTGACCAAATCCGGTTATAACCAGTTTTCTCTGAGCATTTCAACCCATCATCCAAGGAGCTCGCCGTGATCTATCAGCAGCACTAAACGCAGCCCCTCCGCCCGCACAGCTGTTCCAGAACATCGACGCCTGGACGCGTCACGTGAAGATCGAGCACGACGGAAACCTTGTATAGATCGTCAAGATCATCATCATCAGCTGACGGACGTCCACTGCTGAGCAGAAGCCTGCTCCGGAGATCTCCACAGAGTTCATAGGGAATCGGACCTTAGCCCTCCACGCTCATGGTCAGAGCCTCGTCTGCTCTTCAGCAAGATGCCCTACATGCAGATGAAGACGACTTGGGCTCCGTAAGAACCCCTCACACCCCTTGTATAGTTAATTCCAAATATTTTATTTCTGTAGTCTTGCAACACCGGTTCATTTCATTTATAACATTGATGGAATTTCATACAAAAAAAAAAATTATGTTCCCACTGCTGGGATTAGGAAATCATTTCAACGGAAGCTTATTTTGTGCACAAAACTAACCTATAGCAGGTTTATTCATTATGGACTCGATTAATATATTCTTGTAGTGGTAACATTGACTAGGACAGAAAAAAAAAATTGTCTATGATAGTTTTCTGTGAACCTCTATAGTCTATGAAGTGTTACCCGCGTCAATCGGATGTATTAATCAATGGAGGTGGCAACGAAACTATGAAATCCTCAATAGGATGTAACAACTCTAGATGGATGAGCGCACGTTTGTTTATCAGGTCTTCACCAGTCAGCACTTGGTTTTCGGTGATGATATCCTGGGTTACCACCCACCACATCTTCCACGTGGTCTACTACATTGTAGTAAAGATCCACCGGCATCACATTCAGTAAGCAGCTATGCTCGTTACTGGTGACTAGCAAAGAGTGAGGTACTCTCACTTCACTCCTTACCGTACAACAGTAAACGTCAATCGATCATCCTCCGATAGATGCCCACTGCTGGACGTAGGCCTCCCCCAAAATAAGTCTACATCGATGGACCTTCAGTCTGCATGACCACCTCCGACCGCCGTTTATAAAAGTGAATTTGGACTATTTCCCACTACCCTGGCCCAATGGTTGGAAGTCAGAGCTTCTGTTGATCAGCAGGCTGCACCACGAGCTGGTGAGGTTCGGGTTGAGCTTGGCTCCCGTGAGTTGCGCTCGAGCCCTCACCTCCCTAATATGAAATAGTCATCATCAGCCGATAGACGTCCACAGCTGGACATGGCCCCCGCCCACAAAGATCACATACAGTCAGCATGGTCTCCTGTACCGCTGGGCACGGGGGGTTGTATGTAGTGATACATACTGGTGGATTTGGGCCATTTCCCACGACCCTGGCTCAATGTCTGTTGGTTGGAAGCCAGAGGCTCGTCTGTTGATCATCAGGCTGCACCACGAGCTGGTGAGCTTGGCTTGGCTCCCATGAGTTGTGCGGTAACCCTTGCACCTCTAATGTGAAATAGTACACGTAAGAGCAAGTAAATATATTGGTGTGCGTATAGACTAGCGTTTGACGTTTCGTCAGCTGTACGCCGGCCGGACGCCATCTTTATCAGCGAAGCCACAGATTATATAATTCAGTAAGACTAAAATGTTAATTTTTTTTTTAATAAATGATCGCCAGCCGTTTTGTTTTAATGATTTGTACCAATAAAGATGTCGCACAATGTTGTTTTTTTTTTGCGCATTTAAAACGGCAATAATTTTTATTTTTTCAAAATGGCGGTTAGAACCGCCTGATAACGGTCACCTGATGGTAAGTGATACGTCTGCCGATAACGTGCCGTTAACGGTACACCTCAGTGTACTCGTCGTCTCCGATGTGTAGCCTCTACTCCAGTAATCTCGATAGTTAAACGTCCTTCAAACCGGAACTGATTTCTTTTCGCGCATGCCGTAGGGCCAGTATGATGACGATAACCGTTTGCATTAGTATTGGCCGAGCAGACGAAGGTACCTTCCATGTATCAAAAATCAATGTTCTTTATACAAGCGACAAGACGAGCGCGACGTTCACCCGATTGTAAGTGATACGCCCATAACAACGTGGCGCTAGTTAGAATGATATATACTGCACCACATTGCGCTTGTATGAGTCGTATGTTAAGTTTTGCTACCACAGATAACTAGCAACGGCGCCCTTTAAGTCGGTTCTGGCTCTCACCAACCAGCGTGGTGCGAAATGTTCGATATCCCCTCCACATGAATCCCTGCCCGATCGATGTGGCAATCCTTGGGGCGAGGCCCATGTCCAGCAGTGGACGTCCATCGGTCAATGATGATGATTAAGAATTAAATAATTCAAAGACGTATAAATATATATTTGATATAATTTATAAGAAGCGTATTACATTTTAATCAGACCGAAAAAGATTTTTTTTTGAATTCATAGACAATAGTTAAATTTGCCATAGTGCTAATAAAATAAGTCATTGTTTATGGTCAAACATATATAAGATATTTACTTTTATGAATGTTAAAAAAATTTGTTTTTTTTTTGTCCTTGCGCAGGAGCGGAAGGATCTGGACCTTCTGGAGGGAGTCAGGTTTGTAAGAAATTTCTAACCTATAAAAGTTATGTGACTGCGCTGGAAGGTATGTGTTGATAGGAATACCATATGCGACCTACCCAACATCCCGAAGGCCTCTGATCTTCCAGAACCAATCATCATCATCATTGGGTGTCTTCCAAACCGGTGAACAATAATCTTTTGATATATCATTAGAACTGTATATTTAGTAGTTCACTTCTGAATCCCTGGGTACTGGCGCGCGGCAGGTGGGGCAGGTCCTCTGCTTACTCAGCCAGGGTTTTATGCAGGATGTGTGGAAGCGGTGAGTGCATGGCAGCACGGTGACGCTGCAGACTGAGTCCAAGCACACCGCGCACGACTCGCAAGTAACGTCGCGGTTGCGGCTGAAAATTGATTATCACAGTGTCATCATCAGCCGAACGGCCTGGACTTCCGTCGATCGATGCACCGCCATTGATCTGCCGGTGGTAGTGTCTCTGTTGCTGCAGACCGATTAGGTAGGTACCGCAGCGCTTACTGCAGCCGACAGGCAGTACTGTGCAGACATTACTGTGATCCGGTTTGAAGGACGCCGCAGCTAGCGTAATTACAAGAATAACGATTATATACATAGTTCTACTTTATGCTCGTTTGTTTGAGACATGTGTCTCGTTACCCCATTGATTGCACTAGCTACAGCGCCTTTCAAACCGGAACACAATACTGTCCGTCGGCTGCAACAGAGACACTATCACCAGTGTTATTAACTAATATAATACTACATAAATCATTATCATCAGCCAATAGACGTCCACAGCTGGACATAGGCCTACCCCAAAGATCCCCACATCGATTGGAAGTGACATAGGGGGGATCTGGGCCGTTTCCCACCACACTGGTGAGATTTGTCTAGTTCCTGTATATCTTCAAGTCTAATTAGACATTTTTCAATTTGTTACCTCGTTTTTATCACCTGTTTAATATCGGGAGTATTGAGAATATAGTATTTTGAAACCTAGTATTGTCATAAAGTAGTAGTGATATATGGAAATGATATATTTATGGGAATATGATAGAATAACCTATCGCACATCAAAAGGCTGTCTTGCAGCTGAAACTTGTTTATATCGTGCAAATTTTTTTATTTCATTTTTAAGCATGCCGCCTATGTCCAGCAGTGGGCGTCTATCGGCTGACGATGACGCATATCGTCGTCACAGAAAATACTTAAATGCACTTACAAAGCTGAGCTAGGAGCACTACTTGTATTTCGACCACCGCCACGAGGACCGTTAGCCGCGCTGCATTGAGGGCTTTCGTTTGATCCTCCGAAGAAGTACGCCAGTCCTGCTCCAATGGCCACGCCCACGACGCCAGCGATTCCAGCCATAGCTAGGCCGGAACTTTCGTTATCCGAAGCGCCATTTTCGTCTTTATCTGTATTGTTGGAACTCATATTTAAAACGAAACGAAACGACAAGCGCGACCGCCGCGCAATAACTTGATAGCTTGTCTAAAACTAATCTAGAACAAAGAGTACAGTGGCGTGTCAAACGAGTACCGCAAAGCTGCCAACATTCAAGAACGAAAAGTATTGCCAGAATAAAATTTATTTATACCCCAATAATACCTTCGTCAGGCAGACCATTTGTGTCACGTTTACTCAATTCAAGGATATTCCTAACCAGTCGATAGTAAAAAAAAATAAAGAACCTTATCTTATTTTGCAAAAGAACGCAGTTGAGAAGAAAAAAAACCGGTTGTTAGATGTACCGTCAGACCATTTTATAATCCGATTTGAAAGGCCTTCTTTTGTTTTACGTTGGTGAACTGCTGTCGCATATTTGCTCTTGCGGTAAAACAGTTTATGTCGGAATTGCACCGACGATGTTCCACCTTCCTTGTCACATCTATAACGGCGCAGCGGAACAGAACAGTCTTGCCCAGTGTGTGGGCATCGGTAAATGATTATTAGTTTACATTTTTGTTTTTCAGTAAATAGATAAAATAAACGTAAATGTGATGAGGAAATGGTAATGAAGAAGTGTTTTATTGACGGTTCCATATTATTATTCATCTTATTGTTATTATTATTCAAATAAATATTTATTTAAAGTATCAACCTGTTGGTCTGTTGGTCTTCGTCACGACTTCAGTGTTCGGATCCGGGATTCCGACAGCTTATTCAACATATCAAAATTGAAATTTTACCTATTTCATTTGTTTTACAAAGTACCTGGTAACAATGCTTTCGAAACCGGTAATACCCTGCGTTCCAAGAAAAAAAAATATTATGCACAAGTTGGCAACATACAGAATCAAAATAATTTTTGTTTCATAATGCTTTAAAATAAAATACTCGTAATGTAATGAATTTAAGAATAATTTAAAATTTTAGTATTGTAAATTAATATTATCATAAATGTAAAATAAGGTGTAAAATCGACTGTTAGAAACTTAAATATATACACTACTTTGATATACTCGGTTCATTGAAGTTATAACAAAAATATCTTAGAGTACACTGTGCTCTATGTCAACGAAAAAGACAACAGATATAGTAAAAAGTACGCGATGTTCCGATGATGATGATGATATGATTACCTACCCAATCGATGTGGGAATGTTCGTGGGAGGCGTATATCCAGCAGTGGACGTTTATCGGCTGATGACGATGATGTATAACATAAATAAAACGACAGCATTTACTCCGGCACCTGATACGCGTACTTTAGTACAAATACCTAGTCCTAAAGCCTGTTCCCGTATACGTGTTGCAATGTGGCATCTATAACGAGTTAGACGCAGTAATTAAAACTTTAAATCGTACTCAAGTTTAAACGGTGAATTTAGTTTGTGTATTAAGTAATTAATAACTTTAACACCATATAAGTTAAATTCAAAAATTAACCATACAATTAAATAATGAAAGCGTGTGCTGTGGTCTCCATTCGGCTCTAGTAAATAAATCGTGTAATTACGTTTAATAAGATTTCATTGTAATTATCTATATAATTGTTGACAAAATTAAATTGTACTTCGTAACCGTGTTGCGTGAAAATGTGCCAGTGAATTGTTTTGATAGTCATCATCATCATCAATCGATGGACGTCCAGCAGTAGACGTCATATTGATTTGTTCGATAAAATTTATTTATCAATACTGTAAGTACAATAAAGATATTTATCATTACTTCTTTTTTTTAATTCTAATATTGTTATCATTAGTTCTTTAATAAATGTAATATATTTGTAAATATCTACTTAACAAACCTGAAAGTCTTCAATCACTGGAGCTTGTAAGGTATCTCCCAACAACTATAAAGTTCAACTTTCAGCAGTAATTAATGTCAATTATTGATTTATGAAATAAATATTGAAATTCTGAATTTCAGGATATTGTTATACAAAATAAACAATCACTCGTAGTTCGGGATTTAATGACCATAACTCTGTATGTTTTTAGAATGAGAAAATAAATAAATATCTATAACGTTCGGGGGTTTGTGATATTCGGATGGAGATTTACAATCAACTTAAAAAATGTATGGAATAAATTTATTAAAGTTCTTTTTTTAATTTCTTCATTAAATTTATTGATTTTTGCATTAGTTTCTTATTCAATTAAGCAATGAAAGATGGGGGATGTTAAACACGATGGTAAGTGATACTCTTGCCCATAAAGTGGCACTGGTACAGATGAAATATTCTGCACAACAATGCGCTGGCGACCAGAAATTCCACTAGGTACATGTTTACACACTGCAGCAGGTCTGCTGCAATAGGCGCTGTGATATCTAGTTTTCTAGAAACAGAGACCATATCAACCCGCATACAGCAAGCGTGGTGCGAAGCCACCGAAATCCTCCCACATAAATCTCGACCTGATTGAGGTGGGAATCATTGGGAGAGGTCGGTATAGCAGTAGACATCTATCAGCTGATGATCACAGATCTATTACCAGTAAAGACTAGCATACTTATTATACCGGTATGAAGTGAGCGTCAAAATACAAATGTCTCGATAGGTAAAATTTGTTTTGAATGAGCCTTTTTTTTTTTTTTTTTTTGTTTGCTATGACATCTGTCAAACATATTTAGTCTACATCAAGTCATTGAACAGACAACATATTTTTTCATCATGTTATAAATGTCGAATTTTGTACCAGAAAGTGATGATTCGCTGAAAGCATTAATTTCTTTGTTATCATTTGAAGAAAAGTGCTGCAGAGTCGAATGCTTCTCGAGGCATATGCTAATCATGCTCTATCAGAAGCAACATGCAAAAGATGCTTTCAAAGGTTCGGAAATAATGATTATGATGTGAGAAATGAAGAACGTGGACGACCAGCAAAAAAGTTTGAAGACGAAATTGCAAATGCACATAACCTACAGCACCCTTCGAACCGGATTACAGTAATATACGCACAGTACCTTGTGTCGGCTGGTGTACGCGTTGCTGCAGTACTTAGACGGTCACCGGCAACAGAGACACTACCACCAGTAAAATCCACAGCATCCTTCAAACCGGATCGCATTACTGTATGTCGTCTACAGTAATCAGTATTGGATGGATGGAGATGACACTGAATGTAAATTTTTTTTTTTTTTTATATGGTCACGCCTTTTTCCCAGTAGGGGTAGGTAGAGGTGAATAAACACCCACATTTCGCCAGATGTGGTCAGATAAGGTCCCATGTAACAGGGGGCGAGCCTGTTGCCACTTTATTGGGGCCAACACACACACACACACACACACAAAGATGATATCAGTGTGCGGGTTTCCTCGCGATGTTCTCCTTCACCGTTTGTATCTCGCTGTTGTAACTAAAGTTCGTAAATATACACAACTTGAATATCAAGTCATCGGTACATGCCGAGGTTTGAACCCGCGACCTTCGGAATGAAAGCCGCACGCTCTAACCGTTAAGCCAGCGAGCTACTTCTTGAGAATGCTCTTATGTAAATATTGAATGAAACAAGAAAACGATTTGATTAAATTTAATAAGATTTCATCGCTACAATCAAACACCATAGATAACAAAGCATTTATTAACCACTTCAGGATTTCATCGAGATCACCATCCCTTTGATCCGTGTCGAAAGTGTTTCACCAAAGGTTATTTTGTTCCATATCACATTCATAATCAGCCCAATAGTATAACATTACAGTATGTTTGGATTATTGATATAATTAAAATTTCTAATTGACATATTTCTCCGAACACAAACGAGCCTCTCCCCGGACAATGATCGATCAATAGCTCTACTTGTATTAAGGCATCAGACCTGGCTGTATGGAAAGTCCTTTGCCTTTCCCATTAGTGATAAATTAATATCGTCATTAAGGCACAAGTGACACTACAGCTAACATACAATAGTTTCTTTCATATCAATATCAACACATTTATTAGTATTTAAATTTAATTAGGTTTTACCTTTGACTAAAAAAAAAAAAAAAAATCTATTGATAGGTTCGCTACTAATAAAACACAAAAATATAATAGTAAAGTTATATATCAATTTGGATATTGATCACCGGCTCGTGGTGGATCCTGTCGATGAACAAACGAGCCTGGCCTCCGCAGAGCAGCACGGAGCCATGTTGGTGAACATCCTAAATCTCATACCGACAACTTTTGGTGCCGGGATGTGCAGGAGCTAATGGTGGATGTTGAGGCGCTGGATCAGGCCAGCATAGGACCGTCCGATGTGGAGGTCTCCGTGGGAAGCTTATGCTCAGCAGCTGCTGAAGTATTAACTTAACCTTCGGTGCATGCAATGAAGCCTCTAGTATGTTCGACGATGGCCAATTTCTATTATCTATGAATATTATAGCAGTCTCATTTAACAAAATAGCGTGTATACTATTAATGGACCGGTGCCTTCCACCATAGACTATAGATCACATCGCCCACCAGCTGAGATCGCAATTAAACACTAACCTGATTTAATAACAAATCCGCTTTAAACACACCCTAGGCATCATTTAAAGCGCTTAAATAATATTTATTTTTAATTTATGATTAATTATAAAATACTTTAGTTTTTTTTTTTTTTTTTTTGGTTTTCTCACAAGTTTTCGCGCCATTTCTTCGATACAGTTGAACGCCATTTTTAAAGCTAACGCCACAGAATATTAATAGTGATTTTATTGGATAACACCTGAAAGCACGACTAGATTTAATTTATTAAGTATACATTTATATATAATTTCTCATTCACGAATCCATCCATAGACAAGATTTAAAAAAAAAATCTATACATCCAATAGATAAAGAAGATTAATTTTTAATTTTTAATAAATAGTTACATTTGATATATAAATATTAATTAAAAAATATATATAACATATATACGAACTCTTTAGTATGTGAAATTAGTTTTTAATCTGTGTAAATATATATAGACAAATGATTTTATGCAAGTGTATCAAAAGTCAATAAATATTCTCATTGCACCAAACGTTGTGTATTTATATTAAATAATAAAAAAAAAAAAAAAAAACTATTGGAAAATGTTTGAAAATGGCGGGAAAATGATAATTTTCAATACTTGAGTGATAGATTATAGATAGGTCTAAGAAAGCTTGAGTGATAGACAGTTGGGTGGATTGTGAATGGGGGAGGGGGAGTTTGTATTTGTATGTGATGTTCATGTCCCAGGGAAACTTCAGGTATGTACCAATAATTGAGCGATCCGTGTTTATCCAGAAGTCCGTACCGGCAGGCCTTCGGATCACTCTTCAGTAAGGCGTGGCAACTGAAACATTAACAACATTATATTATATCGCTGAACTATGTGACTGTGGATACCATTGCATCATTAATGGTCAAATTTTGATCCGGTTTGAAGGTGTCATGTGGTAGAATTGGAGTAATGAAAGGATATATAGTATGGAGTGGTTCCATACAACTCATGGCATCCAAGCCAACTGTACCAGCTCGTGTTGAAGCTTGATCAATTGGCCAGGCTCTGGCTCCCACCGACCCGCATTGGGCCAGAGTGGGAAGTGGCCCAAATCGAATATGAGGCATCTGTTGTATGACCAGTTGATGTGGGAGGTTTGAGTCCAGCAGTGGACGTCTATCAGCTGATGATGATGACACCATCCTCACTAGTGCCGTGTATATGCTGGTTACCTTTAGCTAATCGGCGCGTCTCCGACAGTTGGGGCAGGTCTCCTTCTCCTGAAGCCAGGGCAGGATGCAGGCCTGGTGGAACCGGTGCGTGCAAGGCAGCACCATCACCTCCTGGTTGAGTGTGATCAGCTCGAAGCATATCGAGCATTCCTCATTCGTCCAAGGTCGATCACGGCTGGAGGAAAGCGAAACCACATGTATATATCATCATCATCATCATCATCAGTAGATACATGGCGTTAGGATAACACACACTACAACCCATTGTTCTCTGTGTCGTTATCTCAGAAATTCCACATGCTAAAACCCCCTTCAAACTGGATTATGGCGCTTAGTATGATACAGCCCGCAACAGTACTCGATACCGCAGTAATCACACTAGCTACAGCGCCCTTTAAACCGGACCAGTAATGCTTGTCCGCTGTCCAAATGAAACGGGCCAGTCTAGCGGTAGGTTTCTATTGCTGCGGACCGTCTAGATACTACCGCTGCGGCCGATAGACAGTACTGTGTTCCGGTTTGAAGGGCGTTGTGGCTAGTGAAGTTACTGGGGTAACGCGACTCGACATCTCGTGTATCAGGCGACGGGCGCAGCGCTGTGTATAACATCCTAAAGGGTATCACTTACCATCAGGTGATCGTTGAGCTCGTCTCTTGAGGGTAATAAAAAAAAAAAAAAAAACTGGTCAGACTACTCCAAAGAGGATTATTTATATCTTCATATATTTTATATGTATAGAATGTATACAATATATAAAAAATCAATCACCACCGTCCCCGTCTGGACGTTATGTTAAAGTACACACACTACCCTCAATTAACTGAAAATGACCTACAAAAAAAAAAAAAAACACGCTATCACGTACGAGACGAATAATTAAAATGCTTTTGCGCGATTAAAAAAAAAAGCTGGCTCTAAAAGCCTAAGTCACATACTCATTTCGAGGCGGCGTGCGTCCTCGCCGGGACACCGCCGTGGGAACTCGAAGCGGAGTCGCTGGCGCGCCTCTACTGGCGGCGGAAGAGGGCCCTCGAACGGGAGGGCTCGCTTCGGTCGCCCGACGAGGTGGAGAGGTGGCGCCGAAAGGCGCGTCGAGAGGTGCTTCGGGGATGGGAGCGGCGACTCCTCGAACCGTCGTACGATCGCCTCACCGTTGAGGCCGTCCGACCGGTCATCGGTGACTGGCTGGGCCGGGACTTCGGAGTCCTCAGTTTCTGCCTGGTGCAGGTACTCACGGGGCACGGTTGCTTCGGGAGCTATCTGCACCGGCGGAACTGCACGAGCAGGACGGACGAGGCGTGCGACGAGTGTGGCCACCCGGTGGACACATCGTCCCACACCTTGGCCGATTGCCCGCGATGGGGGGGGGTCAGGGCCGCGCTCGTAGCGGCGATACGGAGTGACCTCTCGCTACCGTCCGTGGTCCGGACCATGGTCAGTGGCGAGGCGTCATGGATTGCGGTATCCCGATTCTGCGACTCTGTTACGACGCAGGAGCGGGAGACCGAACGTATCCGAGAGCGGGCGCCGAGGGGACAGGACACGGTCGAAGCGCGGTGACAGCTCACCGAGCGCACGACCGCCGAATCGCTCCTCGGCAGGAACCTGGCGCCGCGACCGACAAGGGCCGTCGGGCCGGTGCCCCCCTTGGAGAGGGTTCCTGGGGTGGATATGGTGATGCGTCTCGTATTCCGACGCGTCGCCACGTAGGGATTTTTAACAGGAGGGGTGCTTTACACCCCTCCTCGAGGTGGGCCCGTTCATTCGGGCGCCGTTCGGGGGGTCGTGGATTGAACTGCAATACTTTATCCCGCGACCCCACGAACACGTGGATGAGAGTGGAATACCGTGTGAAGCTTTTTAGTCGGTTGGAGTCCGACACAACCACCGTCGCCGGCTCACTTTGGCGACGGGGTGTGCATTTCCGTTAGCATTTTGTTACACACGTAAATAAAAAAAAAAAGTCACATACTCATACCTAAATTTTAAATTAAAAAAAAAATTGTGTACTTTATGCACTGTGGCTTGCAACGATAAATACCAGAAACTGGGTGACAAAATAATTTATGGTATTTTCAATAGTTGCCATATAATACTACTGTGATCCGGATTGAAGGACCGATAGCTGTCACTCGTGGTAGTGTCTCTGTTAGGTATGGGGGTATCACTTACCATCAGGTGAACGTACGGCTAGTGTCGTCGCCTAATTGAATTAAAAAAAAAAAATACTATAAATACTTTTAAATATTAAATTATGTAGTAGTAAGTTTCAATATTGTTAATTAGTGACTAAAATTTGGATGGGGGGGGGTATAAGTGCTCCCGCACAAGCCACCCTCACCAGCTCGTGGTGGAACCTGATGACCAACAGACGAGGCTCTGGCTCCCACCAACCAGCACTAGACCAGAGCGGGGGGGGAAAAGGCCCAAATCTCTCCATCCAAATCCCCACCCGATTGATGTGGAAGGCCCATGTCCAACGGTGTACTTCTATCGGCTTACATATATTAAAAAAAAAAAAACAATCCTGTTTTCTTAATATACTCTGCTTTTAGTTCTTTATCTATTACCATAGTACAGTTATCCCTCGCATAACACGGTAGTATAACGACGCATATTCATATTACGCGATTTCTATGCTCCCGGGAATTTCCCCTATACGAAACGGGGATTTCCCTCATTATTTCTTTACTGTGAAATTTATGATTGTGTTGTTCATAATTAGTTACGCACGTGCGTGCACGTGTGACCAATTGTGTTCTTATAACTTTTAAGTAATTGTGTATTAAAAGGATTACCTTCATATTTTTTTTTTTTTTTTAATATTCCATTTATACCCTCCTTATCGAGACAAGTTAAAATTAATTATACGTAACGCGTCGGTATATTCTTTTTTTTTTTATTACGGTGAAATCTTAAATGATACTCTGCTTCTGGGGGGAAGATAAGGGTTAAGTGGGGCTTCTACCCACTAAACCCCCCTCCTCAGTGGTCTCCGTCAGTGCATTAGTAGGGGCTCCAGGTTCTACGGAACTCACCGATGCCTATACGGGAATATTCTTACAACGCGGAACCAATATACCGCGTTATGGGGTGGGGGGGATTACTGCATATTGTAGTTATAATCTGTGCCTAGTCTTTGTTAGTTTTTTTTTTATGTTTCACTTATTGGATGGGCACATGCGTTATAAATTCTGATTACTTTTTTATTTTGTTACAGATAATAAATCTCTTTTATTATCATTGTATATTAAAAAGTGCTATTTTTTAAATTTCGTGTAAGATGGAATCGCCATTTTTTTTTATAATTTGGTTTTGGAGAATTATTGTTAATTAGTACAAATCCATTTAACCATCCAAATGAAATGAGGGTACATTGTGTTAGACTAGAGTGTAAGGACAGTTGGACGCAGTCTCCAGCTACCGGGAATATCCTCTCTAAAGTATACAGCTGGAGAAGGAGAAGGGATCTGGATATTAAAATACTCAACCCTAACTTTCCTCCGTAAAGCAAGCAATCTTTAAAAGCTTCACTGATCACAAACTCATGCAAATTCCTGCACAGACAAAAGACAACCTGATTAAAAGAGTAGTGACAAGTTGAACTACTAGTAGACACACAATTGGATAGCTTCAGCTCTGTTGATTTCTGATAGACCACAACCACCACTGACAGACAAAGACGGAAGACAGTTCAGCATGCTCGCATTGAATACTTTGATTAATAGTATAATACCCTCACTGCGGTTCAATCAAATCAAACATATGTAGCTGGAGTGTAAGAGCTTCGCTATCAGCCTCATCTCTTGTTCAGCATTGAACGGTGATGCAGCTGATCAAGTTACTCCGGTGACTGTCTCAATACAGCGAGAGCAATGTGTATACATCATGTCGACCAGCCGTCACATTGTTAGGGGCAGTTGTATCATTTAATATTCTACTTGGTGCTTAGTCATATACAAGAGCTGGTGCCATCGGTGTTAGTATATCTATAACAAATCATATTCAAAAGCTTACTATGTGCGCAATTGCTCCCTTTCAGTGTTCCCACCCTCATAGTATCTGAAAACACAATTTTATGATTTCTATATAGTACTTCTTCGGGAACTGTCACTTCAAAACTGGTAGCAAGTCTCCGTTGCGAGACACTATTTAGATATCACTTCAGCCCCTACTTCTCCCACCGGAGAGTAGTATGTAGACATTACTGTATGGAAGGGGACTGTGGCTAGTAAAATTACTGTGGTAATGAGAATATAACATCAGATTGATTCGCTCCTCTCATTGCTTAGTATTAGATTTTGAGTTAATCAATGGCTAGTGCTGTACATCATCACCAAGTTACAACCAGTATGTCACTCCATCAAATTTCCTCCCTGCAATCTTCACCATGTCTTCAAACTATGCAAGTAAAATAATTTTATTAGGGGGGTAGGTTGAGAACACAAACATGGTACATGTGAGGTAGGTGAGGAGGTTACGGGATTCAATTATTGAAAGCTACTAATGCAATCTGTTGCACTGTAAACATCTTAATGAAGCCTTTCATAGTTACAGGCAGACATCGCTTAGCATCAGGTGAACATGACCTCTCGGAATCCCAATTTTAATAAAAGCATGGCGGTTAGTTAAAATGGTGCTCTCGCTGTAGTCATTAGAAATGTATTACCCGATCATTTCTATTTACAAAAATACTAGTGATGGACATGTATCAGGTGGTGATGGTGATGATGATGAAAGTCTACAGTACCATTACGTATCCCTTTGTTATACTACAGTACACAAAACTCATAATAAATATATATTTTTTAAATAAATGCAAATTAAAATAGCATTATGTTAATACATTGTCATGCGTAGGTAGTTAAAAAAAAAAAATTATATATAAATACCCACAATTTATGACCACTGTCTACATATCATAGTTAATATGAAATTAGTAAAAGTAAATATATATATAAGCGGTAAGTCTCTGTTGCTGGTCACCGTTTGGCAAGTACCACCGCAGCTCCTTTTGTAGCTGGTAAACAGTAGTGTAGTAGACATTACTGTGTCTATGGTTAGTGAAATAACTGTTGTAACAATACCTTTTATATCCAACTCTAGTACAATGTCTTGCGGTGAACATCTCAACAAACACTAAATTATTATGTTTGGTCGAAATACTTGTTATTAGGTTGAATGTATAAGTACGAAGAAATTTCCAAATACCCTCGCTATGCTGTTTTACCCGTGAACTAGTTTATATCATTCAGTGTTTGTTTAGGTTAATGCGCAGTCTTTTGTAAATTAGCTACCCTTTTAAAAAAAACCATTGTACCCTCGATACATAATATTTAATTATAGAATTATACTCGTATATCTATTATATATTAATAATTAATTCACTCTCTTTCCAATCATGTTATTAGTTCCAGCAACCACCATGGCAACTTTTGGTGAATTCTCATTACTACCGTACTCTAACCTAACCTAACCTAACCCTCCACCATACTCTAAAGACTTCACAATCAAACTAAAACACCATTCAACTTACGAACTTCCTTGACCTCTTCTATACCTAGACCTGAGTTGAGCTAACACATGATCCATCACAGATGATGTATGCATGTACTCAGGTAGATCTTCAGACTCACTTGTCATATCCCATTCGGACATATCAGACTCTGACCTCGAACTGGACTCAGTGTTATATCCAGCTGAGAAATGTGCGGTAAACATATCTCGCAACTCGTTACATGTAATATGGTTTGTGTAGCCGAAACTGATCCCAGTTTCCTCTATGTAGCTGTAATCACTGTTGTTCGATCTGTTGGAGCTTATTGAACTATTTGATATGTCATCATACGAATCGTCCGAGGTCGAGTTTTCAGAAAATGTTGTATATTCATCCGATTCCATCTCCATTATTAGGCTAACGTTACAAGAATTCCTCTCTCCGTCTCTGTCATGTTTTAATTCAAAGATTCAATTTAATGAAAGAAAGAGATGGCTTATATACGATAAAAAATTTAATCTTTTTTTTAACAAACAATAGATGCTTAAATTGTGTTTGTGGTGTTTTCACATCTGCTTACCTATTTCCTAGAAAACCTAAGTCCCTAGTTCAATTCAAAGAAGGTGTTTGGATTTATATCCACTTGGCTACTGTCTACCAGATCAATATTGGAAATCTCCATTCCTTAGAGCATCATTGTGTTCTAACTATCAACGCAGTTTTCTTTGCGAGCATGCTTTACTGTAAAACTAACATGAGCATCGGTGTAGGTTTCCAATAATAGAGGTCTACACAGAGCATTATTTTGTTTTAATAATTAAGGCTGAACTAAAATTCAGTTGGAATTCCAGAAGTATGTGCTTCTTAATAAAGAGTTACATCTAAAATTAGTTTAAAAAAAATTATAAATAGGCTAGGTTTAGACCATGTCACCACTGAATGTTGGGTACTATTGTGGTTGCACACTAATCTTTTAGATAAAAAAAATATAGGTGACATTGTGAGTCAATGCTTCAAATAAACGAGCATTACTCTGATATAAGGCAATGCGTCAACATTGAAAATAGCTAGAAAATTTTCTAGTAAAGCTTATTACTAAATATCAAAAAGTGAGATGTATTTACTTTTAGATTCATAGAGAACACAAAAATTTATATTCTTACTTTATAGGATATAGAGGGTAGATTTACCAATACATCAATATAAATATATACTATTATAAACAGTGCTACAGTAATAGTATTATTTAAAAATAATGTCCTTGGATAAGTTGTGAAAGGAATAAATACAGTAAGTTTTAAAATATCCTTTCATTGTTTTTTATTAAATGAATGATGCGATTGTTTTAAGTATTAAATGTAGAAATTGAAAAGATATAATTAATTTACTCTTACAATTAATATAGGTATTACTCACAAAATAAATAATGATTACACTAAAAGTTACAATATTGTAAAAATAAAAACAGGTAGTTTTAAAATGACCTTCTGGAAAGTTGTTCTGGCTACTACGTCGCAATATATTATAAAAAGGTATGATGCAATCTACTGTCTGCGTTTTAAGTAATCAATGAATAACATAAAGTGAAAACTTACAACGGTTCCGAACGCCAGCCAGAGTCAGTGGCACCTTCGCCGTGAGGGTTTTCTGGCCGCTTGCTAAAGAAGTAGTATAACGCGGCCCCAACGCCGACGCCGATGGCGGCTGCAGCTAGACCGAATCCGCGACTAGGGCAGCCAATCTTCTGCCTGTCTTCCTCGCGAAAACTCATATTAAAACGTGTGCTGCTACCAAGTCCAAACTTAACAGTCTACCTTCTCAAACAAAAACATGAAATAAAGTTAAACGTCAAATGCAACCAGCGATGAGCTGTTACAAAAAAAAAAAATCGATTGATTGTTTGTATTCGATACATCGATTTTAATTATTTCATCGAATAAATCGAATAATGATAAAAAAAATCTTTAAAATATTTTTTATATAATCAAGAGGAATGAAGGATTTTTTATACATTAAAAGAGAATCATCAAGATTATCCGATAACATTCCACAGTTGGTCATAGACCAAAATACTTTAAAGTATTATCGATGTTTGCAATATTAAATACAAATGAATATTTATGTTAATAAATACAATTGATCGACTAACACTATAATTTTCTAGGTTTTCTCAGTCTTATATAAATTATATTTGATCGTAGAGGTGTAAAAAAAAAGTCTTTAATGTAAAATACTATCAAGTATTTAATAAATGTTTTTACACTACTACAACAATTTGAGGAATATTTTAACTGATTTTATAAACGATGAAATATTTTATTAAAGTATTTTTTTTTTAAAACTTTTATATCTTAGAGATATGTCGTCAGTCCCATTGTCTGAAAACAAGACAATACAAAAAAAATTAAAGTTACGACATATCAAAAACATCTCGTATTTTATAAAAATATTTGAATTAAGTGTTAAGTACTCGATAGTATTTTCGGACACAGCGCACGTACTTGGAAGAAAATCCCCGTTTTTTGATAACAAGTTGAAAAAGTAGTGTTTCAAGTTAAGTCGATCGGTGGAGTGGCTCGTAACGACAACTGTATAAGAAATATTTAACAACAGTAAGTTTTTTTTTTGTTTGATGATCATCAGTAGACTCCTTTCTCTTTCTTCTTTCTCCTGCACTTTTCTCAGCTATGTGGAGTCAGCACTTAGGTCTGCCTCTAGCCTTATAACTATCCACTTTCATTCTCATCCTCCATTGCTAATTCACGAGGTTAAAAAAACGGAAATAAAATGATAACACGAAACTGCGTACATTAAACAGGATATAGTAATGAGTGTATATATATAAGTGGAATGTGGTATTTTAATTAAGAGTGCTTGAGGAATTAATAAGCTATTTTAATTTAATCAATGTTGCAATCGTCGTTTTGTCACTTCTTATGGTTCATCTCTCTTGACCGTTCTACTCCTTCCTATGCAATGATGATATGACATGTATGTCTGTCTTCAGAAATTCCTTCTCCGTCTTGATGTATCCTTATTAAGGAAAAGAATGAATGATGATAATTAGAAAATAGACATAATATAAAGAACTAAAGTATATGATAAATGTAAATTAAATAAAATTATAAAGATGGTAAATGAATTTGAGAATAAAAGGCAACAACACATGCAGGTAGAATAATTTTAAAAAAAACTTTACAATTATTCTTATTGGTAACAAAATGTTATGAAATACACCCATAAAATTAAATATATGTTTCGACAATAAACACATTTGCTTATTTAAATCCAACAGACACATCGGTAACTTATCAATACACAATACTTAAGTATTTTTATGTATTATGAGTAAAGTACTAAATGACTTATGAAAGAGACATCTAAATTAGAAAATCTTGAAAGAAATATCCAACTGCCCGTGGTTTATGAATCAGGAGATTCATGAGCACCTCAGAATCTAGACTGTTAAAGATATCAAGACCTGGAGTATGAGATACAGGAGCTAGGATCCTAATAAGCTTGACATGCAACTAACCATACCGGACCTAATAAACAGGCCTGAAAGGCGACAATCCTAAGTCTTGATCGACACGGTTGACAGAGTGGAGCAGTCTCCATGGAGATTTAGTTCTGACCGCCTAACAGCTGTCAACACATCTGCTCATAGTCTAGCTGACTGTTTGCAAGATAACAAAATATAAAAAAAAAGAAGTTAGAAAACCTAAAGAAAAAAAAAACTTTTGTATTATGAGTGTTATTCACCTTCGGTAAACCATCGCTTCATGTGATCAGCGTAGCTAGATGTACTGATTGGTACTTCCGAAGCACTATTCATTTTTTCTTAATCACTACCTTGTAGGGGGTCAGGTGTCGGGTCGGGGTCGTCGGTAATAGCAATAACTTCTCATCTCCCCATAGTATACAGTTTTCTGTCCAATAGTCTTGATGTGGTTTTTCTTTACAAATCTCTTTAATAGCACTTAACCCTTCACCTCGTAGCTGTGCTCATCCCAAGTTGTGTTGGAAGGTAGTCACCTTTACAAATGGGTACCGACTCAGGGCTTCATTTTAGCTCCTGCTCGTTCCATATTGAAGTCATACTCATTGAGAAATAATCATTCTACTTTCAGAGATAGGTCCTTTTCCTTAAAAGGCTTTGTAGTCCGTTACTATCTAGAAATGGATACCATAGAGGTAAAAAGGAATGTCGTTCGAATACAAGCATTTGACATCCTCCGTCTAATGTCTATGATCATGGGGAAGCAGTTTGTCCCCAATGCTCAAGTCCATGAGAGAGAACTGCAAACAAGCTGACAACAGTCATTCAAAGAAAGGTTGCTTTTATCGGACCCATCGGGAGTCATAAATGACTTCCCAAGGTTGATCCTGGAGGGCAAAATCCCTGAGAAATGTGCACCTGGTAGACAGCTGATGAAATGGATTGACAACATAAAGGAGTGGACGAGGTTTAATTACCATCAAAACAATAGCTGAGGATCGAATTGGTTTTCTCGATCTGATCCCCAAACTTCAGTTTGGAGACGGCACCTGATGATGATGACAGGTAAAATGGAGCCACTTTTTCCATCCTTCATATAGTGCACTTTGAAGTCCTGTATTTGGCTGATACAGCTGCAAAGGGCACACTCGAGGCATCTGTACGTAGATCTATTTTTATTAAAAACTTTCAGTTCAGGTCTTGCAGCTCTCCTTCCATCTGCAAAATTCTGGTCTTTGTTCGTCTTCAAAAATGAAGTGGTTTTCCTTTTCTAGGAAGTCGGTCAACAGCATAGCCTTCTAGATACTTTCTGAAATATGAGGTCAACCGAATAAAGCTGTGAAGCTGTTTCCCATCCTTCGGCTCCGGATATCTCAGCACCTCATCTGTTCTCACTGGACTTTGTCTAATGCTTCCATTCTTAACTATATGACCTAGGTATTCAATCTCACGCTAAATCTTTTAAGCTTTCTTGGAGACCAAACTCTGATGACACTTTCAGTACCAACTTGAGTCATTCTCCTGCCTGTCTTTCATCTTCAGCTGTAACTAAGATGTCATCGGTAAATATCATAATTACTTAAGTGATCAGTTCCCTCATAATATACTTTGGAGAATTTGTCACACCGAAGGGTGCTCGAGGAAATTCAAATTGGCCATGATGGGTTACAAAAGGTGTGTATTGAACGGGCTCTACTGATGCATTCAAATTAAAAAAAAAAAAAAACGAAACCCAACACGCTACATACCTTTGTCCCACAAGGTTATCCATCATATCAAGAACAGAAGAATCTTTTTATTTTATAATCTGTAGTCAACATGGACTCTGATAGAACCAACTACAGCTTCACCGAGACCTAAAGGTTAGAATATTCAGAAAATATCACCTGAACAACTCCGGACTCCAATCACTTGTACCTGGTCTTCAACTATCTTCTGCTCCGTCGACGATATACGTCGCGGTCTACAACAGTCTGTTACAGACGGGGTGAAATGGAACAAGCGACAACATGTCTTCTCTTACAGCTTGACCACTGACATGGACTGTGAAACAAGTTAATGGCACGAAAATATCACTTTCATCATCATCGTCATCATTTCAATCGGTGGTCGTACGTCGATGGACGTCCACTGCTGGACATTCTACTGCGGGGAAAGGTCTACTGTAAGGAACAGTATAATGCGAGGAAAAGATAACTGCGTGAAAAAGTCTACTTGGAGCAGAAGTCTACAGTGAGGAAAAGTTTACTGCGTGGAAAAGTTTACTATAAGGAAAAGTCTACTGTAAAGAAAAGTTTACTGTGAGGAAAAGTTTACTGCGAGGAAAAGTCTACTGTGAGGAAAAGCTTACTGCGTGGAAAAGTCTACTGTGTAGAAAAGTTTACTATTAGGAAAAGTTTACTGCGTGGAAAAGTCTACTGTGAGGAAAAGTCTACTGTATGGAAAAGTTTACTGTTAGGAAAAGTTTACTGCGTGGAAAAGTTTACTGCGAGGAAAAGTCTACTGAGAGGAAAAGTGTACTGTGAGGAAAAGTCTACTGTGTGGAAAAGCTTACTGCGTGGAAAAGTCTACTGTGAGGAAAAGTCTACTGTGTGGAAAAGTTTACTGTTAGGAAAAGTTTACTGCGTGGAAAAGTTTACTGTGAGGAAAAGTCTACTGCGTGGAAAAGTTTACTGTTAAGAAAAGTTTACTGCGAGGAAAAGTTTACTGTGAGGAAAAGTTTACTGCGTGGAAAAGTTTATTGCGTGGAAAAGTTTGCTGCGTGGAAAAGTCTACTGTAAGGAAAAGTTTACTGCGAGGATAAGTCTATTGTGAGGAAAAGTTTACTGCGTGGAAAAATCTACTGTGAGGAAAAGTCTACTGCGTGGAAAGTTTACTGTGAGGAAAAGTCTACTGCGTGGAAAAGTTTACTGTCAGGAAAAGTTTACTGCGAGGAAAAGTTTACTGCGTGGAAAAGTTTACTGCGTGGAAAAGTTTACTGCGTGGAAAAGTCTACTGTAAGGAAAAGTTTACTGCGTGGAAAAGTCTACTGTGAGGAAAAGTTTACTGCGTGGAAAAATCTACTGTGAGGAAAAGTCTACTGCGTGGAAAGTTTACTGTGAGGAAAAGTCTACTGCGTGGAAAAGTTTACTGTTAGGAAAAGTTTACTGCGAGGAAAAGTTTACTGCGTGGAAAAGTTTACTGCGTGGAAAAGTCTACTGTAAGGAAAAGTTTACTGCGAGGAAAAGTCTACTGTGAGGAAAAGTCTACTGCGTGGAAAAGTTTACTGTTAGGAAAAGTTTACTGTGAGGAAAAGTGTACTGTGAAGAAAAGTCTACTGTGAGGAAAAGTCTACTGTGAGGAAAAGTTTACTGTTAGGAAAAGTTTACTGTAAAGAAAAGTTTACTGCGAGGAAAAGTCTACTATGAGGAAAAGTTTACTGCGAGGAAAAGTCTACTATGAGGAAAAGTTTACTGCGTGGAAAAGCTTACTGTGAGGAAAAGTCTACTGCGAGGAAAAGTTTACTGCGAGGAAAAGTCTACTGAGAGGAAAAGTTTACTGCGAGGAAAAGTCTACTGATAGGAAATGTGTACTGTGAGGAAAAGCTTACTGCGTGGAAAAGTCTACTGTGAGGAAAAGTTTACTGCGTGGAAAAATCTACTGTGAAGATAAGTCTACTGCGAGGAAAAGTTTACTGCGTGGAAAAGTTTACTGTAAGGAAAAGTTTACTGCGAGGAAAAGTCTACTGTGAGGAAAAGTCTACTGCGTGGAAAAGTTTACTGTTAGGAAAAGTTTACAGTAAAGAAAAGTTTACTGTGAGGAAAAGTGTACTGTGAAGAAAAGTCTACTGTGAGAAAAAGTTTACTGTTAGGAAAAGTTTACTTTAAAGAAAAGTTTACTGTGAGGAAAAGTGTACTGTGAAGAAAAGTCTACTGTGAGGAAAAGTTTACTGTTAGGAAAAGTTTACTGTGAGGAAAAGTGTACTGTGAAGAAAAGTCTACTGTGAGGAAAAGTCTACTGCGTGGAAAAGTTTACTGTTAGGAAAAGTTTACTGTAAAGAAAAGTTTACTGCGTGGAAAAGTGTACTGTGAAGAAAAGTCTACTGTGAGGAAAAGTTTACTGTTAGGAAAAGTTTACTGCGTGGAACAGTTGACTGTAAGGAAAAGTTTACTTTAAAGAAAAGTTTACTGTGAGGAAAAGTGTACTGTGAAGAAAAGTCTACTGTGAGGAAAAGTTTACTGTAAGGAAAAGTTTACTTTAAAGAAAAGTTTACTGTGAGGAAAAGTGTACTGTGAAGAAAAGTCTACTGTGAGGACAGTTTACTGTTAGGAAAAGTTTACTGTAAAAAAAGTTTACTGTGAGGAAAAGTGTACTGTGAAGAAAAGTCTACTGTGAGGAAAAGTCTACTGCGTGGAAAAGTTTACTGTTAGGAAAAGTTTACTGTAAAGAAAAGTTTACTGCGTGGAATAGTGTACTGTGAAGAAAAGTCTACTGTGAGGAAAAGTTTACTGCGTGGAAAAGTTTACTGTTAGGAAAAGTTTACTGTAAAGAAAAGTTTACTGCGAGGAAAAGTCTACTGTGAGGAAAAGTTTACTGCGTGGAAAAGTTTACTGTGAGGAAAAGTCTACTGCGAGGAAAAGTTTACTGCGAGGAAAAGTCTACTGAGAGGAAAAGTTTACTGCGAGGAAAAGTCTACTGTGAGGAAAAGTTTACTGTGAGGAAAAGTTTACTGTGAGGAAAAGTTTACTGCGTGGAAAAGTCTACTGTGAGGAAAAGTCTACTGCGTGGAAAAGTTTACTGTTAGGAAAAGTTTACTTTAAAGAAAAGTTTACTGTGAGGAAAAGTGTACTGTGAAGAAAAGTCTACTGTGAGGAAAAGTCTACTGTGAGGAAAAGTTTACTGCGTGGAAAAGTTTACTGTGAAGAAAAGTCTACTGTGAGGAAAAGTCTACTGCGTGGAAAAGTTTACTGTTAGGAAAAGTTTACTGTAAAGAAAAGTTTACTGCGAGGAAAAGTCTACTATGAGGAAAAGTTTACTGCGTGGAAAAGCTTACTGTGAGGAAAAGTCTACTGCGAGGAAAAGTTTACTGCGAGGAAAAGTCTACTGAGAGGAAAAGTTTACTGCGAGGAAAAGTCTACTGAGAGGAAATGTGTACTGTGAGGAAAATGTACTGTGAGGAAAAGCTTACTGCGTGGAAAAGTCTACTGTGAGGAAAAGTTTACTGCGTGGAAAAATCTACTGTGAAGATAAGTCTACTGCGAGGAAAAGTTTACTGCGTGGAAAAGTTTACTGTAAGGAAAAGTTTACTGCGAGGAAAAGTCTACTGTGAGGAAAAGTCTACTGCGTGGAAAAGTTTACTGTTAGGAAAAGTTTACAGTAAAGAAAAGTTTACTGTGAGGAAAAGTGTACTGTGAAGAAAAGTCTACTGTGAGAAAAAGTTTACTGTTAGGAAAAGTTTACTTTAAAGAAAAGTTTACTGTGAGGAAAAGTGTACTGTGAAGAAAAGTCTACTGTGAGGAAAAGTTTACTGTTAGGAAAAGTTTACTGTGAGGAAAAGTGTACTGTGAAGAAAAGTCTACTGTGAGGAAAAGTCTACTGCGTGGAAAAGTTTACTGTTAGGAAAAGTTTACTGTAAAGAAAAGTTTACTGCGTGGAAAAGTGTACTGTGAAGAAAAGTCTACTGTGAGGAAAAGTTTACTGTTAGGAAAAGTTTACTGCGTGGAACAGTTTACTGTAGAGGAAAAGTTTACTGTGAGGAAAAGTTTACTGTGAGGAAAAGTTTACTGTGAAGGAAAAGTTTACTGTGAGGAAAAGTGTACTGTGAAGAAAAGTCTACTGTGAGGAACAGTTTACTGTTAGGAAAAGTTTACTGTAAAAAAAGTTTACTGTGAGGAAAAGTGTACTGTGAAGAAAAGTCTACTGTGAGGAAAAGTCTACTGCGTGGAAAAGTTTACTGTTAGGAAAAGTTTACTGTAAAGAAAAGTTTACTGCGTGGAAAAGTGTACTGTGAAGAAAAGTCTACTGTGAGGAAAAGTTTACTGCGTGGAAAAGTTTACTGTTAGGAAAAGTTTACTGTAAAGAAAAGTTTACTGCGAGGAAAAGTCTACTATGAGGAAAAGTTTACTGCGTGGAAAAGCTTACTGTGAGGAAAAGTCTACTGCGAGGAAAAGTTTACTGCGAGGAAAAGTCTACTGAGAGGAAAAGTTTACTGCGAGGAAAAGTCTACTGAGAGGAAAAGTGTACTGTGAGGAAAATGTACTGTGAGGAAAAGCTTACTGCGTGGAAAAGTCTACTGTGAGGAAAAGTTTACTGCGTGGAAAAGTTTACTGTTAGGAAAAGTTTACTGCGAGGAAAAGTTTACTGTGAGGAAAAGTGTACTGTGAAGAAAAGTCTACTGTGAGGAAAAGTCTACTGTGAGGAAAAGTTTACTGCGTGGAAAAGTTTACTGTGAAGAAAAGTCTACTGTGAGGAAAAGTCTACTGCGTGGAAAAGTTTACTGTTAGGAAAAGTTTACTGTAAAGAAAAGTTTACTGCGAGGAAAAGTCTACTATGAGGAAAAGTTTACTGCGTGGAAAAGCTTACTGTGAGGAAAAGTCTACTGCGAGGAAAAGTTTACTGCGAGGAAAAGTCTACTGAGAGGAAAAGTTTACTGCGAGGAAAAGTCTACTGAGAGGAAATGTGTACTGTGAGGAAAATGTACTGTGAGGAAAAGCTTACTGCGTGGAAAAGTCTACTGTGAGGAAAAGTTTACTGCGTGGAAAAATCTACTGTGAAGATAAGTCTACTGCGAGGAAAAGTTTACTGCGTGGAAAAGTTTACTGTAAGGAAAAGTTTACTGCGAGGAAAAGTCTACTGTGAGGAAAAGTCTACTGCGTGGAAAAGTTTACTGTTAGGAAAAGTTTACAGTAAAGAAAAGTTTACTGTGAGGAAAAGTGTACTGTGAAGAAAAGTCTACTGTGAGAAAAAGTTTACTGTTAGGAAAAGTTTACTTTAAAGAAAAGTTTACTGTGAGGAAAAGTGTACTGTGAAGAAAAGTCTACTGTGAGGAAAAGTTTACTGTTAGGAAAAGTTTACTGTGAGGAAAAGTGTACTGTGAAGAAAAGTCTACTGTGAGGAAAAGTCTACTGCGTGGAAAAGTTTACTGTTAGGAAAAGTTTACTGTAAAGAAAAGTTTACTGCGTGGAAAAGTGTACTGTGAAGAAAAGTCTACTGTGAGGAAAAGTTTACTGTTAGGAAAAGTTTACTGCGTGGAACAGTTTACTGTAAGGAAAAGTTTACTTTAAAGAAAAGTTTACTGTGAGGAAAAGTGTACTGTGAAGAAAAGTCTACTGTGAGGAAAAGTTTACTGTTAGGAAAAGTTTACTTTAAAGAAAAGTTTACTGTGAGGAAAAGTGTACTGTGAAGAAAAGTCTACTGTGAGGACAGTTTACTGTTAGGAAAAGTTTACTGTAAAAAAAGTTTACTGTGAGGAAAAGTGTACTGTGAAGAAAAGTCTACTGTGAGGAAAAGTCTACTGCGTGGAAAAGTTTACTGTTAGGAAAAGTTTACTGTAAAGAAAAGTTTACTGCGTGGAAAAGTGTACTGTGAAGAAAAGTCTACTGTGAGGAAAAGTTTACTGCGTGGAAAAGTTTACTGTTAGGAAAAGTTTACTGCGTGGAAAGTTTACTGTGAGGAAAAGTTTCCTGTGAGGAAAAGTCTACTGTGAGGAAAAGTTTAGTGCGTGGAAAAGTTTACTGTTAGGAAAAGTTTACTGCGTGGATAAGTTTACTGCGTGGAACAGTCTACTGTGAGGAAAAGTTTACTGCGTGGAAAGTTTACTGTGAGGAAAAGTTTACTGTGAGGAAAAGTCTACTGTGAGGAAAAGTTTAGTGCGTGGAAAAGTTTACTGTTAGGAAAAGTTTACTGCGTGGATAAGTCTATTGTGAGGAAAAGTTTACTGCGTGGAAAAATCTACTGTGAGGAAAAGTCTACTGCGTGGAAAGTTTACTGTGAGGAAAAGTCTACTGCGTGGAAAAGTTTACTGTTAGGAAAAGTTTACTGCGAGGAAAAGTTTACTGCGTGGAAAAGTTTACTGCGTGGAAAAGTTTACTGCGTGGAAAAGTTTACTGCGTGGAAAAGTTTACTGCGTGGAAAAGTCTACTGTAAGGAAAAGTTTACTGCGTGGAAAAGTCTACTGTGAGGAAAAGTTTACTGCGTGGAAAAATCTACTGTGAGGAAAAGTCTACTGCGTGGAAAGTTTACTGTGAGGAAAAGTCTACTGCGTGGAAAAGTTTACTGTTAGGAAAAGTTTACTGCGAGGAAAAGTTTACTGCGTGGAAAAGTTTACTGTGTAGGAAAAGTCTACTGTGAGGAAAAGTTTACTGCGAGGAAAAGTCTACTGTGAGGAAAAGTCTACTGCGTGGAAAAGTTTACTGTTAGGAAAAGTTTACTGTGAGGAAAAGTTTACTGCGAGGAAAAGTCTACTGAGAGGAAAAGTTTACTGCGAGGAAAAGTCTACTGATGAGGAAAAGTGTACTGTGAGGAAAAGCTTACTGCGTGGAAAAGTCTACTGTAAGGAAAAGTTTACTGCGTGGAAAAGTCTACTGTGAGGAAAAGTTTACTGCGTGGAAAAATCTACCGTGAAGATAAGTCTACTGCGAGGAAAAGTTTACTGCGTGGAAAAGTTTACTGTAAGGAAAAGTTTACTGCGAGGAAAAGTCTACTGTGAGGAAAAGTCTACTGCGTGGAAAAGTTTACTGTTAGGAAAAGTTTACAGTAAAGAAAAGTTTACTGCGTGGAAAAGTGTACTGTGAAGAAAAGTCTACTGTGAGGAAAAGTTTACTGCGTGGAAAAGTTTACTGTAAGGAAAAGTTTACTGCGAGGAAAAGTCTACTGTGAGGAAAAGTCTACTGCGTGGAAAAGTTTACTGTTAGGAAAAGTTTACTTTAAAGAAAAGTTTACTGTGAGGAAAAGTGTACTGTGAAGAAAAGTCTACTGTGAGGAAAAGTCTACTGTGAGGAAAAGTCTACTGCGTGGAAAAGTTTACTGTTAGGAAAAGTTTACTGTGAGGAAAAGTCTACTGTGAGGAAAAGTCTACTGTGTGGAAAAGTTTACTGTTAGGAAAAGTTTACTGCGTGGAAAAGTTTACTGTGAGGAAAAGTCTACTGAGAGGAAAAGTGTACTGTGAGGAAAAGTCTACTGTGAGGAAAAGTTTACTGCGTGGAAAAGTCTACTGTGAGGAAAAGTTTACTGTGTGGAAAAGTTTACTGTGAGGAAAAGTTTACTGCGTGGAAAAGTTTACTGTGAGGAAAAGTCTACTGCGTGGAAAAGTTTACTGTGAGGAAAAGTTTACTGCGAGGAAAAGTTTACTGTGAGGAAAAGTTTACTGCGAGGAAAAGTTTACTGTGAGGAAAAGTTTACTGCGTGGAAAAGTCTACTGTGAGGAAAAGTTTACTGCGAGGAAAAGTCTACTGTGAGGAAAAGTTTACTGCGTGGAAAAGTTTACTGTGAGGAAAAGTCTACTGCGTGGAAAAGTTTACTGTGAGGAAAAGTCTACTGCGTGGAAAAGTTTACTGTGAGGAAAAGTTTACTGCGAGGAAAAGTTTACTGCGTGGAAAAGTTTACTGTGAGGAAAAGTTTACTGCGTGGAAAAGTTTACTGTGAGGAAAAGTTTACTGCGTGGAAAAGTCTACTGTGAGGAAAAGTTTACTGCGTGGAAAAGTCTACTGTGAGGAAAAGTTTACTGCGTGGAAAAGTTTACTGTGAGGAAAAGTCTACTGCGTGGAAAAGTTTACTGTTAGGAAAAGTTTACTGCGAGGAAAAGTTTACTGTGAGGAAAAGTTTACTGCGTGGAAAAGTTTACTGTGAGGAAAAGTTTACTGTGAGGAAAAGTCTACTGTGAGGAAAAGTTTACTGCGTGGAAAAGTTTACTGTTAGGAAAAGTTTACTGCGTGGAAAGTTTACTGTGAGGAAAAGTTTACTGTGAGGAAAAGTCTACTGCGTGGAAAAGTTTACTGTTAGGAAAAGTTTACTGTAAAGAAAAGTTTACTGCGTGGAAAAGTGTACTGTGAAGAAAAGTCTACTGTGAGGAAAAGTTTACTGCGTGGAAAAGTTTACTGTTAGGAAAAGTTTACTGCGTGGAAAGTTTACTGTGAGGAAAAGTTTCCTGTGAGGAAAAGTCTACTGTGAGGAAAAGTTTAGTGCGTGGAAAAGTTTACTGTTAGGAAAAGTTTACTGCGTGGAAAAGTTTACTGCGTGGAACAGTCTACTGTGAGGAAAAGTTTACTGCGTGGAAAGTTTACTGTGAGGAAAAGTTTACTGTGAGGAAAAGTCTACTGTGAGGAAAAGTTTAGTGCGTGGAAAAGTTTACTGTTAGGAAAAGTTTACTGCGTGGAAAGTTTACTGTGAGGAAAAGTTTACTGTGAGGAAAAGTCTACTGTGAGGAAAAGTTTAGTGCGTGGAAAAGTTTACTGTTAAGAAAAGTTTACTGTTAGGAAAAGTTTACTGCGTGGAAAAGTTTACTGCGTGGAAAAGTTTACTGCGTGGAACAGTCTACTGTGAGGAAAGAAGCTAATTAAAAAGTTTCAGCCTCTTAGTGATTATTATTAATTTAATTTAATTAAACAATAATAATTACGTTAAATTTCGTGTAGAAATAATTAAGAAATAAAAAAATCGATTTTTTTCTTAGAAAATCGAGTATTTTTTGTAAAATATTTAAAAAACATCAATAACTCGCGAACTCATTGTCTTTATCCAAAGCGATATTACGTATATAGATACGATACGAGCTGTACTTGAGCACTGACGGATCTTTTACACATTACCAATCACCCTGTATATGTATATGTGTATATATATATATATATATATATATATATATATACAGGGTGAATCCACCGCTGGATATATACATTCTCTAACGTCCTCCACCAAACTTGATCATCAGCTTCTCGCATATATATTGAGATGTTTTTTTTTTTTAATAAGTATTTTTGGAAAAATACTAGTACTTGGATCGGGTTCCGCATAATAGCTCACGGGTTCCAAGCCAGCTTGTAGTGAACCCTGATGACGAGGCTGGTGGGAAATGACCCAAATCCCCCCCATATGAACCATAGTCATGGACATCTTTGGGAGAGGCCTATGTCCAGCTGTGGACTACAACTGATGACGATGCCGTCTGAGTACTACCGCAGCTCCAAACAATACTGTGGAAACATTACTGTGATTCGGTTTGAAGGGCGCTGTATCTATAATTACTGCGGTAACAGGTCAACATCCTCATGTCTCAGGTGACGAGCGCAATGTGGTGTATATAACATCTTAACTCGCGTCATGTTGTTAAGCCCAGGCCCCGTCTCGACGCATATATCTTTTTTTTTTTTTTTTTAATACTCGTTCGGTACATGGTTCATTGAGCTGAGCCTAATTTTTTTTTTTTTTTTGATTTCTTGATTTTTAATGTTTACACTTATTCTTCTTTCTTTTTCTCTTTCATGATCAATTTTATAAATTCCATTCTTCTGTTCATCGTCTCCATGGTTTTACTTTTTTTTTTTTCGTACCTTTGCCCGTGGCTGTGGAGGGTGGGGATGTGGTTTCTAGAAAGTTCCCTGGGGGTTGTTATGGACATAGCTAATTATTTAATGGTTATACCAGTGATGGAGCTATGGGCGAGGGGACTGGTGTACGGCGCCGTGGTGGTGGCGACGGTGGTGGCAGTGGCAGTCGAGCTGTGGCAGTCGCGGCACGTGCCGGAGCCCTACGCCGCGTACGGCCGGAGGAGGCGCACGGACCAGCACCGACATTGACGAGGTTTTTTTTTTTTTAGTAACCAAATTTTGCGTGATTAGTGGTAGTGTCTCTGTTGCTGCAGGCCGTCTAGGTAGGTACCGTCGCAGCGCGTGTTGCAGCCGACTGGCAGCACTGTGCGAACGTTACTGTGATCCGGTTTGAGGGACGCTGTAGCTATTACTGGTGGTAGTGTCTCTGTTGCTGCAGACTGTCTAGGTAGGTACCGTCGCAGCGCGTGTTGCAGCCGACTGGCAGCACTGTGCGAACGTTACTGTGATCCGGTTTGAGGGACGCTGTAGCTATTACTGGTGGTAGTGTCTCTGTTGCTGCAGACTGTCTAGGTAGGTACCGTCGCAGCGCGTGTTGCAGCCGACTGGCAGCACTGTGCGAACGTTACTGTGATCCGGTTTGAGGGACGCTGTAGCTATTACTGGTGGTAGTGTCTCTGTTGCTGCAGACTGTCTAGGTAGGTACCGTCGCAGCGCGTGTTGCAGCCGACTGGCAGCACTGTGCGAACGTTACTGTGATCCGGTTTGAGGGACGCTGTAGCTATTACTGGTGGTAGTGTCTCTGTTGCTGCAGACTGTCTAGGTAGGTACCGTCGCAGCGCGTGTTGCAGCCGACTGGCAGCACTGTGCGAACGTTACTGTGATCCGGTTTGAAGGACGCTGTAGCTATTACTGGTGGTAGTGTCTCTGTTGCTGCAGGCCGTCTAGGTAGGTACCGCCGCAGCGCGTGTTGCAGCCGACTGGCAGCACTGTGCGAACGTTACTGTGATCCGGTTTGAAGGACGCTGTAGCTATTACTGGTGGTAGTGTCTCTGTTGCTGCAGACTGTCTAGGTAGGTACCGTCGCAGCGCGTGTTGCAGCCGACTGGCAGCACTGTGCGAACGTTACTGTGATCCGGTTTGAAGGACGCTGTAGCTATTACTGGTGGTAGTGTCTCTGTTGCTGCAGGCCGTCTAGGTAGGTACCGTCGCAGCGCGTGTTGCAGCCGACTGGCAGCACTGTGCGAACGTTACTGTGATCCGGTTTGAAGGACGCTGTAGCTATTACTGGTGGTAGTGTCTCTGTTGCTGCAGACTGTCTAGGTAGGTACCGCCGCAGCGCGTGTTGCAGCCGACGGACTACTGTGCGGACGTTACTGTGATCCGGTTTGAAGGACGCTGTAGCTATTACTGGTGGTAGTGTCTCTGTTGCTGCAGGCCGTCTAGGTAGGTACCGCCGCAGCGCGTGTTGCAGCCGACAGACTACTGTGCGGACGTTACTGTGATCCGGTTTGAAGGACGCTGTAGCTATTACTGGTGGTAGTGTCTCTGTTGCTGCAGACTGTCTAGGTAGGTACCGTCGCAGCGCGTGTTGCAGCCGACTGGCAGCACTGTGCGAACGTTACTGTGATCCGGTTTGAAGGACGCTGTAGCTATTACTGGTGGTAGTGTCTCTGTTGCTGCAGGCCGTCTAGGTAGGTACCGTCGCAGCGCGTGTTGCAGCCGACTGGCAGCACTGTGCGAACGTTACTGTGATCCGGTTTGAAGGACGCTGTAGCTATTACTGGTGGTAGTGTCTCTGTTGCTGCAGACTGTCTAGGTAGGTACCGTCGCAGCGCGTGTTGCAGCCGACTGGCAGCACTGTGCGAACGTTACTGTGATCCGGTTTGAAGGACGCTGTAGCTATTACTGGTGGTAGTGTCTCTGTTGCTGCAGGCCGTCTAGGTAGGTACCGTCGCAGCGCGTGTTGCAGCCGACTGGCAGCACTGTGCGAACGTTACTGTGATCCGGTTTGAAGGACGCTGTAGCTATTACTGGTGGTAGTGTCTCTGTTGCTGCAGACTGTCTAGGTAGGTACCGCCGCAGCGCGTGTTGCAGCCGACGGACTACTGTGCGGACGTTACTGTGATCCGGTTTGAAGGACGCTGTAGCTATTACTGGTGGTAGTGTCTCTGTTGCTGCAGGCCGCCTAGGTAGGTACCGCCGCAGCGCGTGTTGCTGCCGACGGCAGCTACTGTGCGGACGTTACTGTGATCCGGTTTGAAGGACGCTGTAGCTATTACTGGTGGTAGTGTCTCTGTTGCTGCAGGCCGTCTAGGTAGGTACCGTCGCAGCGCGTGTTGCAGCCGACTGGCAGCACTGTGCGAACGTTACTGTGATCCGGTTTGAAGGACGCTGTAGCTATTACTGGTGGTAGTGTCTCTGTTGCTGCAGGCCGTCTAGGTAGGTACCGCCGCAGCGCGTGTTGCAGCCGACTGGCAGCACTGTGCGAACGTTACTGTGATCCGGTTTGAAGGACGCTGTAGCTATTACTGGTGGTAGTGTCTCTGTTGCTGCAGACTGTCTAGGTAGGTACCGTCGCAGCGCGTGTTGCAGCCGACTGGCAGCACTGTGCGAACGTTACTGTGATCCGGTTTGAAGGACGCTGTAGCTATTACTGGTGGTAGTGTCTCTGTTGCTGCAGACTGTCTAGGTAGGTACCGTCGCAGCGCGTGTTGCAGCCGACTGGCAGCACTGTGCGAACGTTACTGTGATCCGGTTTGAAGGACGCTGTAGCTATTACTGGTGGTAGTGTCTCTGTTGCTGCAGGCCGTCTAGGTAGGTACCGTCGCAGCGCGTGTTGCAGCCGACTGGCAGCACTGTGCGAACGTTACTGTGATCCGGTTTGAAGGACGCTGTAGCTATTACTGGTGGTAGTGTCTCTGTTGCTGCAGGCCGTCTAGGTAGGTACCGCCGCAGCGCGTGTTGCAGCCGACTGGCAGCACTGTGCGAACGTTACTGTGATCCGGTTTGAAGGACGCTGTAGCTATTACTGGTGGTAGTGTCTCTGTTGCTGCAGACTGTCTAGGTAGGTACCGTCGCAGCGCGTGTTGCAGCCGACTGGCAGCACTGTGCGAACGTTACTGTGATCCGGTTTGAAGGACGCTGTAGCTATTACTGGTGGTAGTGTCTCTGTTGCTGCAGACTGTCTAGGTAGGTACCGTCGCAGCGCGTGTTGCAGCCGACTGGCAGCACTGTGCGAACGTTACTGTGATCCGGTTTGAAGGACGCTGTAGCTATTACTGGTGGTAGTGTCTCTGTTGCTGCAGGCCGTCTAGGTAGGTACCGTCGCAGCGCGTGTTGCAGCCGACTGGCAGCACTGTGCGAACGTTACTGTGATCCGGTTTGAAGGACGCTGTAGCTATTACTGGTGGTAGTGTCTCTGTTGCTGCAGACTGTCTAGGTAGGTACCGTCGCAGCGCGTGTTGCAGCCGACTGGCAGCACTGTGCGAACGTTACTGTGATCCGGTTTGAAGGACGCTGTAGCTATTACTGGTGGTAGTGTCTCTGTTGCTGCAGGCCGTCTAGGTAGGTACCGTCGCAGCGCGTGTTGCAGCCGACTGGCAGCACTGTGCGAACGTTACTGTGATCCGGTTTGAAGGACGCTGTAGCTATTACTGGTGGTAGTGTCTCTGTTGCTGCAGACTGTCTAGGTAGGTACCGTCGCAGCGCGTGTTGCAGCCGACTGGCAGCACTGTGCGAACGTTACTGTGATCCGGTTTGAGGGACGCTGTAGCTATTACTGGTGGTAGTGTCTCTGTTGCTGCAGACTGTCTAGGTAGGTACCGTCGCAGCGCGTGTTGCAGCCGACTGGCAGCACTGTGCGAACGTTACTGTGATCCGGTTTGAAGGACGCTGTAGCTATTACTGGTGGTAGTGTCTCTGTTGCTGCAGACTGTCTAGGTAGGTACCGTCGCAGCGCGTGTTGCAGCCGACTGGCAGCACTGTGCGAACGTTACTGTGATCCGGTTTGAAGGACGCTGTAGCTATTACTGGTGGTAGTGTCTCTGTTGCTGCAGGCCGTCTAGGTAGGTACCGTCGCAGCGCGTGTTGCAGCCGACTGGCAGCACTGTGCGAACGTTACTGTGATCCGGTTTGAAGGACGCTGTAGCTATTACTGGTGGTAGTGTCTCTGTTGCTGCAGACTGTCTAGGTAGGTACCGTCGCAGCGCGTGTTGCAGCCGACTGGCAGCACTGTGCGAACGTTACTGTGATCCGGTTTGAAGGACGCTGTAGCTATTACTGGTGGTAGTGTCTCTGTTGCTGCAGGCCGTCTAGGTAGGTACCGTCGCAGCGCGTGTTGCAGCCGACTGGCAGCACTGTGCGAACGTTACTGTGATCCGGTTTGAAGGACGCTGTAGCTATTACTGGTGGTAGTGTCTCTGTTGCTGCAGACTGTCTAGGTAGGTACCGCCGCAGCGCGTGTTGCTGCCGACGGACTACTGTGCGGACGTTACTGTGATCCGGTTTGAAGGACGCTGTAGCTATTACTGGTGGTAGTGTCTCTGTTGCTGCAGGCCGCCTAGGTAGGTACCGCCGCAGCGCGTGTTGCTGCCGACGGACTACTGTGCGAACGTTACTGTGATCCGGTTTGAAGGACGCTGTAGCTATTACTGGTGGTAGTGTCTCTGTTGCTGCAGACTGTCTAGGTAGGTACCGCCGCAGCGCGTGTTGCAGCCGACGGACTACTGTGCGGACGTTACTGTGATCCGGTTTGAAGGACGCTGTAGCTATTACTGGTGGTAGTGTCTCTGTTGCTGCAGGCCGCCTAGGTAGGTACCGCCGCAGCGCGTGTTGCTGCCGACTGGCAGCACTGTGCGAACGTTACTGTGATCCGGTTTGAAGGACGCTGTAGCTATTACTGGTGGTAGTGTCTCTGTTGCTGCAGGCCGTCTAGGTAGGTACCGCCTAAGCGCGTGTTGCAGCCGACAGACTACTGTGCGGACGTTACTGTGATCCGGTTTGAAGGACGCTGTAGCTATTACTGGTGGTAGTGTCTCTGTTGCTGCAGGCCGCCTAGGTAGGTACCGCCGCAGCGCGTGTTGCTGCCGACGGACTACTGTGCGGACGTTAATGTGATCCGGTTTGAAGGACGCTGTAGCTATTACTGGTGGTAGTGTCTCTGTTGCTGCAGGCCGTCTAGGTAGGTACCGCCTAAGCGCGTGTTGCAGCCGACAGACTACTGTGCGGACGTTACTGTGATCCGGTTTGAAGGACGCTGTAGCTATTACTGGTGGTAGTGTCTCTGTTGCTGCAGGCCGCCTAGGTAGGTACCGCCGCAGCGCGTGTTGCTGCCGACGGACTACTGTGCGGACGTTACTGTGATCCGGTTTGAAGGACGCTGTAGCTATTACTGGTGGTAGTGTCTCTGTTGCTGCAGGCCGTCTAGGTAGGTACCGCCGCAGCGCGTGTTGCAGCCGACTGGCAGCACTGTGCGAACGTTACTGTGATCCGGTTTGAGGGACGCTGTAGCTATTACTGGTGGTAGTGTCTCTGTTGCTGCAGACTGTCTAGGTAGGTACCGTCGCAGCGCGTGTTGCAGCCGACTGGCAGCACTGTGCGAACGTTACTGTGATCCGGTTTGAAGGACGCTGTAGCTATTACTGGTGGTAGTGTCTCTGTTGCTGCAGACTGTCTAGGTAGGTACCGTCGCAGCGCGTGTTGCAGCCGACTGGCAGCACTGTGCGAACGTTACTGTGATCCGGTTTGAAGGACGCTGTAGCTATTACTGGTGGTAGTGTCTCTGTTGCTGCAGGCCGTCTAGGTAGGTACCGTCGCAGCGCGTGTTGCAGCCGACTGGCAGCACTGTGCGAACGTTACTGTGATCCGGTTTGAAGGACGCTGTAGCTATTACTGGTGGTAGTGTCTCTGTTGCTGCAGACTGTCTAGGTAGGTACCGTCGCAGCGCGTGTTGCAGCCGACTGGCAGCACTGTGCGAACGTTACTGTGATCCGGTTTGAAGGACGCTGTAGCTATTACTGGTGGTAGTGTCTCTGTTGCTGCAGGCCGTCTAGGTAGGTACCGTCGCAGCGCGTGTTGCAGCCGACTGGCAGCACTGTGCGAACGTTACTGTGATCCGGTTTGAAGGACGCTGTAGCTATTACTGGTGGTAGTGTCTCTGTTGCTGCAGGCCGTCTAGGTAGGTACCGTCGCAGCGCGTGTTGCAGCCGACTGGCAGCACTGTGCGAACGTTACTGTGATCCGGTTTGAAGGACGCTGTAGCTATTACTGGTGGTAGTGTCTCTGTTGCTGCAGGCCGTCTAGGTAGGTACCGCCGCAGCGCGTGTTGCAGCCGACTGGCAGCACTGTGCGAACGTTACTGTGATCCGGTTTGAAGGACGCTGTAGCTATTACTGGTGGTAGTGTCTCTGTTGCTGCAGACTGTCTAGGTAGGTACCGTCGCAGCGCGTGTTGCAGCCGACTGGCAGCACTGTGCGAACGTTACTGTGATCCGGTTTGAAGGACGCTGTAGCTATTACTGGTGGTAGTGTCTCTGTTGCTGCAGACTGTCTAGGTAGGTACCGTCGCAGCGCGTGTTGCAGCCGACTGGCAGCACTGTGCGAACGTTACTGTGATCCGGTTTGAAGGACGCTGTAGCTATTACTGGTGGTAGTGTCTCTGTTGCTGCAGGCCGTCTAGGTAGGTACCGTCGCAGCGCGTGTTGCAGCCGACTGGCAGCACTGTGCGAACGTTACTGTGATCCGGTTTGAAGGACGCTGTAGCTATTACTGGTGGTAGTGTCTCTGTTGCTGCAGGCCGTCTAGGTAGGTACCGCCGCAGCGCGTGTTGCAGCCGACTGGCAGCACTGTGCGAACGTTACTGTGATCCGGTTTGAGGGACGCTGTAGCTATTACTGGTGGTAGTGTCTCTGTTGCTGCAGACTGTCTAGGTAGGTACCGTCGCAGCGCGTGTTGCAGCCGACTGGCAGCACTGTGCGAACGTTACTGTGATCCGGTTTGAAGGACGCTGTAGCTATTACTGGTGGTAGTGTCTCTGTTGCTGCAGACTGTCTAGGTAGGTACCGTCGCAGCGCGTGTTGCAGCCGACTGGCAGCACTGTGCGAACGTTACTGTGATCCGGTTTGAAGGACGCTGTAGCTATTACTGGTGGTAGTGTCTCTGTTGCTGCAGGCCGTCTAGGTAGGTACCGTCGCAGCGCGTGTTGCAGCCGACTGGCAGCACTGTGCGAACGTTACTGTGATCCGGTTTGAAGGACGCTGTAGCTATTACTGGTGGTAGTGTCTCTGTTGCTGCAGGCCGTCTAGGTAGGTACCGCCGCAGCGCGTGTTGCAGCCGACTGGCAGCACTGTGCGAACGTTACTGTGATCCGGTTTGAAGGACGCTGTAGCTATTACTGGTGGTAGTGTCTCTGTTGCTGCAGGCCGTCTAGGTAGGTACCGTCGCAGCGCGTGTTGCAGCCGACTGGCAGCACTGTGCGAACGTTACTGTGATCCGGTTTGAAGGACGCTGTAGCTATTACTGGTGGTAGTGTCTCTGTTGCTGCAGACTGTCTAGGTAGGTACCGTCGCAGCGCGTGTTGCAGCCGACTGGCAGCACTGTGCGAACGTTACTGTGATCCGGTTTGAAGGACGCTGTAGCTATTACTGGTGGTAGTGTCTCTGTTGCTGCAGACCGTCTAGGTAGGTACCGTCGCAGCGCGTGTTGCAGCCGACTGGCAGCACTGTGCGAACGTTACTGTGATCCGGTTTGAAGGACGCTGTAGCTATTACTGGTGGTAGTGTCTCTGTTGCTGCAGACCGTCTAGGTAGGTACCGTCGCAGCGCGTGTTGCAGCCGACTGGCAGCACTGTGCGAACGTTACTGTGATCCGGTTTGAAGGACGCTGTAGCTATTACTGGTGGTAGTGTCTCTGTTGCTGCAGGCCGTCTAGGTAGGTACCGTCGCAGCGCGTGTTGCAGCCGACTGGCAGCACTGTGCGAACGTTACTGTGATCCGGTTTGAAGGACGCTGTAGCTATTACTGGTGGTAGTGTCTCTGTTGCTGCAGACTGTCTAGGTAGGTACCGTCGCAGCGCGTGTTGCAGCCGACTGGCAGCACTGTGCGAACGTTACTGTGATCCGGTTTGAAGGACGCTGTAGCTATTACTGGTGGTAGTGTCTCTGTTGCTGCAGGCCGTCTAGGTAGGTACCGTCGCAGCGCGTGTTGCAGCCGACTGGCAGCACTGTGCGAACGTTACTGTGATCCGGTTTGAAGGACGCTGTAGCTATTACTGGTGGTAGTGTCTCTGTTGCTGCAGACTGTCTAGGTAGGTACCGCCGCAGCGCGTGTTGCTGCCGACGGACTACTGTGCGGACGTTACTGTGATCCGGTTTGAAGGACGCTGTAGCTATTACTGGTGGTAGTGTCTCTGTTGCTGCAGGCCGCCTAGGTAGGTACCGCCGCAGCGCGTGTTGCTGCCGACGGACTACTGTGCGAACGTTACTGTGATCCGGTTTGAAGGACGCTGTAGCTATTACTGGTGGTAGTGTCTCTGTTGCTGCAGACTGTCTAGGTAGGTACCGCCGCAGCGCGTGTTGCAGCCGACGGACGTACTGTGCGGACGTTACTGTGATCCGGTTTGAAGGACGCTGTAGCTATTACTGGTGGTAGTGTCTCTGTTGCTGCAGGCCGTCTAGGTAGGTACCGCCGCAGCGCGTGTTGCTGCCGACTGGCAGCACTGTGCGAACGTTACTGTGATCCGGTTTGAAGGACGCTGTAGCTATTACTGGTGGTAGTGTCTCTGTTGCTGCAGGCCGTCTAGGTAGGTACCGCCGCAGCGCGTGTTGCAGCCGACAGACAGTACTGTGCGGACGTTACTGTGATCCGGTTTGAAGGACGCTGTAGCTATTACTGGTGGTAGTGTCTCTGTTGCTGCAGGCCGCCTAGGTAGGTACCGCCGCAGCGCGTGTTGCTGCCGACGGACAGTACTGTGCGGACGTTACTGTGATCCGGTTTGAAGGACGCTGTAGCTATTACTGGTGGTAGTGTCTCTGTTGCTGCAGGCCGTCTAGGTAGGTACCGTCGCAGCGCGTGTTGCAGCCGACTGGCAGCACTGTGCGAACGTTACTGTGATCCGGTTTGAAGGACGCTGTAGCTATTACTGGTGGTAGTGTCTCTGTTGCTGCAGACTGTCTAGGTAGGTACCGCCGCAGCGCGTGTTGCAGCCGACTGGCAGCACTGTGCGAACGTTACTGTGATCCGGTTTGAAGGGACGCTGTAGCTATTACTGGTGGTAGTGTCTCTGTTGCTGCAGACCGTCTAGGTAGGTACCGCCGCAGCGCGTGTTGCAGCCGACATGGCAGTACTGTGCGAACGTTACTGTGATCCGGTTTGAAGGACGCTGTAGCTATTACTGGTGGTAGTGTCTCTGTTGCTGCAGACCGTCTAGGTAGGTACCGTCGCAGCGCGTGTTGCAGCCGACTGGCAGCACTGTGCGAACGTTACTGTGATCCGGTTTGAAGGACGCTGTAGCTATTACTGGTGGTAGTGTCTCTGTTGCTGCAGGCCGTCTAGGTAGGTACCGTCGCAGCGCGTGTTGCAGCCGACTGGCAGCACTGTGCGAACGTTACTGTGATCCGGTTTGAAGGACGCTGTAGCTATTACTGGTGGTAGTGTCTCTGTTGCTGCAGACCGTCTAGGTAGGTACCGTCGCAGCGCGTGTTGCAGCCGACTGGCAGCACTGTGCGAACGTTACTGTGATCCGGTTTGAAGGACGCTGTAGCTATTACTGGTGGTAGTGTCTCTGTTGCTGCAGGCCGTCTAGGTAGGTACCGTCGCAGCGCGTGTTGCAGCCGACTGGCAGCACTGTGCGAACGTTACTGTGATCCGGTTTGAAGGACGCTGTAGCTATTACTGGTGGTAGTGTCTCTGTTGCTGCAGACCGTCTAGGTAGGTACCGCCGCAGCGCGTGTTGCAGCCGACGGACGTACTGTGCGGACGTTACTGTGATCCGGTTTGAAGGACGCTGTAGCTATTACTGGTGGTAGTGTCTCTGTTGCTGCAGGCCGTCTAGGTAGGTACCGCCGCAGCGCGTGTTGCTGCCGACGGACGTACTGTGCGAACGTTACTGTGATCCGGTTTGAAGGACGCTGTAGCTATTACTGGTGGTAGTGTCTCTGTTGCTGCAGACTGTCTAGGTAGGTACCGCCGCAGCGCGTGTTGCAGCCGACGGACGTACTGTGCGGACGTTACTGTGATCCGGTTTGAAGGACGCTGTAGCTATTACTGGTGGTAGTGTCTCTGTTGCTGCAGGCCGCCTAGGTAGGTACCGCCGCAGCGCGTGTTGCTGCCGACTGGCAGCACTGTGCGAACGTTACTGTGATCCGGTTTGAAGGACGCTGTAGCTATTACTGGTGGTAGTGTCTCTGTTGCTGCAGGCCGTCTAGGTAGGTACCGCCGCAGCGCGTGTTGCAGCCGACAGACAGTACTGTGCGGACGTTACTGTGATCCGGTTTGAAGGACGCTGTAGCTATTACTGGTGGTAGTGTCTCTGTTGCTGCAGGCCGTCTAGGTAGGTACCGCCGCAGCGCGTGTTGCTGCCGACGGACAGTACTGTGCGGACGTTACTGTGATCCGGTTTGAAGGACGCTGTAGCTATTACTGGTGGTAGTGTCTCTGTTGCTGCAGGCCGTCTAGGTAGGTACCGCCGCAGCGCGTGTTGCAGCCGACAGACGTACTGTGCGGACGTTACTGTGATCCGGTTTGAAGGACGCTGTAGCTATTACTGGTGGTAGTGTCTCTGTTGCTGCAGGCCGTCTAGGTAGGTACCGCCGCAGCGCGTGTTGCTGCCGACGGACTACTGTGCGGACGTTACTGTGATCCGGTTTGAAGGACGCTGTAGCTATTACTGGTGGTAGTGTCTCTGTTGCTGCAGGCCGTCTAGGTAGGTACCGCCGCAGCGCGTGTTGCAGCCGACTGGCAGCACTGTGCGAACGTTACTGTGATCCGGTTTGAAGGACGCTGTAGCTATTACTGGTGGTAGTGTCTCTGTTGCTGCAGACTGTCTAGGTAGGTACCGTCGCAGCGCGTGTTGCAGCCGACTGGCAGCACTGTGCGAACGTTACTGTGATCCGGTTTGAAGGACGCTGTAGCTATTACTGGTGGTAGTGTCTCTGTTGCTGCAGACTGTCTAGGTAGGTACCGTCGCAGCGCGTGTTGCAGCCGACTGGCAGCACTGTGCGAACGTTACTGTGATCCGGTTTGAAGGACGCTGTAGCTATTACTGGTGGTAGTGTCTCTGTTGCTGCAGGCCGTCTAGGTAGGTACCGTCGCAGCGCGTGTTGCAGCCGACTGGCAGCACTGTGCGAACGTTACTGTGATCCGGTTTGAAGGACGCTGTAGCTATTACTGGTGGTAGTGTCTCTGTTGCTGCAGACTGTCTAGGTAGGTACCGTCGCAGCGCGTGTTGCAGCCGACTGGCAGCACTGTGCGAACGTTACTGTGATCCGGTTTGAAGGACGCTGTAGCTATTACTGGTGGTAGTGTCTCTGTTGCTGCAGGCCGTCTAGGTAGGTACCGTCGCAGCGCGTGTTGCAGCCGACTGGCAGCACTGTGCGAACGTTACTGTGATCCGGTTTGAAGGACGCTGTAGCTATTACTGGTGGTAGTGTCTCTGTTGCTGCAGACCGTCTAGGTAGGTACCGTCGCAGCGCGTGTTGCAGCCGACTGGCAGCACTGTGCGAACGTTACTGTGATCCGGTTTGAAGGACGCTGTAGCTATTACTGGTGGTAGTGTCTCTGTTGCTGCAGGCCGTCTAGGTAGGTACCGCCGCAGCGCGTGTTGCAGCCGACTGGCAGCACTGTGCGAACGTTACTGTGATCCGGTTTGAGGGACGCTGTAGCTATTACTGGTGGTAGTGTCTCTGTTGCTGCAGACTGTCTAGGTAGGTACCGTCGCAGCGCGTGTTGCAGCCGACTGGCAGCACTGTGCGAACGTTACTGTGATCCGGTTTGAAGGACGCTGTAGCTATTACTGGTGGTAGTGTCTCTGTTGCTGCAGACTGTCTAGGTAGGTACCGTCGCAGCGCGTGTTGCAGCCGACTGGCAGCACTGTGCGAACGTTACTGTGATCCGGTTTGAAGGACGCTGTAGCTATTACTGGTGGTAGTGTCTCTGTTGCTGCAGGCCGTCTAGGTAGGTACCGTCGCAGCGCGTGTTGCAGCCGACTGGCAGCACTGTGCGAACGTTACTGTGATCCGGTTTGAAGGACGCTGTAGCTATTACTGGTGGTAGTGTCTCTGTTGCTGCAGGCCGTCTAGGTAGGTACCGCCGCAGCGCGTGTTGCAGCCGACTGGCAGCACTGTGCGAACGTTACTGTGATCCGGTTTGAGGGACGCTGTAGCTATTACTGGTGGTAGTGTCTCTGTTGCTGCAGACTGTCTAGGTAGGTACCGTCGCAGCGCGTGTTGCAGCCGACTGGCAGCACTGTGCGAACGTTACTGTGATCCGGTTTGAAGGACGCTGTAGCTATTACTGGTGGTAGTGTCTCTGTTGCTGCAGACTGTCTAGGTAGGTACCGTCGCAGCGCGTGTTGCAGCCGACTGGCAGCACTGTGCGAACGTTACTGTGATCCGGTTTGAAGGACGCTGTAGCTATTACTGGTGGTAGTGTCTCTGTTGCTGCAGGCCGTCTAGGTAGGTACCGTCGCAGCGCGTGTTGCAGCCGACTGGCAGCACTGTGCGAACGTTACTGTGATCCGGTTTGAAGGACGCTGTAGCTATTACTGGTGGTAGTGTCTCTGTTGCTGCAGGCCGTCTAGGTAGGTACCGCCGCAGCGCGTGTTGCAGCCGACTGGCAGCACTGTGCGAACGTTACTGTGATCCGGTTTGAAGGACGCTGTAGCTATTACTGGTGGTAGTGTCTCTGTTGCTGCAGGCCGTCTAGGTAGGTACCGTCGCAGCGCGTGTTGCAGCCGACTGGCAGCACTGTGCGAACGTTACTGTGATCCGGTTTGAAGGACGCTGTAGCTATTACTGGTGGTAGTGTCTCTGTTGCTGCAGACTGTCTAGGTAGGTACCGTCGCAGCGCGTGTTGCAGCCGACTGGCAGCACTGTGCGAACGTTACTGTGATCCGGTTTGAAGGACGCTGTAGCTATTACTGGTGGTAGTGTCTCTGTTGCTGCAGACTGTCTAGGTAGGTACCGTCGCAGCGCGTGTTGCAGCCGACTGGCAGCACTGTGCGAACGTTACTGTGATCCGGTTTGAAGGACGCTGTAGCTATTACTGGTGGTAGTGTCTCTGTTGCTGCAGACCGTCTAGGTAGGTACCGTCGCAGCGCGTGTTGCAGCCGACTGGCAGCACTGTGCGAACGTTACTGTGATCCGGTTTGAAGGACGCTGTAGCTATTACTGGTGGTAGTGTCTCTGTTGCTGCAGGCCGTCTAGGTAGGTACCGTCGCAGCGCGTGTTGCAGCCGACTGGCAGCACTGTGCGAACGTTACTGTGATCCGGTTTGAAGGACGCTGTAGCTATTACTGGTGGTAGTGTCTCTGTTGCTGCAGACTGTCTAGGTAGGTACCGTCGCAGCGCGTGTTGCAGCCGACTGGCAGCACTGTGCGAACGTTACTGTGATCCGGTTTGAAGGACGCTGTAGCTATTACTGGTGGTAGTGTCTCTGTTGCTGCAGGCCGTCTAGGTAGGTACCGTCGCAGCGCGTGTTGCAGCCGACTGGCAGCACTGTGCGAACGTTACTGTGATCCGGTTTGAAGGACGCTGTAGCTATTACTGGTGGTAGTGTCTCTGTTGCTGCAGACTGTCTAGGTAGGTACCGCCGCAGCGCGTGTTGCAGCCGACGGACTACTGTGCGGACGTTACTGTGATCCGGTTTGAAGGACGCTGTAGCTATTACTGGTGGTAGTGTCTCTGTTGCTGCAGGCCGCCTAGGTAGGTACCGCCGCAGCGCGTGTTGCTGCCGACTGGCAGCACTGTGCGAACGTTACTGTGATCCGGTTTGAAGGACGCTGTAGCTATTACTGGTGGTAGTGTCTCTGTTGCTGCAGGCCGTCTAGGTAGGTACCGCCGCAGCGCGTGTTGCAGCCGACTGGCAGCACTGTGCGAACGTTACTGTGATCCGGTTTGAAGGACGCTGTAGCTATTACTGGTGGTAGTGTCTCTGTTGCTGCAGGCCGTCTAGGTAGGTACCGCCGCAGCGCGTGTTGCAGCCGACTGGCAGCACTGTGCGAACGTTACTGTGATCCGGTTTGAAGGACGCTGTAGCTATTACTGGTGGTAGTGTCTCTGTTGCTGCAGACCGTCTAGGTAGGTACCGTCGCAGCGCGTGTTGCAGCCGACTGGCAGCACTGTGCGAACGTTACTGTGATCCGGTTTGAAGGACGCTGTAGCTATTACTGGTGGTAGTGTCTCTGTTGCTGCAGACCGTCTAGGTAGGTACCGTCGCAGCGCGTGTTGCAGCCGACTGGCAGCACTGTGCGAACGTTACTGTGATCCGGTTTGAAGGACGCTGTAGCTATTACTGGTGGTAGTGTCTCTGTTGCTGCAGACCGTCTAGGTAGGTACCGTCGCAGCGCGTGTTGCAGCCGACTGGCAGCACTGTGCGAACGTTACTGTGATCCGGTTTGAAGGACGCTGTAGCTATTACTGGTGGTAGTGTCTCTGTTGCTGCAGGCCGTCTAGGTAGGTACCGTCGCAGCGCGTGTTGCAGCCGACTGGCAGCACTGTGCGAACGTTACTGTGATCCGGTTTGAAGGACGCTGTAGCTATTACTGGTGGTAGTGTCTCTGTTGCTGCAGACTGTCTAGGTAGGTACCGTCGCAGCGCGTGTTGCAGCCGACTGGCAGCACTGTGCGAACGTTACTGTGATCCGGTTTGAAGGACGCTGTAGCTATTACTGGTGGTAGTGTCTCTGTTGCTGCAGGCCGTCTAGGTAGGTACCGTCGCAGCGCGTGTTGCAGCCGACTGGCAGCACTGTGCGAACGTTACTGTGATCCGGTTTGAAGGACGCTGTAGCTATTACTGGTGGTAGTGTCTCTGTTGCTGCAGACTGTCTAGGTAGGTACCGCCGCAGCGCGTGTTGCTGCCGACGGACTACTGTGCGGACGTTACTGTGATCCGGTTTGAAGGACGCTGTAGCTATTACTGGTGGTAGTGTCTCTGTTGCTGCAGGCCGCCTAGGTAGGTACCGCCGCAGCGCGTGTTGCTGCCGACGGACTACTGTGCGAACGTTACTGTGATCCGGTTTGAAGGACGCTGTAGCTATTACTGGTGGTAGTGTCTCTGTTGCTGCAGACTGTCTAGGTAGGTACCGCCGCAGCGCGTGTTGCAGCCGACGGACTACTGTGCGGACGTTACTGTGATCCGGTTTGAAGGACGCTGTAGCTATTACTGGTGGTAGTGTCTCTGTTGCTGCAGGCCGCCTAGGTAGGTACCGCCGCAGCGCGTGTTGCTGCCGACGGCAGCTACTGTGCGGACGTTACTGTGATCCGGTTTGAAGGACGCTGTAGCTATTACTGGTGGTAGTGTCTCTGTTGCTGCAGGCCGTCTAGGTAGGTACCGTCGCAGCGCGTGTTGCAGCCGACTGGCAGCACTGTGCGAACGTTACTGTGATCCGGTTTGAAGGACGCTGTAGCTATTACTGGTGGTAGTGTCTCTGTTGCTGCAGGCCGTCTAGGTAGGTACCGCCGCAGCGCGTGTTGCAGCCGACTGGCAGCACTGTGCGAACGTTACTGTGATCCGGTTTGAAGGACGCTGTAGCTATTACTGGTGGTAGTGTCTCTGTTGCTGCAGACTGTCTAGGTAGGTACCGTCGCAGCGCGTGTTGCAGCCGACTGGCAGCACTGTGCGAACGTTACTGTGATCCGGTTTGAAGGACGCTGTAGCTATTACTGGTGGTAGTGTCTCTGTTGCTGCAGACTGTCTAGGTAGGTACCGTCGCAGCGCGTGTTGCAGCCGACTGGCAGCACTGTGCGAACGTTACTGTGATCCGGTTTGAAGGACGCTGTAGCTATTACTGGTGGTAGTGTCTCTGTTGCTGCAGACTGTCTAGGTAGGTACCGCCGCAGCGCGTGTTGCAGCCGACGGACTACTGTGCGGACGTTACTGTGATCCGGTTTGAAGGACGCTGTAGCTATTACTGGTGGTAGTGTCTCTGTTGCTGCAGGCCGCCTAGGTAGGTACCGCCGCAGCGCGTGTTGCTGCCGACGGACTACTGTGCGGACGTTACTGTGATCCGGTTTGAAGGACGCTGTAGCTATTACTGGTGGTAGTGTCTCTGTTGCTGCAGACTGTCTAGGTAGGTACCGCCGCAGCGCGTGTTGCTGCCGACGGACTACTGTGCGAACGTTACTGTGATCCGGTTTGAAGGACGCTGTAGCTATTACTGGTGGTAGTGTCTCTGTTGCTGCAGACTGTCTAGGTAGGTACCGCCGCAGCGCGTGTTGCAGCCGACGGACTACTGTGCGGACGTTACTGTGATCCGGTTTGAAGGACGCTGTAGCTATTACTGGTGGTAGTGTCTCTGTTGCTGCAGGCCGCCTAGGTAGGTACCGCCGCAGCGCGTGTTGCTGCCGACTGGCAGCACTGTGCGAACGTTACTGTGATCCGGTTTGAAGGACGCTGTAGCTATTACTGGTGGTAGTGTCTCTGTTGCTGCAGGCCGTCTAGGTAGGTACCGCCTAAGCGCGTGTTGCAGCCGACAGACTACTGTGCGGACGTTACTGTGATCCGGTTTGAAGGACGCTGTAGCTATTACTGGTGGTAGTGTCTCTGTTGCTGCAGGCCGCCTAGGTAGGTACCGCCGCAGCGCGTGTTGCTGCCGACGGACTACTGTGCGGACGTTACTGTGATCCGGTTTGAAGGACGCTGTAGCTATTACTGGTGGTAGTGTCTCTGTTGCTGCAGGCCGTCTAGGTAGGTACCGTCGCAGCGCGTGTTGCAGCCGACTGGCAGCACTGTGCGAACGTTACTGTGATTCGGTTTGAAGGACGCTGTAGCTATTACTGGTGGTAGTGTCTCTGTTGCTGCAGACTGTCTAGGTAGGTACCGCCGCAGCGCGTGTTGCAGCCGACGGACTACTGTGCGAACGTTACTGTGATTCGGTTTGAAGGACGCTGTAGCTATTACTGGTGGTAGTGTCTCTGTTGCTGCAGACTGTCTAGGTAGGTACCGCCGCAGCGCGTGTTGCAGCCGACAGACAGTACTCTGCGAACGTTACTGTGATCCGGTTTGAAGGACGCTGTAGCTATTACTGGTGGTAGTGTCTCTGTTGCTGCAGGCCGCCTAGGTAGGTTCCGCCGCAGCGCGTGTTGCTGCCGATAGACAGTACTGTGCGGACATTGCCGTGATCCGGTTTGAAGGACGCTGTAGCTATTACTGGTGGTAGTGTCTCTGTTGCTGCAGACCGTCTAGGTAGGTACCGCCGCAGCGCGTGTTGCAGCCGACAGACTACTGTGCGGACGTTACTGTGATCCGGTTTGAAGGACGCTGTAGCTATTACTGGTGGTAGTGTCTCTGTTGCTGCAGGCCGTCTAGGTAGGTACCGTCGCAGCGCGTGTTGCAGCCGACTGGCAGCACTGTGCGAACGTTACTGTGATCCGGTTTGAAGGACGCTGTAGCTATTACTGGTGGTAGTGTCTCTGTTGCTGCAGGCCGTCTAGGTAGGTACCGCCTAAGCGCGTGTTGCAGCCGACAGACTACTGTGCGGACGTTACTGTGATCCGGTTTGAAGGACGCTGTAGCTATTACTGGTGGTAGTGTCTCTGTTGCTGCAGGCCGTCTAGGTAGGTACCGCCGCAGCGCGTGTTGCAGCCGACGGACTACTGTGCGGACGTTACTGTGATCCGGTTTGAAGGACGCTGTGGCTATTACTGGTGGTAGTGTCTCTGTTGCTGCAGACCGTCTAGGTAGGTACCGCCGCAGCGCGTGTTGCAGCCGACGGACTACTGTGCGGACGTTACTGTGATCCGGTTTGAAGGACGCTGTGGCTATTACTGGTGGTAGTGTCTCTGTTGCTGCAGACCGTCTAGGTAGGTACCGCCGCAGCGCGTGTTGCAGCCGACAGACAGTACTCTGCGAACGTTACTGTGATCCGGTTTGAAGGACGCTGTAGCTATTACTGGTGGTAGTGTCTCTGTTGCTGCAGGCCGCCTAGGTAGGTTCCGCCGCAGCGCGTGTTGCTGCCGATAGACAGTACTGTGCGGACATTGCCGTGATCCGGTTTGAAGGACGCTGTAGCTATTACTGGTGGTAGTGTCTCTGTTGCTGCAGACCGTCTAGGTAGGTACCGCCGCAGCGCGTGTTGCAGCCGACAGACAGTACTCTGCGAACGTTACTGTGATCCGGTTTGAAGGACGCTGTAGCTATTACTGGTGGTAGTGTCTCTGTTGCTGCAGGCCGCCTAGGTAGGTTCCGCCGCAGCGCGTGTTGCTGCCGATAGACAGTACTGTGCGGACATTGCCGTGATCCGGTTTGAAGGACGCTGTAGCTATTACTGGTGGTAGTGTCTCTGTTGCTGCAGACCGTCTAGGTAGGTACCGCCGCAGCGCGTGTTGCAGCCGACAGACAGTACTCTGCGAACGTTACTGTGATCCGGTTTGAAGGACGCTGTGGCTATTACTGGTGGTAGTGTCTCTGTTGCTGCAGACCGTCTAGGTAGGTACCGCCGCAGCGCGTGTTGCAGCCGACAGACAGTACTCTGCGAACGTTACTGTGATCCGGTTTGAAGGACGCTGTAGCTATTACTGGTGGTAGTGTCTCTGTTGCTGCAGGCCGCCTAGGTAGGTTCCGCCGCAGCGCGTGTTGCTGCCGATAGACAGTACTGTGCGGACATTGCCGTGATCCGGTTTGAAGGACGCTGTGGCTATTACTGGTGGTAGTGTCTCTGTTGCTGCAGACCGTCTAGGTAGGTACCGCCGCAGCGCGTGTTGCAGCCGACAGACAGTACTCTGCGAACGTTACTGTGATCCGGTTTGAAGGACGCTGTAGCTATTACTGGTGGTAGTGTCTCTGTTGCTGCAGGCCGCCTAGGTAGGTTCCGCCGCAGCGCGTGTTGCTGCCGATAGACAGTACTGTGCGGACATTGCTGTGATCCGGTTTGAAGGACGCTGTGGCTATTACTGGTGGTAGTGTCTCTGTTGCTGCAGACCGTCTAGGTAGGTACCGCCGCAGCGCGTGTTGCAGCCGACAGGCGGTACTGTGCGAACGTTACTGTGATCCGGTTTGAAGGGCGCTGTAGCTAGTGAAATTGCTTAAGTAGTTAATTACAATGTGGTGCAATGTTTACTATCCTAACTAACGCCACGTTGTTATAAGCAAGCGTGTCACTCAAAATCAGGTATAATGAAACGCCACACTACGTAATGTTATGCCTCGTTACCCCAGTAATTAAACTAACTACACCACCCTTCAAACCGGATCACAGTAACGTTCGCACAGTACCGCCTGTCGGCTGCAACACGCGCTGCGGCGGTACCTACCTAGACGGCCTGCAGTAACAGAGACACTACCACCAGTAATAGCCACAGCGCCCTTCAAACCGGATCACAGTAACGTTCGCACAGTACTGTATGTCGGCTGCAACAGGCGCTGCGGCGGAACCTACCTAGACGGCCTGCAGCAACAGAGACACTACCACCAGTAATAGCTGCAGCGCCCTTCAAACCGGATCACAGTAACGTTCGCACAGTACCGCCTGTCGGCTGCAACACGCGCTGCGGCGGAACCTACCTAGACGGCCTGCAGCAACAGAGACACTACCACCAGTAATAGCTGCAGCGCCCTTCAAACCGGATCACAGTAACGTTCGCACAGTACCGCCTGTCGGCTGCAACAGGCGCTGCGGCGGAACCTACCTAGACGGTCTGCAGCAACAGAGACACTACCACCAGTAATAGCTGCAGCGCCCTTCAAACCGGATCACAGTAACGTTCGCACAGTACCGCCTGTCGGCTGCAACACGCGCTGCGGCGGAACCTACCTAGACGGCCTGCAGCAACAGAGACACTACCACCAGTAATAGCCACAGCGCCCTTCAAACCGGATCACAGTAACGTTCGCACAGTACCGCCTGTCGGCTGCAACACGCGCTGCGGCGGAACCTACCTAGACGGCCTGCAGCAACAGAGACACTACCACCAGTAATAGCCACAGCGCCCTTCAAACCGGATCACAGTAACGTTCGCACAGTACCGCCTGTCGGCTGCAACACGCGCTGCGGCGGAACCTACCTAGACGGTCTGCAGCAACAGAGACACTACCACCAGTAATAGCCACAGCGCCCTTCAAACCGGATCACAGTAACGTTCGCACAGTGCTGCCAGTCGGCTGCAACACGCGCTGCGGCGGAACCTACCTAGACGGTCTGCAGCAACAGAGACACTACCACCAGTAATAGCCACAGCGCCCTTCAAACCGGATCACAGTAACGTTCGCACAGTACCGCCTGTCGGCTGCAACACGCGCTGCGGCGGAACCTACCTAGACGGTCTGCAGCAACAGAGACACTACCACCAGTAATAGCCACAGCGCCCTTCAAACCGGATCACAGTAACGTTCGCACAGTACCGCCTGTCGGCTGCAACACGCGCTGCGGCGGAACCTACCTAGACGGTCTGCAGCAACAGAGACACTACCACCAGTAATAGCCACAGCGCCCTTCAAACCGGATCACAGTAACGTTCGCACAGTACTGTATGTCGGCTGCAACAGGCGCTGCGGCGGTACCTACCGAGACGGCCTGCAGCAACAGAGACACTACCACCAGTAATAGCCACAGCGCCCTTCAAACCGGATCACAGTAACGTCCGCACAGTGCTGCCAGTCGGCTGCAACACGCGCTGCGACGGTACCTACCTAGACGGTCTGCAGCAACAGAGACACTACCACCAGTAATAGCCACAGCGCCCTTCAAACCGGATCACAGTAACGTCCGCACAGTGCTGCCAGTCGGCTGCAACACGCGCTGCGACGGTACCTACCTAGACGGCCTGCAGCAACAGAGACACTACCACCAGTAATAGCCACAGCGCCCTTCAAACCGGATCACAGTAACGTTCGCACAGTACTGCCTGTCGGCTGCAACACGCGCTGCGGCGGTACCTACCTAGACGGTCTGCAGCAACAGAGACACTACCACCAGTAATAGCCACAGCGCCCTTCAAACCGGATCACAGTAACGTCCGCACAGTGCTGCCAGTCGGCTGCAACACGCGCTGCGACGGTACCTACCTAGACGGTCTGCAGCAACAGAGACACTACCACCAGTAATAGCTGCAGCGCCCTTCAAACCGGATCACAGTAACGTTCGCACAGTACCGCCTGTCGGCTGCAACACGCGCTGCGGCGGAACCTACCTAGACGGTCTGCAGCAACAGAGACACTACCACCAGTAATAGCCACAGCGCCCTTCAAACCGGATCACAGTAACGTTCGCACAGTACCGCCTGTCGGCTGCAACACGCGCTGCGGCGGAACCTACCTAGACGGCCTGCAGCAACAGAGACACTACCACCAGTAATAGCTACAGCGCCCTTCAAACCGGATCACAGTAATGTTTGCACACTGCTGGCTGTGGTACCTAGAAAGTTTTTAGCAACATACCTTTTTAATCGCAGGTGATACCTTACTTCCGGGGGGAAGATAAGGTTATGTGGGGTCTTATACCCACTGAAACCCCCCTGGGTGTCCTCCCCCATTGTATTAGGGAGAGCTCCGGGATCTCCCCCTGCACTCCGGCTGAAGCATCCCACGAATGGCAAAGGCCCCGGAGACCTCTTCAGTCGCTTTATACGACAGTCAGGGACCTTAAGCAGCTAATACACTCACCAGTATTCGCGCAGCGTTCCAAATTCAAAACGACGCATGCGCATGACGACCGCGCCTATCGAATGTTCTAGAAAGTTCGAGATCGTTCCATTCTATAACTACTGCCGATGACTCATCGCTTACTACTAACCTCGCTCTGTATATATCATTCTCGAACGTTCTAGAATTTACAATCGAACTATTATTAATATATTTTTTTTTTCAGATGAACAACAAGATGGCGGCTGCGGTGTCGAGCAATAAATCATCAATATTACATTTTATAATATATATATACGTGTCAGCTGTTCCCGGCACTCTCAATCCATTCTTAGCTGATTAAACAGTAGAAGTGACGTCATCACTAAACTTTGAGTGTTCACGTGTAATAGTCTCGGAGATCGCGTGATGGGTCAATGAACCTTGGATATATCCTATGTATATAAGAAAAGTCGTGTGGTGTATACATTGAAATTATGTTAATAAATTAAATATATATATATATATATATATATATTTATGTATGTATTTTAGTCACTCGTTATTGCGTGATAATAAATGAATTGACTCGTAGTTTGTGTTATTGGTCAACCTTACCTTTGAATGATTGGTTATGAGGTACTTAAATCCGCGCCTGTGCATTTGCAAAAGGGGTTTTTACGTAGAGGGTGGGAGGGCAAAGGGTTGTGTGTACAGGGTGCGAGGGCGAAGGGTTTTACGTAAAGGATGGGAGGATAAGGGGTTTGTATGTGGAGGATGGGAGGGCAAGGGGTTTGTACGTAGAGGGTGGGACAGCAAGAGATTTGTACGTAGAGGGTTGAAGAGCAAAGGGTTTGTACGTAGAGGGTGGGAGTGCAAGGGGTTTGTACGTAGAGGGTTGAAGGGCAAGGGGTTGGCACGTAGACGGTGGAAGGGCAAGGGGTTTGTACGTAGAGGGTGGGAAGGCAAGGGCTTTGTACGTAAAGGGTTGAAGGGCACGGGGTTTGTACGTAGAGGGTGGGACAGCAAGAGATTTGTACGTAGAGGGTTGAAGAGCAAGGGTTTTGTACGTAGAGGGTGGGAGTGCAAGGGGTTTGTACGTAGAGGGTGGGAGTGCAAGAGGTTTGTACGTAGAAGGTGGGAGGGCAAGGGGTTTGTATGTGGAGGATGGCAGGGCAAGGTGTTTGTATTTAGAGGGTGCGAGGGCGAAGGGTTTTTACGTAAAGGGTAGGAGGGTAAGGGGTTTGTATGTAGAGGGTGAGAGTGCAAGGGGTTTGTACGTAGAGGGTGGGAGGGCAAGTGGTTTGTACGTAGAGGGTTGAAAAACAAGGGGTTTGTACGTAGAGGGTGGGAGGATAAGGAGTTTGTATGTAGAGGGTGCGAGGGTGAGGGGTTTGTGCGTAGAGGATGTAATGGAGAGATTCGGATCATCCACCAACCCGCAGTGGACGGGCGCAGTGGGGCTAAGGCCCAATACCCTCTCAATGACTTGGGGAAGGTGTATACCCAGTAGTGGAGGCTATCGGTCTGATAAGAAGGTCCCAGGTTCGATTCACTCGGCGTGTGATTAGTCTGATTATTGCAGAGCAGCTTCAACCCTCATTAGTTTATTGTGATAATTAAGGTACAGTCAAACTTGCACCATCGAAACTCCACTTAAGTCTATGTGGTGATGAATTCATTTAACAGAGGAACCAATGCTTTAGGTTTTAACTTAGTCTAAATCTAGAAATTGTTGAAGCGGATGTTCCATGAAATATTTTTTGATGTTGATACTTCTATTGCGAGTGCGTGAATTGAATTTTATGAAATGAGACAACTGTATATGTATTTAGCACGAGAGAGAGTGTGACGGATATAGTTCTACGATCGCGCGCCTCTTTCCTCTACAGCGCACCAGCTAGCCTTCGCGCTGTATCGCTCTCTCACTCAAATTATATGGAAAGAGAGAGAGAGAAAATTAGAATTGTCCAGTAAATTGTTCTATCTCATTTCATACTTTAATAAAATTGACGGACGGACTACCTCCCTCAGCTTCTATAATATATCCATCTCGCTCTCTCACAAACTAGGAGTAGCATCACTTCATATATGAAGGAAGGAGAGAGCAACATTGATATCTATAGTACGTCATTTCACTTTCTCATAGTTCGTTCAAAGAAATTGTCGAACTACCTCCCTCTCGCTCTGTTTACAGCTTACAGGATATATCCATCTCGCTCTCTCACCAACTAGGAGTAGCATCACCTCATATATGAAGTAGGAGAAAGCAACATTGAAACCTATAGTACATCATTTCACTTTCTCACACTTCAATGTAATTGTCGAACAACCTCCCTCTCGCTCTGTTTACAGCTACCAGAATATATCCATCTCGCTCACTCACGAATGAACCAAACTAAAGGTCCACTTCCACTGCATGTTATTTAATTGGAAATAAAAAAAAAAACAGTAATAAAACCACGCCGTACTTCAAATGAATGTTTAATTATTAAAATCTGCCTCAAGGGTATATACACTTGATTGCGAAACAAGCAACCGCAGCGCTCTAGCCTAGGTGAATGAAAAAAAAAAAAACATACGCCTTAAACACTAGAACACAAGAAAATTAAAATGCACTCCCTTTTTGTAAATGGCAAACTTGCGAACCGCGCCCGCGGCAGTGTGCGCACCCCAACGTCCGCCTCGACCGAGCGCGCGTCCCACAGCTGGGCATAGCTCACCCAAAGAAATTACGAGTGCTCCTAGCAACTGGATTGACTTACATGAAACGAACAGCCAGAATTTTCCCACAGCTGGGACTCGAAGCCCACGCTGCTCGTGAAGTTGTTAGATGCAACACATAGAAAAGCTATCGTTTGATATATATCGATTTCCTTGTCTTCCGCAGTATGGAGGTTAGTGGGCATCAGACCCACGCGTGGGATGTCATAGTAAACTATGTTCTTTCAAGACGAGCGGGACGTTCACCTAATGTTAAGTGATATGCTTGATCTTAATATAGAGCTTGTTAGGATGTTTACCACATTACGCTCGTCTCGAGATATGTGTTGTCTCATTACCGCAGTGTATAAACTACAGCGCCCTTCGAACCGGAACGCAGTAGTTTATCCACACTGCCGTCTGTCGGTCCTACCTACACGGTCTGCTGCAAGAGACCTACCGCCAATAACTGTACAGCGCTGTCGGTTAAGTGAAGCGGTTAGTCTTCCGTGTCCCAGTTAACGCTTTCAGTTCAGTTAAAGCTGGCTGCTGGGGTCCGAACGCGCCGCGAGCACCCCGTATAAACCTCCTCGAATAGCGCAACGTGGGAAGTAGTCGAGTCCGGAGCAAACGGGCCTCCTTGCTGGCCGATATGATATAAATTAAATAAACGCGATACCTGGCCGCATGGACACAGGCCGCTTATGAAATTAAAAAAAAAAATAATAATCTATTCAGTTCATTGTGTTGGTATAGAACACATTTAGATGATTTGAAAATGGAATCGATGCGCGACAGACGTTCAAATAGTATTCATTTCGTGTAAACAGATCAGGTGTCGCCAACCTTTCCGTCTATGTAATAACTGTTAAATTTTTTTTTCATATAAACAAAGCAGATGTCACCAACCTTTCCATTTCTGTGATACTTAAGCGTTATTGTTCATTCTTCATATAAACAAAGCAGTTGTCACCAACCTTTCCGTTTCTGTAGACAGCTGGTTTATATTATACAAACCGCAATACAGAGGTCGTTAACCTTTTTGGTTGATTTTAAGAGAGCGATTGGTATGGGGGAGTTTATAAATAGCCCGTTCGTATGAAATTTAAAAATGTACGATTATCAGAAAAGGTTCGTCACCCCTGACATCGCCGGCGGTCGTCATTGACACATGTATTAGTGAACATGCACACATATATATATAATAGACAATATTCAATAACAAAGCTTGTTTTACACCAAATTTGTACATATTTTTTTTTAAACATTACACATATTTAAAGTAAATTAGGCAAAGGCATTATTATCATACATCCATACATGCATTTTAATTTAAAAAAAACTTCACATACATATAAAATACGATGGTAAATATATACAACTCGTATATACATATGTGTGCGTTTTTATTTTGGTAAAGCGGAGGATGTTCACACTGCCGCTCGGGTGGTGACCATCGGGAGCCCGCGCCGGTGTAATGCGTGACCAACTCAAACCTACGCACACACACGAACACCTATCAGCTTACAAATGTACTTAAGATGAAAAAAAAAAAAAAATTGTACACAATCCAATCCGATTTTGTACTTCAACTAAGAAAAATCGTAGTAATATTAGCAGTAAAAAAAAAAAATTGTATGTGCTCATGACGATGACGTCGAGAAATTCGCTCGCGCCCGAATACCCGACTACCCTCACGTCGCGCTTCCGGCCGGCCGTCGCCCAACTTCCCGCCGTTCAGCTTACCACACTAACTTAACCTAGTCAGCAATAAATTTACTGTTCAGTAGTAAACGGCAAATTAAAATTTGAACTTAAAACGATTAGTTCCGTATAACATTATTGCTGGTTTCGACATCCGCGCGGGGAACCCCCGGGGGCGAGGGCGACGCCCTACAACTGCTAAGAGGGGCTAGTTAGGATGATGTGCACCGCGCCCGCATCGCGCCCGTCGCTTCGTGACGTTAAGCGTCTTCAGTGGTCCGGTTTGAAGGGTGCCGTAGTGAACGCTGCTGTTTGACAACAGCGCCCTTCAAACACGATCGCGACGACGGTGGAAACTTTCGATCCGGCGGCGCCGAGACGGTCACCCATCATCACACGTCACGAGGGCAAAGGCATCTGTCAAGTATTGCGAGAGACATTGTCAAACTTAAACACTAGAAATGTACTTGTAGTGAGGCCGCTCAGCTCAATCCCCAGATTTATTACCCCTTCAACCCCCACCCCATTTCCGTTTCCTATAACCCTCGCCGGTTCAACTGGTCGCCGTGAGAGTCTAGACCTAGAGGCGGGTCTAGTACTCACATGGATATTTGAATCTAGTTAAACTAATATAAAGCAGGGGTATAAAACATTTCCATTGTAATACATTTAAAATTATATAAATCATCAGGTTGACTACCACTGGAGGGGAGATAGAGGATGAGGGAAGTTCTCTCCCTTATTAATCAGCTTCCGGTATACACAGTAAACTTAAAGTAACGAATGAATTAACAAAGTGCGATACAATAAAAAGTGTCATCACTCGATATCGAGTGATTGATTTGTATTGCTCTAAATGCGTATGTAGGAATTTTTGTCTGTTGCTTTCCGATAACGATCCAAAGGTTTGTCACCGCTGCGTTTGAAATGTGTGCGGATTGGCGGGCGTGGGGGTCTGCGGCGTCCTGCTCCGGGGGCTCCGTGCGCGGGTCGTCGCCGTCACGGCGCTTCGCCTTATTCGCGCAGCTTCAGCGCGTGGTCCTTGATGGCACCACCGTCACCCTCGGACACGAAGCGCTTGCGGCCCCTGGTGACCAAAAGCCTATGTAAAAGACCAACCTGCGAATTATTATGATCCGGTTCGAAGGACTTATCGGATTCTAATTCGTTCGAGCGTTGTGACGCTGTCGTGGCGGCGGAACAACTCACGGATGCACCACATTTCAGACGCTGGCTGAGGCGTCCGACAGTCCCAAGAGACCAGTCTCCGACGACCTAGTCCTCGCCGCCACCTCTGTGATGTTGAGGGTGCTGGTGCTGATCACATTCAGCTCTCACCTAGTGGGCATCCGCTTGAGGACCTCCTCCCCCAGCCGGAACTTGTGCTGGCAGCGCTCGACGAAGCGGTCCAGCATGATGTACGCGAGCGGCACGTCCAGCACTATGTCGGACATGTCCTCCAGAACGCGGAGGAAACCCTGCGAAACGTGATCACCGACTTGAGCAAAGGCCATCGCCGGCGAGCTGACGTCACCAACAGAGACCAGGGTCCAGGTCAGTGTCGGGCACAATTAATTTCTCATGAGTTGGACACTGTGGAAGTGGTAAGCAGACAGAGGGTGAGGTAGAGAAGAAGAGATCTTTCTCCTTCTCTCTCTTTGAAGAACTGGCATGATTGGAGAAGCAACTTGGCACCGATGCTCAGAGTCGTCCAGAAGCTGAACCACGTGTGGTCTTCCGTGATCTTTGGGTCAGTGGGGCCGTGAGGAGTATTGTCCCTGATCCTACCAGCATTAGTCACCGTGTCTTCTTTTCTGGGTTGCTGACGTGGCGAGGGTCTGGTGGTGGTCGATCAGCTGGTGTACTCACGCGGTCCATCTGGTCCGGCGTGACGATGACGCACCGCCGCAGCTCCGCGAGGAAGGTGCACAGCTGCTCCTCGACGCTGGAGTTGATGGCTTCCACAGCGAGCAGCACCGTCTGCGTATGAAACAATTTCACCACATTGTACTCGCTGGAGAGATTATGTTAAGTCTCGTTACCGCAGTAATTTCACTAGTCACAGCGACCTTTGATACAGATATGTTTCGCAACAGACAGGAGCTGCGGTGATACCAGTTATATCTATGGGTCCTTCAAACCGGATCACAGTAATGTTTGTGAGCTGCAATAGTGGCTGAGGTGGTACATACATAGACCTACCAGCAGTATTATCCATGGGTCCTTCAAACCAGATCACTGTAAGATTTGTCAGCTGCAATAGTCACTACGGTAGTGCATACATAGTCTCCGGTAACAGAGACCTACCACCAGTAAATTCTATTGGCCCTTTAAACCAGATCACAGTAATGTTTGTGAGCTGCAATAGTGGCTGAGGTGGTACATACATAGACCTACCAGCAGTATTATCCATGGGTCCTTCAAACAAGATCACTGTAATATTTGTCAACAGCAATAGTCACTACGGTGGTACATACATAGACAGTCTCCGGTAACAAAGACCTACCACCAATAATATCTATGAGTCCTTCAAACCGGACCACAGTAATGTTTGTCAGCTGCAATAGTGGCTGAGGTGGTGCCTACTTAGATGCTCTCTGGCAGCAGAGACCCACAACTGCCTCTATAGCTGATCGGCTAACCGCCAGCTTTGTAATGTCTCAGGTTCAATTCCAAGGTCAAATGTTGTTTCCATAGAGGAGTTTCCTTGAACCCTGTGTCCCGGACTCCCTAGACTCACCTCATAGACGAGCTCATGATGGAAGTGCGGCACTTCCAGCTCCCTCACGCAGCGCATCGCTTCGGCAAGATCGCCCGACGTCAGGTACTCTTTAAGCAGGAGCTGGATCTGGCGAATCAGCCACTTCACAGGCCTGAAAAATACAACAACTGTGCTATGACATGGTCGAGGGACATGATACTTCGACCTGGAAAGGTTTATTACTCCTGGCTGCGCAAATAAAATGCCACCTTCATAGCCAACTCGTGCACCGCGTCATCAGCCGATAGACGTCCACTGCTGGACATGGGCGTCCTTCAAAGATTCCCACAGCGATCGGTAGAAAAAGATGGGGGGCCATTTTCCATCACTCGGGCCCAATGCGGGTTGGTGGGAGCCAGAGCCTCGTTAGTCGATTACCATGGTGCACCACGAGCTGATGGGGTTGGCTTGGATCCCGTGAGTTGTTGTGCGGAACCCAATAGTCCTAGTCACGATGTCGCTTCCAAATTCAAAACGAGTATGACTCATGCGCGCCCATCGAATATTCTAGAAAAATCGACCGCCTTCCATTTTGTGACGCAACGCGCATTAACTACCGCCGAAGACTCGTGGCTCAGTGCAAACGTCGCTCTATTTATTATTCTCGAACGTTCTAGTAATGTATTAACTACTGCCGATGAGTCATCGCTCTGTGCAAACGTCGCTCTATTTATTATTCTCGAACGTTCTAGTAATGTATTAACTACTGCCGATGAGTCATCGCTCTGTGCAAACGTCGCTCTATTTATTATTCTCGAACGTTCTAGTAATGTATTAACTACTGCCGATGACTCATCGCTCAGTGCAAACGTCGCTCTATTTATTATTCTCGAACGTTCTAGTAATGTATTAACTACTGCCGATGAGTCATCGCTCAGTGCAAACGTCGCTCTATTTATTATTCTCGAACGTTCTAGTAATGTATTAACTACTGCCGATGAGTCATCGCTCTGTGCAAACGTCGCTCTATTTATTATTCTCGAACGTTCTAGTAATGTATTAACTACTGCCGATGACTCATCGCTCAGTGCAAACGTCGCTCTATTTATTATTCTCGAACGTTCTAGTAATGTATTAACTACTGCCGATGAGTCATCGCTCAGTGCAAACGTCGCTCTATTTATTATTCTCGAACGTTCTAGTAATGTATTAACTACTGCCGATGAGTCATCGCTCTGTGCAAACGTCGCTCTATTTATTATTCTCGAACGTTCTAGTAATGTATTAACTACTGCCGATGACTCATCGCTCAGTGCAAACGTCGCTCTATTTATTATTCTCGAACGTTCTAGTAATGTATTAACTACTGCCGATGAGTCATCGCTCTGTGCAAACGTCGCTCTATTTATTATTCTCGAACGTTCTAGTAATGTATTAACTACTGCCGATGAGTCATCGCTCTGTGCAAACGTCGCTCTATTTATTATTCTCGAACGTTCTAGTAATGTATTAACTACTGCCGATGACTCATCGCTCAGTGCAAACGTCGCTCTATTTATTATTCTCGAACGTTCTAGTAATGTATTAACTACTGCCGATGACTCATCGCTCAGTGCAAACGTCGCTCTATTTATTATTCTCGAACGTTCTAGTAATGTATTAACTACTGCCGATGACTCATCGCTCAGTGCAAACGTCGCTCTATTTATTATTCTCGAACGTTCTAGTAATGTATTAACTACTGCCGATGAGTCATCGCTCTGTGCAAACGTCGCTCTATTTATTATTCTCGAACGTTCTAGTAATGTATTAACTACTGCCGATGACTCATCGCTCAGTGCAAACGTCGCTCTATTTATTATTCTCGAACGTTCTAGTAATGTATTAACTACTGCCGATGAGTCATCGCTCTGTGCAAACGTCGCTCTATTTATTATTCTCGAACGTTCTAGTAATGTATTAACTACTGCCGATGACTCATCGCTCAGTGCAAACGTCGCTCTATTTATTATTCTCGAACGTTCTAGTAATGTATTAACTACTGCCGATGAGTCATCGCTCTGTGCAAACGTCGCTCTATTTATTATTCTCGAACGTTCTAGTAATGTATTAACTACTGCCGATGAGTCATCGCTCTGTGCAAACGTCGCTCTATTTATTATTCTCGAACGTTCTAGTAATGTATTAACTACTGCCGATGACTCATCGCTCAGTGCAAACGTCGCTCTATTTATTATTCTCGAACGTTCTAGTAATGTATTAACTACTGCCGATAACTCATCGCTCAGTGCAAACGTCGCTCTATTTATTATTCTCGAACGTTCTAGTAATGTATTAACTACTGCCGATGACTCATCGCTCAGTGCAAACGTCGCTCTATTTATTATTCTCGAACGTTCTAGTAATGTATTAACTACTGCCGATGAGTCATCGCTCTGTGCAAACGTCGCTCTATTTATTATTCTCGAACGTTCTAGTAATGTATTAACTACTGCCGATGAGTCATCGCTCTGTGCAAACGTCGCTCTATTTATTATTCTCGAACGTTCTAGTAATGTATTAACTACTGCCGATGACTCATCGCTCAGTGCAAACGTCGCTCTATTTATTATTCTCGAACGTTCTAGTAATGTATTAACTACTGCCGATAACTCATCGCTCAGTGCAAACGTCGCTCTATTTATTATTCTCGAACGTTCTAGTAATGTATTAACTACTGCCGATGACTCATCGCTCAGTGCAAACGTCGCTCTATTTATTATTCTCGAACGTTCTAGTAATGTATTAACTACTGCCGATAACTCATCGCTCAGTGCAAACGTCGCTCTATTTATTATTCTCAAACGTTCTAGTAATGTATTAACTACTGAGCGATGAGTCATCGCTCAGTGCAAACGTCGCTCTATTTATTATTCTCGAACGTTCTAGTAATGTATTAACTACTGCCGATGACTCATCGCTCAGTGCAAACGTCGCTCTATTTATTATTCTCGAACGTTCTAGTAATGTATTAACTACTGCCGATGACTCATCGCTCAGTGCAAACGTCGCTCTATTTATTATTCTCGAACGTTCTAGTAATGTATTAACTACTGCCGATAACTCATCGCTCAGTGCAAACGTCGCTCTATTTATTATTCTCGAACGTTCTAGTAATGTATTAACTACTGCCGATGACTCATCGCTCAGTGCAAACGTCGCTCTATTTATTATTCTCGAACGTTCTAGTAATGTATTAACTACTGCCGATGACTCATCGCTCAGTGCAAACGTCGCTCTATTTATTATTCTCGAACGTTCTAGTAATGTATTAACTACTGCCGATAACTCATCGCTCAGTGCAAACGTCGCTCTATTTATTATTCTCGAACGTTCTAGTAATGTATTAACTACTGCCGATAACTCATCGCTCAGTGCAAACGTCGCTCTATTTATTATTCTCGAACGTTCTAGTAATGTATTAACTACTGCCGATAACTCATCGCTCAGTGCAAACGTCGCTCTATTTATTATTCTCGAACGTTCTAGTAATGTATTAACTACTGCCGATGACTCATCGCTCAGTGCAAACGTCGCTCTATTTATTATTCTCGAACGTTCTAGTAATGTATTAACTACTGCCGATAACTCATCGCTCAGTGCAAACGTCGCTCTATTTATTATTCTCGAACGTTCTAGTAATGTATTAACTACTGCCGATGACTCATCGCTCAGTGCAAACGTCGCTCTATTTATTATTCTCGAACGTTCTAGTAATGTATTAACTACTGCCGATAACTCATCGCTCAGTGCAAACGTCGCTCTATTTATTATTCTCGAACGTTCTAGTAATGTATTAACTACTGCCGATAACTCATCGCTCAGTGCAAACGTCGCTCTATTTATTATTCTCGAACGTTCTAGTAATGTATTAACTACTGCCGATGACTCATCGCTCAGTGCAAACGTCGCTCTATTTATTATTCTCGAACGTTCTAGTAATGTATTAACTACTGCCGATGACTCATCGCTCAGTGCAAACGTCGCTCTATTTATTATTCTCGAACGTTCTAGTAATGTATTAACTACTGCCGATGACTCATCGCTCAGTGCAAACGTCGCTCTATTTATTATTCTCGAACGTTCTAGTAATGTATTAACTACTGCCGATGAGTCATCGCTCTGTGCAAACGTCGCTCTATTTATTATTCTCGAACGTTCTAGTAATGTATTAACTACTGCCGATGACTCATCGCTCTGTGCAAACGTCGCTCTATTTATTATTCTCGAACGTTCTAGTAATGTATTAACTACTGCCGATGACTCATCGCTCAGTGCAAACGTCGCTCTATTTATTATTCTCGAACGTTCTAGTAATGTATTAACTACTGCCGATGACTCATCGCTCAGTGCAAACGTCGCTCTATTTATTATTCTCGAACGTTCTAGTAATGTATTAACTACTGCCGATGACTCATCGCTCAGTGCAAACGTCGCTCTATTTATTATTCTCGAACGTTCTAGTAATGTATTAACTACTGCCGATGACTCATCGCTCAGTGCAAACGTCGCTCTATTTATTATTCTCGAACGTTCTAGTAATGTATTAACTACTGCCGATGACTCATCGCTCAGTGCAAACGTCGCTCTATTTATTATTCTCGAACGTTCTAGTAATGTATTAACTACTGCCGATGACTCATCGCTCAGTGCAAACGTCGCTCTATTTATTATTCTCGAACGTTCTAGTAATGTATTAACTACTGCCGATGACTCATCGCTCAGTGCAAACGTCGCTCTATTTATTATTCTCGAACGTTCTAGTAATGTATTAACTACTGCCGATGACTCATCGCTCAGTGCAAACGTCGCTCTATTTATTATTCTCGAACGTTCTAGTAATGTATTAACTACTGCCGATAACTCATCGCTCAGTGCAAACGTCGCTCTATTTATTATTCTCGAACGTTCTAGTAATGTATTAACTACTGCCGATAACTCATCGCTCAGTGCAAACGTCGCTCTATTTATTATTCTCGAACGTTCTAGTAATGTATTAACTACTGCCGATGACTCATCGCTCAGTGCAAACGTCGCTCTATTTATTATTCTCGAACGTTCTAGTAATGTATTAACTACTGCCGATGACTCATCGCTCAGTGCAAACGTCGCTCTATTTATTATTCTCGAACGTTCTAGTAATGTATTAACTACTGCCGATAACTCATCGCTCAGTGCAAACGTCGCTCTATTTATTATTCTCGAACGTTCTAGTAATGTATTAACTACTGCCGATGACTCATCGCTCAGTGCAAACGTCGCTCTATTTATTATTCTCGAACGTTCTAGTAATGTATTAACTACTGCCGATGACTCATCGCTCAGTGCAAACGTCGCTCTATTTATTATTCTCGAACGTTCTAGTAATGTATTAACTACTGCCGATAACTCATCGCTCAGTGCAAACGTCGCTCTATTTATTATTCTCGAACGTTCTAGTAATGTATTAACTACTGCCGATAACTCATCGCTCAGTGCAAACGTCGCTCTATTTATTATTCTCGAACGTTCTAGTAATGTATTAACTACTGCCGATGACTCATCGCTCAGTGCAAACGTCGCTCTATTTATTATTCTCGAACGTTCTAGTAATGTATTAACTACTGCCGATGACTCATCGCTCAGTGCAAACGTCGCTCTATTTATTATTCTCGAACGTTCTAGTAATGTATTAACTACTGCCGATAACTCATCGCTCAGTGCAAACGTCGCTCTATTTATTATTCTCGAACGTTCTAGTAATGTATTAACTACTGCCGATAACTCATCGCTCAGTGCAAACGTCGCTCTATTTATTATTCTCGAACGTTCTAGTAATGTATTAACTACTGCCGATGACTCATCGCTCAGTGCAAACGTCGCTCTATTTATTATTCTCGAACGTTCTAGTAATGTATTAACTACTGCCGATGACTCATCGCTCAGTGCAAACGTCGCTCTATTTATTATTCTCGAACGTTCTAGTAATGTATTAACTACTGCCGATGACTCACCACTTAGTGCAAACGTCGCTCTATTTATTATTCTCGAACGTTCTAGTAATGTATTAACTACTGCCGATGACTCATCGCTCTGTGCAAACGTCGCTCTATTTATTATTCTCGAACGTTCTAGTAATGTATTAACTACTGCCGATGACTCATCGCTCTGTGCAAACGTCGCTCTATTTATTATTCTCGAACGTTCTAGTAATGTATTAACTACTGCCGATGACTCACCACTTAGTGCAAACGTCGCTCTATTTATTATTCTCGAACGTTCTAGTAATGTATTAACTACTGCCGATGACTCATCGCTCTGTGCAAACGTCGCTCTATTTATTATTCTCGAACGTTCTAGTAATGTATTAACTACTGCCGATGACTCATCGCTCTGTGCAAACGTCGCTCTATTTATTATTCTCGAACGTTCTAGTAATGTATTAACTACTGCCGATAACTCATCGCTCAGTGCAAACGTCGCTCTATTTATTATTCTCAAACGTTCTAGTAATGTATTAACTACTGAGCGATGAGTCATCGCTCAGTGCAAACGTCGCTCTATTTATTATTCTCGAACGTTCTAGTAATGTATTAACTACTGCCGATAACTCATCGCTCAGTGCAAACGTCGCTCTATTTATTATTCTCGAACGTTCTAGTAATGTATTAACTACTGCCGATGACTCATCGCTCAGTGCAAACGTCGCTCTATTTATTATTCTCGAACGTTCTAGTAATGTATTAACTACTGCCGATGACTCATCGCTCAGTGCAAACGTCGCTCTATTTATTATTCTCGAACGTTCTAGTAATGTATTAACTACTGCCGATGACTCATCGCTCTGTGCAAACGTCGCTCTATTTATTATTCTCGAACGTTCTAGTAATGTATTAACTACTGCCGATGACTCATCGCTCTGTGCAAACGTCGCTCTATTTATTATTCTCGAACGTTCTAGTAATGTATTAACTACTGCCGATGACTCATCGCTCAGTGCAAACGTCGCTCTATTTATTATTCTCGAACGTTCTAGTAATGTATTAACTACTGCCGATGACTCATCGCTCTGTGCAAACGTCGCTCTATTTATTATTCTCGAACGTTCTAGTAATGTATTAACTACTGCCGATGACTCATCGCTCAGTGCAAACGTCGCTCTATTTATTATTCTCGAACGTTCTAGTAATGTATTAACTACTGCCGATGACTCATCGCTCAGTGCAAACGTCGCTCTATTTATTATTCTCGAACGTTCTAGTAATGTATTAACTACTGCCGATGACTCATCGCTCTGTGCAAACGTCGCTCTATTTATTATTCTCGAACGTTCTAGTAATGTATTAACTACTGCCGATGACTCATCGCTCTGTGCAAACGTCGCTCTATTTATTATTCTCGAACGTTCTAGTAATGTATTAACTACTGCCGATGACTCATCGCTCAGTGCAAACGTCGCTCTATTTATTATTCTCGAACGTTCTAGTAATGTATTAACTACTGCCGATGACTCATCGCTCAGTGCAAACGTCGCTCTATTTATTATTCTCGAACGTTCTAGTAATGTATTAACTACTGCCGATGACTCATCGCTCTGTGCAAACGTCGCTCTATTTATTATTCTCGAACGTTCTAGTAATGTATTAACTACTGCCGATGACTCATCGCTCAGTGCAAACGTCGCTCTATTTATTATTCTCGAACGTTCTAGTAATGTATTAACTACTGCCGATGACTCATCGCTCAGTGCAAACGTCGCTCTATTTATTATTCTCGAACGTTCTAGTAATGTATTAACTACTGCCGATGACTCATCGCTCAGTGCAAACGTCGCTCTATTTATTATTCTCGAACGTTCTAGTAATGTATTAACTACTGCCGATGACTCATCGCTCAGTGCAAACGTCGCTCTATTTATTATTCTCGAACGTTCTAGTAATGTATTAACTACTGCCGATGACTCATCGCTCTGTGCAAACGTCGCTCTATTTATTATTCTCGAACGTTCTAGTAATGTATTAACTACTGCCGATGACTCATCGCTCAGTGCAAACGTCGCTCTATTTATTATTCTCGAACGTTCTAGTAATGTATTAACTACTGCCGATGACTCATCGCTCTGTGCAAACGTCGCTCTATTTATTATTCTCGAACGTTCTAGTAATGTATTAACTACTGCCGATGACTCATCGCTCAGTGCAAACGTCGCTCTATTTATTATTCTCGAACGTTCTAGTAATGTATTAACTACTGCCGATGACTCATCGCTCTGTGCAAACGTCGCTCTATTTATTATTCTCGAACGTTCTAGTAATGTATTAACTACAGCCGATGACTCATCGCTCTGTGCAAACGTCGCTCTATTTATTATTCTCGAACGTTCTAGTAATGTATTAACTACTGCCGATGACTCATCGCTCTGTGCAAACGTCGCTCTATTTATTATTCTCGAACGTTCTAGTAATGTATTAACTACAGCCGATGACTCATCGCTCAGTGCAAACGTCGCTCTATTTATTATTCTCGAACGTTCTAGTAATGTATTAACTACAGCCGATGACTCATCGCTCTGTGCAAACGTCGCTCTATTTATTATTCTCGAACGTTCTAGTAATGTATTAACTACAGCCGATGACTCATCGCTCAGTGCAAACGTCGCTCTATTTATTATTCTCGAACGTTCTAGTAATGTATTAACTACAGCCGATGACTCATCGCTCTGTGCAAACGTCGCTCTATTTATTATTCTCGAACGTTCTAGTAATGTATTAACTACAGCCGATGACTCATCGCTCTGTGCAAACGTCGCTCTATTTATTATTCTCGAACGTTCTAGTAATGTATTAACTACAGCCGATGACTCATCGCTCAGTGCAAACGTCGCTCTATTTATTATTCTCGAACGTTCTAGTAATGTATTAACTGCTGCCGATGACTCACCACTTAGTGCAAACGTCGCTCTATTTATTATTCTCGAACGTTCTAGTAATGTATTAACTACTGCCGATGAGTCATCGCTCTGTGCAAACGTCGCGCTTTCTCGGTCTGAATATATGGGAGAGTGAGATGGATACAGTTTCTGTATAGTTCCACTATCGCGAGACTCTTTCCCCCGCTCCGGCCCGCAGCGCGCCAACTGCTCCCCATACGTAGACTAGTCTCAGCGTTGTAGCGCTCTCGCTCTGAGTGTATGAAATGAGAGAGAGAGAGAGAGAGATTTCTGTGTGCCGGTTTGAAGGTCGCTGTAACTATTGTAACTACTGGAGTATTGGGTCTTAACATCTTAAGTCGTGCATGCAGTGTATACTATCGTTATAAGCCAAACTTTGTTATGAGCAAGCGTATCATTTACCATCAGGTGAACGTCGCGGTTGTTCCGTTGGATAAAAAAAAAAATTCACCTGATGCCGCCGCCGAAGCCCCAAATGTTGTCTAACCTGACGAGACCTTGCTTCATCGAGAGCAGCGTTTCCGCCCTATGGATGGCCTGTCTGCAAACATAAGTAGACATTTAGGCGACTAAAAGAGTCAGAGGTACGATTCTCACTGAACTTTCGTCTCTAAAGGAATGTAAAAGGATACCGACATGTTCATGGAACAAGTAAGTAGCACTTATTATCAAGCCTACTAAGTCCCAGCAGTGGGAATATTAAGTAGGATATTATCTTCAATAACAGATACATCTGTCCAATTGTCTAAACTCCACCACCAGGTTGTGTTTCTTATCTTTCACACTTTCACATCGCTGGTAGTCCCACTGCTGGATATAGGGATCCCAAGATTTCAAGGTTTATAGAATCCGAGATACATAACTGCCGCTGTTTAAAATCAAGGTCGATCATTGACTGACTAGGTCAGGGAAACTGCTAGTTGGTGTTCCATGAGCTGGATGTAATCACCTGGCCGGTGCTGTCATTTCCGCCTGCGCCTGCGTCTGCACGAAGCGCGGCGGCAGGCAGTCGTCGGCCACGCAGCGCGCGATGAAGTTGGACAGCAGCACCGCAGCGTCGGGCGTGTCCAGCACCAGGTCCGGCAGCTTGTCCAGTAGCCGCTCGAAGGCTGAACGAGCACAACGTTAATTTATAATATGGACATTGATTTCAGCAGCTTCGTAGAGATGCAGCGCGGAGGTCCAGGTCCAGGTCCGAATCCGGAGCCACTTGATTTGCCACTTGGTTGAAGGAACCGTTTAACAGCATCACTGTGCTTAATCAACATATAAAAGCTGGAGTGTTCTGGACGACCTTCATCATCAACCTCAGACCCTCGCCTTGCTTTTGGAAGCTAAGTGGTATTTTTCCCCCACCCCATTTATAAGTAAGATATTTACCAATTGCAATATCCTTAGCCGAGAAGATCCTCCCATAGAGATCAGAGATGAGGACTGATGCCATCTCGCAGTGTGAGGGCTTGTGGTCCAGGGCTATCTCGATGATCGTCTCGCACACCTGCAGCGGAAGGTGACGCATAGAATATAGACCACAGCGATGCTGGTCATCGTCATCATCAAGGGTTCGATTACTCACCAAGTGGCTGCGCTTCGCTGTAACGAACTCGAGCAGGTCTTCAGCAGCGGCGTTGGTGTCGCCGTGCTCGAAGTACTCTAGTATCACAGGTTCCGATTTTCTCTGTGGACGAAGATCACAGATAATATCTGCTGGTAGGTCTTTGATGCCGGAGACCGTCTACTTAGGCACCACCGCAGCGACTACTGCAGTAGTATGCGAACGTTATTGTGTTCCGGTATGAAGGGCGTTATACCATTGAATTTACTGGGGTTAGGAGACTTGACATCCTATGTCACAGATCGACGAGCGCAATGTGGTGGTATAAATACCATCTTAATTAGAGCCATGTTTTTATGGGTTGGCGTATCACTTACCATCAGGTGTTCAGCTCGCGTCGTCGCTTCATTCAGTTAAAAAAAATGGTCTTTTGAAAAGAGAGTGAGAGAGAGAGAGAGGGAGTGATTGAAAGGGACGGAAGAAGATATGTAATACAGCGATGATATTAAAGTAGTACACTTAAATATAGAGAGGCTCCCGCGGAACAACTCATGGGAGCCAAGCCAACCTCACCAGCTCGTGGTGCGGCCTGCTGATCAACAAATGAGGGTCTGGCTCCCACCAACCCGCATTGAGCGAACGTGGTGAGAAATGGCCCAAATCCCTTCCCGATCTAGGTGGGAATCTTTGAAGCCTAGGTTCAGCAGTGGACTATCAGCTGATGGTCATAATACTTCAATTTAGGTGAATGTGTTGTAACAGTTGTCTTCGGTTCGATTCCCAGGTCGTGTGTCGATATTGGTCGGGGCCGGTGTTAATGCAGCTTCAATATCCACTAGTGGGCATATCAAAATAATCATGTCCACAGCCTTGCCGTGTCTCCACATCGAGGTTCAGCATTGAATCCCAATGAGATGTGACCTTAGCGCCGGTGTGGCCTGCCGGCTGGTCATTGACCCGCCTAGTTGTAATGCAACGGATGAACGAGCGAGGCAAAAGCTAAATAGCCCAATTAACATTCCCACTGTTGGGATTCGGGTTTTATCGACAAGGAAAGAGTCGAGCCTATTTAAACATTATATCCGAGTGTGAAGAAACGACCTACTTAATTTTCCCACAGCTGGGACTCGGGGCTTACTTTAGTAGAGGGTGCAGGTCATTTATCCACCAAGTGTGGACAGCCTACTTAATATTCCCACTGTTGGGACTTGGGGTCTTCACTCACAAGGAAAGAGTCAAGCCTATTTTTAATTCATTATAACCGAGTGTAATGAAATGACCTACTTAATATTCCCACAGCTGGGACTTGGGGCTTAGTTTAGTAAAGAGGGCCAAGGTCATTTATCCACCATTCTAGATGAGTGTGGACAACCAGCCAACTTGATATACCCACAGTTGGGACTCGGGGTCTTCTTTCAGGAGGAAAGAGTTGGACCTATTTATCCTCTCATTATAGTCGAGTATAAAGAAACGTCCTACTTAATATTCCCACAGCTGGGACTTGGGGCTTAGTTTAGTAAAGAGGACCAAGGTCATTTATCCACCATTCTAGATGATTGTGGATAACCAGCCTACTTGATATACCCACAGTTGGGACTCGGAGTCTTCTTTCAGGATGAAAAAAGTTGGACCTATTTATCCTCTCATTATAGTCGAGTATAAAGAAACGTCCTACTTAATATTCCCACAGCTGGGACTCAGGGCTTACTTTAGTAAAGAGGGCCAAGGTCATTTATCCACCATTCTAGATGAGTGTGGACAACCAGCCAACTTGATATACCCACAGTTGGGACTCGGGGTCTTCTTTCAGGAGGAAAGAGTTGGACCTATTTATCCTCTCATTATAGTTGAGTATAAAGAAACGTCCTACTTAATATTCCCACAGCTGGGACTCAGGGCTTACTTTAGTAAAGAGGGCCAAGGTCATTTATCCACCATTCTAGATGAGTGTGGACAACCAGCCTACTTGATATACCCACAGCTGGGATACGTACAGAACGAATGAGAAGGTAAACAGAGAAAGAGAGATTGATGGAAGTATGAGATAACGTAGAGTGTAATATAATGTACTATGGATTTCATGTATCTGTCTCGCTCTCACTTCATATAGTTAGAGCGAGAGAGCGATACAGTGGAGACTAGTCTCGATGTGCGGTGCAGTTGGCGCGCTGCGGGCCGGAGCGCGGGAAGGAGACGAACTATAGACCAACTATATCCGTCTCACTCCCTCTCACGCTAAACCCTATAAATACATTTATAGCCGTCTCTTTCTCGTTTCATACAATCCATTTGGAACCTTCCCAAAAGAGGTTTCATATGAAAATATAATATTCCCGTATAATCCGTGTGAATGATGACGCCGTGATTGGGCAAGCGCGAGTCCGTTAAGCCGTGATAATGACTGATAACACCATTCCGCTTTGTGTATGTCCACGTGTAGGGGGGAGGCACTATCCTCGACCACCACCATTGGAGACCAACTGATGGCTCAGCTGATGGTGATACTTTCATAACAACGTCGCCGTAGTTAGGATGACATACACTACGGCGTATAATACTTGCTGCTGTAGTACCTAGATGGTCTTCAGTATAAGAGACCTGCCTATCAGCTCGAGCCAGAGGAGGGTAGATGACAAACCCGATGCAATATTGAGATCGAGAGGCTGGTTGGAACCGAACATCATAGAGGAAGCCAGAGCTCAGACTTGGATGGACCACTTGCTGATGGGAGGTTTCCCGGAAGAGCTGTTGGGCGCTGACCAGTTGGAAGGATGCTGTACAGCATGAGCTCCGCGAGCTCCAAACAGTGGACTGGCAAGAGGCTGTGCGAAGCCGACAACCCTGGAGCTCTAGTATCGGAAGCCAAGACTAGCTTTCGGTCGCTGCACCAGAGAAGTGTACTATGTCCAGCAGCCATCTATCGGCTGATGGTGATGATGATATACACTAAACACATATATATATATATATATATATATATATAAATATATGTTTAGTATGTATTGATAAGTTAGTAGGTCAGAGCGTACAGACCGCTAGCCGCCATTTTATAATCGCGATATAGATACATTTGTGTGCGTGTGTGTGCGTGTGTGCGTGTGTGTGCGTGTGTGCGTGTGTGTGCGTGTGTGTGTGTGCGTGTGCGTGCGTGCGTGTGCGTGTGTGTGCGTGCGTGTGTGTGCGTGCGTGCGTGCGTGTGTGTGTGTGTGTGTGTGTGTGTGTGTGTGTGTGTGTGTGTGTGTGTGTGTCCACTGCTGGACGGGCCTCACCTAAAAATCGTTCCTGAGCTGCCCAGCTGCCGGATAGTAGGAGCCGCCGTTAGTAAGGGTTCATATGGGGGAGATGGGCCATATCACATTCTAATAGGATGATGACCATGGATTCCTACCATCAAGCAGTAAAGTCCAAATATTGCTTTGAAAGATGTGTAAACCAAAAACTATATATATATATATATGTGATGGTGGTAGTGTATATCATCCTAACTAGAGCCACGATGTTATGAGCAGGTGTATCACTTAAAATCAGGTGATCGTTCTGCTCGCTTTGAATAATTAAAATACCTAGCTCTAATTACTATTCGTTGAACCGATCTGTCCCACTGTTGGGCATAAGTCCAAAATCTCATCATAAAGCTTCTTCGCATCGTTCCCTTAACTATAAAAGTGTATCTGATATAAGTTTGTGGTAATTCTTCACTTCCGGTTATAAATTCAGAAACCGCTTCCGCTTATCACGCGATCCGCCCCGCTGTAAGTGCGTCCCCACAGCTAAGTGGATAGTAGGTCTCGTTTAATAGAATGTGTCGCAATGGCTGCGCGCGTCGCATTCACGCGCCAGTTTTTTTTTTTTTTTTTACACCCTGTGTGGGTACAATAAACAACCATTCCCAACAATCGTTTTTTACAGTTCTTAAAGCTCGAGCTTCCGATCAATGATTGTGAGGAAGCGGTGAACCAAAGAACCAAGGATTTCGTGGGCATCTAGAAATCCCGATAGTGGGAAAATTAAGTAGGTGGTTGATTGTATTAATTTTCGTGGACTTGTGATATCCGCCAAGCTGGCCTCCGCAAATGATAAACCAGTTGGCTGTCCTCGTGAAAACAGGAACCGAGTCCCAGCAGTGGGAATATTTAGTGAACTGTTTGTTTTAGTTTTGCTCCAGCTGTCCACGACTGGATATTGTAGGTCTTCCTCACGTTGCCACTATCCTATGGCAGATGACTCACCACTACTTCCTCTGGGTCGGCCTCGACGATCACCTGCTTGAACTCGATGTCGCCGTTGGTGACGGCCTCCGAGTCGTAGTTGGGGTCGTTCGCGTCCTCCTCGTACTCCTCGAGGAGTTCGCAGCCGGGCGCGCCCCACACGCCTTTACCACCAGCGCCACCTTCAATAATAAAAAAAAACCTCTGTGAGATTCACACGAGATACAATTGAAACTTTGTATTCTGGTTAACTTGTGAGAGAAAAGAAGAGGAGAAAGGGAGAGAGGAAGACAAATGTCGGGAGGGAGAGAAAGCGAGCGATATAA